>NQII01000018.1:919183-952503 GCA_002778355.1 Clitarchus hookeri
TATCATCCCCCCCCCCCAAAGAGCAAAATGAAAGGAAAACCTCAATGGACATGAAATACCAAACCGCAAGAGCGACCCGGAGTGTGGGGAGGAGGTTGGTAAAAAGTGAAGATAATTTACACGGAAAAATAATAGACATATACTTTTGTATGAACTACATTAGCCTTTGTCAGCGTAAATTAGTTTTTTTTTTTTGGTCCAAAGTTAGATTAAGTTGTGGGGAATTAATAGAGATTAAGATGAAAAAATAAATAATAGGTAGACTGTTTCCTGGGATGCAACGTGCTATATACGTTTCCGACAGTTTTCTTTCATTATTAACTGCCTTACGTGCATGGAACAACTGTCATTTATAATTATGAGCCGATAAGGATCCTGATACCCTAAAACAGAACATTTGTAGGGACATCCGAATTTCGAGAAAAATAGATTCACAACAGGCATATCAAGCATTTCCTTTTGCTTACTGGTCTTTGCCATAATACATATTCCTAGTTGAATGGCCAATCAGAATTAGTTTTCTCCTACTGTGTACGTCTGTGTTTCGCGGGCTGACCACGTTAGAAGAGTAACACGTAAATTATCCAATTAGGGAAATAAATGTATCAGAGCTTAATTGTTTTGAAATACAACTAGCCATCAAATAAATCTTTTCGCGAAAATCGGGTGTCCCTAAACATTTATGAATGGTTTACAATTAACTAAGCTAATCTTAAAAATGTCACAAGGATATATATATATATATGGTGTATTATTTATATATAATGTAGGTTCAAAAAATGTTTACTATTTTAAATGTTTAAAGAATCGCGTTAAAATTGTGAGTAAAATTAAACTATGATTAAATTTCAACTTTCGCTCAAAACTGCTTACAAGCTAGGTACTTTATGTAATCTATTTTAGAATCCTACAGCATCGGGATAAAAATAGTTCATTATTTGAGAAGCGGTTGTCAATATCTGCGCTCAGTAATATTTCAGTATTATTTGTTTATAAAGTTATATGCAATGTTAACTATCTGAACGTGATTGGCATATATTCAGCTATAAAATGCTCCATTTGGGTAGCTGTAAATGTGACAAATTTCAAACCACGAAAGAGTCTCGGTGGCTGAGCGGTTAGCCAACTTGCCTCCTACCAAGGCGAACCGGGTTCAATCCTCGGCCGAGTCACTCCCGTACTTTCGCATGTGGGAATCGTGCCGGACAATGGCGCTGGTCGGTGGATTTTCTCAGTGATCTCCCGTTTCCCCCGCTTTTGTATTCCGGCGCGACTCCATACCTATCTCAATCATCCTAATCTAATCTCAAGACCTCGCTTTTAAGTGCCGCCCAAATCTCTTCTCTCACTCATTCTGGTATCTACTTATCTTACACTCCTCGCTTACCATAGGAAAGAATTCAGTCGACAAGATGGGTGTATGAAGTTTAATAAATTAAACAGTATTAAAAAATTGTTGTCTTAGGCATGCGCCCTTCTTGGTAAAAGAGTTACTTTTTAGATTTGGAGAAAGGACTCTCAGGCATAGTTTCGATTGTCAGTTGTCTTTTTTGCGCATCGCATATATGTTACGTTCATCAACGAATTTTGTCCGGAATCCAGCTCCAGGACCAGTCAATCATATTTTTCAAATGTAAACGAGAAATATTTTGGCACTTCCACTATCCGCCATAATTTTTTTAACAACCTTTAATGCAGCCGTGGTTCCTACTTTGTGGAATATTGGTATTGGCCAGTAATTTAATACAGCAACAAGTGTGAATTCTTACATATCAATCATCGTCTAATATAACTAAAACCATCTTAATCGGTCACGAAACTTGACAATCTCATAAAATACACCACACATTTCATACCAAGTCAAACGGATGGCCCAGCACTCAGCGAGTTAGACGAATATCTGCAGCTGTGTGCCAGACGTGGTGACGTTTTCCGCGAAACGGACGAGTCCATTAATCTTTGAAAGGGACGTCTCCTGCTTACATCGATGTCAGTGGGCGAAGGAGACGGGAGTCATATCGTTTATAAAATACTCATAAATAAAGTTAACCTTAACTAGAGACCTGGAAAATTCGCGACTTCAATGACATGCAGGCTTATGTACAGATATACTGATGTTAACTGCACATTGGTTGCCTGCTGTCACAGTGGAAGGCGGCGATTGAGCCAGGGTTCTCCAGGAGTCGTCAAACTCCATATGGACCAATGGCTAAAGTTAATATAAACCAGGTGTTTTGAATTCCAGCTTATCTCAAAATAAATCCACGAATTCTTCATGTCTCAAACCATAACCATGACGTAAAGAGCCTAAAATTCGAAGGAAGAGTAGTGATCAGTCAGCAGTAAAATACAGAACTCATCCAGGCTCTTCTGCAAAAAAAAAAATAGAGAAGAAGGCGAAAAGGAATTATACATCGCATTAAGAGAGAGAAAAATTACTATTCCCATACAGTCCGCATACTGAATATTTTGATTTAGAAGAACTTTACAGAATAGTGAAGGAACTGAAAAATAAGAAGGCACCTGAACATGAAGAAATAACTTCTGCAATAGCCAAATGTGTGTACCTCAGGATAAGAAAGGATCTATTAACACTGATGAATGATTGTGTACATAATGGATGCTTCCCAAATATGTGGGAAAATAGAATTCACAAGATCTTNTATTAACACTGATGAATGATTGTGTACATAATGGATGCTTCCCAAATATGTGGGAAAATAGAATTCACAAGATCTTATATAAAGGGGTAAATAAGGACCTAAATAACGCAAAATCGTACAGGCACCCTTACATCACTGCCGGNACAAGATCTTATATAAAGGGGTAAATAAGGACCTAAATAACGCAAAATCGTACAGGCACCCTTACATCACTGCCGGTGCTCGGAAAAATTCTGGAAAAGTTAATAAACCAAAGATTACTAGGTTTTTAAGAAGCAACTGATGGACTATACGGNTGCTCGGAAAAATTCTGGAAAAGTTAATAAACCAAAGATTACTAGGTTTTTAAGAAGCAACTGATGGACTATACGGTTTCCGGAAAGGGAGGGGCACAGAAAGAGCTATGCTTGATGTGGTTCGGAGGGTAAAATCCTGTCGACAATCTTATATCTTGTGTTTTCCTTGACATGTGTGGAGCCTTCAATCATGCCTAGTGGCCAGCAGTGCTTTGGCAGCCCAGGGGGAAGGAATGCCCAGCGGTACAAAATGAGCATCATATGTGAACAGACGTCAGTGTCCAAGGTATGTCCCCACGGGTCGGGCCTAGGGCCTATCTTGTGGAGAGTTATTTTTGACTCACTACTGAATTGTCAGCTGACAGAAGAAAGTGAGATATTTGCTTTCACCGATGAAACGTTTTTGATAATTCCATCATGGAGCTGAGCTAAATTGGAACATAAAACAGAAATAATATTACAGCCGATCAAGGGATAGGGCAAGATAGCCAAGTTGGAAATCTATGTTAAGAAAACCAATGCAATGCTACTAAAGGGAAGATTCCGAAGGTCGCCAACTATAAGATTTAAGGGAAGGCAAACGAAGATAACGAGCATAGTAAAGTATTTTGGACTGGTATTAAATAGCAAGCTACTCTTCCAGGATCACATCAGGTACCTCAGGGGTAAAGTTGTAAGCCTTTTTNTGGACTGGTATTAAATAGCAAGCTACTCTTCCAGGATCACATCAGGTACCTCAGGGGTAAAGTTGTAAGCCTTTTCAAGAAGACGCAAGATGCGAGCAGTGTTCACGCAATCATGAGGACTTGGAATTAAAACCATGATAACACTGGACAGGAGTGTTTCCCGGGATTTGGATAATACAGATCTGCAGTGTGGTACGAAAAAAAGCAAGATTAGTGCACACACAGAGATTTTTGTTGAAGAGATAGAGAGTTTCATTGCTTGTTGTTATAAGAGCATATAGGACATCATCTACTGAACCATTGCAAGTGATAGCTGCAACAATCCTTCTCGTTCTGTTAGTAATAGAACGAGGAATTTAAGTGAACGAAACTGACGAAATATCTGCATCATCGGCGAGGAAGAGAGAGGCTGGATCTCTGGCATGTGAGATGGGATGCCACGCAGAAGGAGAGAACAACGTACAGAATATTCCCTGAAATAAGGGATAGAGTCTGCTATCACTGAATCGCAACTGATTATCATCTCTCACTGACATTTAACAGAACATTGAAATTGAAAAGTAGATCTACAATGATTTAGTTTGGTATACGCACTTCTCTGTAGGATATGCAGCACTGAAATCTCAATGCTACATATACTATAAGATTGTCGTAAGATTGAGGACTAAAGCATTGAATACTATAGAAGACTTATGACGAAAATTTATGTGGTTTACATGATATAATGTCCAACATGGGTAAGGCAAAAATAATAGAGTAATATGAAATGGGAATCTGTATAAGATTACAAGATTTCGATCTGTGTATACGAAATAATCCTCGAGAATTGGAAGACACTCCTCCCTGAAAATAATACCACATCCTAATATTAACAATTAAAACCACTATAGAAACTATGATGCTGGCAGCGTACCCGACCATCTAAAGTGGATAAATGTAAAACCGCTATATATATATATATATATATATATGGTATAGTGGGAGTGGGCCCACTAAACTGCCTGAGTAACCCCAGTTCAAACCGGTAGGAATTTAAAAGGATTCATCAGAAGGCAATTGATGAGATTGGGTGTCTTTGCCGCCCACTCTGATGAAGCTAGACGACATGGTTCAGACCTGGCAACATATAAGGAATGTCAATACCTGAGGAACAATGGCTTAGGCAAGGAACTAGGGTAAATGAGACTGGAAATTCACGGACTTGGCAATAGAACATTGGACATGGCAATTAAATGACGAGAATCCAGACTGATGGTTGGTTTAGGTGGGGCGGGATTAGCGAGGTGGATTGAAAAGAGGTCCCGGCTGCCGCCTAAAAGAGGGAAGATTATAGCTAACTTAATGTAGATCCGCTATGAAATGGCTTAGAATAGTATTGTAGAAATATATAAATTATAATATAGAGAATAACCCCCACATTGCTGGGAGAGTCAGGGTGCATGGCCGGCTCAAACACGCCTCTTTTATCCTCCGAGCATCAGTTTACAATCAAATAGAAAAATAATTTATCAAAGGGCGATAGTATGCAAAATAATAAAAACAAAACAAACCGTAAAAGTTACGTGGCCTGAGAGAGCCAAAGGATGAAAGTCATAAGATAGATAACACAATGATAAGCTATAGTAAATATTTACACCCCTGCATTAGCATGAAAGGGCATTGGTGCGGGGGTGAAAATAATGCGTGTCTGGCTTCTTCCTGGCCAAGAAAAATATTCACATTCCCTGCATCCACGCTCTNGAAAAATATTCACATTCCCTGCATCCACGCTCTCTTCGTTTTTCACAAGAAAACAACGAGATTTAATCGGTTTATAAGAGTAGGTATAGTGGGTTTAATATGTGTCTTGCAGTCAAATTATTGTTATCATATTATTTGGAATTATAATTTAACCTCTAAGCGTTCACATCATTTCAACTTTTCCAAAATAGCATATTTTTGTCGTGAAAAGTACTTACGAATTTTTTATCATCACTGACAGTTGGGAAGTTAAGCAAAGGATTTCAGTAGATCCGTGGCACAAGATTCAACCAATTATTAAATGGTTGGTATGTTAGCAGCGACCAGTCGCATTACTCAAGGAAAGGCGATGTTCTTATTGGTGCTAGCTTCTGGACTTGTACTGCACCGGCCATGAATTCACCTACTCTGCAACATGAGAGAATTAATATCGGGATAACATCTTAAGGGGTGAAGTATGCTTGAAAAAATTGCCGAGTGTTTTTTTTTTTTTTTTTTTTTTTACATTATCTAGTGAAACTGTTTCATACCGACTTAGGCAACTCTTTTTGATTGATGACCTACGGGGCAGCCTAATTCGCTCGCATTAATGATCAGCCCTCCGTACTTACATGAAAATCCGTTACCTCCGTCAGCGAAAACTGAAACGGTTCCAGAGTTATCAGCTCGCGTTCCATGGGCCCTACTTAAACATTGCGCTCTAGATCGAACCTAAAAACGTACAAATATTTTCACCGACTGCCAACTTATGGGGAAGACCTAGAGCCATTGTTTACGATAAAATATAAATGTTGAAAGAAAGCAGTTTTCAAAGATTGATTCTAAAAACAATTACTCTAACCGCTTACAGCCTCTAGCACGCACCTATGTTTTCTCAAGCATCCATATTTCGGATCGTTAAATTCAGCTGCATGGACGGAGAGGGTAGTGGAGAGATTTGAGCGCCTCTTAGTAATGAGGTCTTGAGAGCCGTTGAGGGTGAAGCGTGGTGTAGATGGAGCAGCACTGGATTGCAGTGGCAGGGGAAACGGGAGAACCCAGAGGAAACCCGGTGACCAACGGCATCATCCGGCACGATTCCCATGTGCGAAAACTTGGGGATCACCTCGCCGGGAATCAACCCCGATTTGCCTTGATGGAAGGCGAATGCTCTTGCCGCTGCGTCACCGTGGCCCTTTTTTATGGAAGGGAACAACGATATTCATGGTTATGCAGATTACTCACAGGTTCTGCTACAACAGGCATAGCTTGGCTATAAAGCGTCCTAAAAAGTTCAATTATAGAGTAAAGATTTGCTTGTCTAACTCGGCTGCCGTGACCTGAGTAAAAGAGCAAAACGAAATGAAATTAACACTTCGCAAATAAAATTTACGAGTATTAATGTTTCAGGGAGTGACGCATTGCGTGCCTCTTTTATGTAAATTGCTTGAAAATGTAATTTATTCATAGTTTCACGAAATATTTTTTTCTTAGAAGTAGGGCTGCTGCTTCTGAATGTTTGTGTGTTTGTGCGTATGTGTACAAGCAGCCGTTTTTTAACGCAACATTATCATGATTAATTCCCTGATCACTGATCTGACAAAACAAATATGTAGAATGCACTCAGCAAACCATTTAACCAAGTAAAAAATTTTTAAAAAAACATTGGCAAAAAAATTTCAATAATTTTGCAATGTTTCCAATTTCTCTTAACTTCTGTAAGTTGGTTTTTTTATGGTTTGACCATGTTTCAAAGATCAGTAACTGGCTGCGAATTTTTTTTTTTACGCTTTGAGTGCTGCCGACAATTGAATTGAGTTGCATGGCGTTTACCGTAACATTTACGGCATCAGCATTCTTCAGATACACAGGCAATGGAATATTACAGCACCGGCAGTTTTCATAAGGTTCTCTGCGATGTCACGTTACGTCAGCTACGCACAAAGTCTAATTTACTCAAACGAACAGGATTCATTATCAAAAAGGCCACCTGTTTCTCGCGAGAAGATTTACGCGTAGGCTTGACTTCAATATCCTACGAGCACATTTGCAGCCTTCCTTTAGCTATTGGCCGCTTGTCTTTGTGTGAAGATAGTCTGTTACGTGGGTAAGCCAATCATAATAAAGTTTGTCCGATTACTGACCGTCCGTGATTTGCGGGTAGTCGGATAAGACGCGTAACGATTCAAATGCTCCAATCACGAAAGTGCTTCTCAACTAAATTGTTTTCGAACACTACTTGTCCTGAAATATTTTTGGCGAAAATCAGGCACCCCTAACTATATATTATTGTACGAAGGAAAGACAGTTTGATTGGGACACTTTCAACTCGGCATTGTGTTGGCAGAAAGCAGGCCAGTAATGAAGGTTGTACATCATAGTTAGCGTGTGCGGTGTTGTGTGAACCAACAGGACGGTCGTAGATGGAAATCCAAAGACCAACAGAACTGATCGTCATACNGATGGAAATCCAAAGACCAACAGAACTGATCGTCATACATTCGGTAATACAGGGCTACTAACTGCAACTTATACTTATTATAAGTAAATCTGTTGTGCATTAAAAGTGTTAAAAGGGTAAATGATAAAGAATATTAGAAGAACATAACGGACTTAGCATTTGCAAGTAGATATGTTGAAAAATCATCGATATATCGAAATAAATCGTTGATATTCATCAACGGTTTATTTTATTGAAATCAATATATTTTTCCTGGTATAAAATATACGTATTTTTTAAATGTTATTTTAACCCGTTCGGTCACACATTAATTTCCTAGTTGAAGTTTTGTCATCACGTAATTTTTTTGTACGAACCTTGTGTTCAGCATTTCTACTTTCAGCCAAAAAACCACGTGCTGCTTATTCAATGATATCGGCATTAACCATTCATNAAAGCAGGCCAGTAATGAAGGTTGTACATCATAGTTAGCGTGTGCGGTGTTGTGTGAACCAACAGGACGGTCGTAAATGGAAATCCAAAGACCAACAGAACTGATCGTCATACATTCGGTAATACAGGGCTACTAACTGCAACTTATACTTATTATAAGTAAATCTGTTGTGCATTAAATGTGTTAAAAGGGTAAATGATAAAGAATATTAGAAGAACATAACGGACTTAGCATTTGCAAGTAGATATGTTGAAAAATCATCGATATATCGAAATAAATCGTTGATATTCATCAACGGTTTATTTTATTGAAATCAATATATTTTTCCTGGTATAAAATATACGTATTTTTTAAATGTTATTTTAACCCGTTCGGTCACACATTCATTTCCTAGTTGAAGTTTTGTCATCACGTAATTTTTTTGTATGAATCTTGTGTTCAGCATTTCTACTTTCAGCCAAAAAACCACGTGCTGCTTATTCAATGATATCGGCATTAACCATTCATATCAAAGAGGAGTAGAAAAGTCAAGAAATGAGATTAGCCACACGGAAGACTGGACACTGGTGCCCTGCTGTGTACAGTTACGATCATAACTTTAATTTATTTGTAATGTGTCCACAATTATGTAAACGGCGTTTAAACTGGTTAATATCCTCTGTTTTGAATACAAAAATTTTATTAAAAAATTGCTATGTTTACTTTCGCAACATGTACCAAAAACAGGCGAAATTGTGCATTTGTCAAATCCTTCAATATATCAATTATCGTATTCCGATGTACCAAAAATATAAATTTTTCTTTCGATATATCATTTGGTATAAATATACTTTTATAAATAGCAAATATAGAAAATATCGATTTTTTTCTCCTGATATCATTATCTCTATATGCATGCATTTGGGAAAACCGTTGTAGAAGCAGTCGAGAGGGTTAAAACTTACGAGCGTAGAAGTTCGAGCCAGATAAGTGAAGAGTCCCATCGAATAAGGTTGCGTGGCACACATGTACAGTATCTCAGTTTTCTTTGGATAATGTTGTATAGCTTTTCTGTAATTGATGAGCACATTCATAATCCTCAGAAATGCGTCCAACAATGGGAATTGTTTTCTGCAAAGTTGGTGACAATGGAAGCAACGTCGTTTATTGCATAATATGGTTGAAAATGGAGATTTAAAGTATATTAATTTTTTTTTAATAAATAACGAAAATAAAAATAAGACGTACAATGGAAGAATGGGTGAGTGAAGAGTTTTGGGCGGCTCTTAACAGNTTCTTTGGATAATGTTGTATAGCTTTTCTGTAATTGATGAGCACATTCATAATCCTCAGAAATGCGTCCAACAATCGTCGTTTATTGCATAATATAATTGAAAATGGAGATTTAAACGTAAATTAATTTTTTTTAAATAAATAACGAAAATAAAAATAAGACGTACAATGGAAGAATGGGTGAGTGAAGAGTTTTGGGCGGCTCTTAACAGNAATAAATAACGAAAATAAAAATAAGACGTACAATGGAAGAATGGGTGAGTGAAGAGTTTTGGGCGGCTCTTAACAGCGATGTCTTGAGAGCCGATGAGGGTGAAGTAGGGTAAGAATGGAGCAGCACTTGAATGCAAAGGCAAGGAAACGAAGATACGCGAGAAAACCAGCCGAACAGTGGCATGGAACGGCACGATTCCCACGTGCGAGAATCTGGGAGCGGCCCCACTGGGAATCGAACCCGGTTCGCCTAGGTGGGGGGCGAGTAGTCTGACCACTACCCCGCTGCGGCCCCAAAAGTGCGTGGAATAACGTTTTATATGTATAATTTAATAAAACCCTTGCAAAATCGGTGGCATCTTGCGTTCTTATGTGTTACCCCTCGTGAGATTAAACCTTGCCACAGATTCTTAACGAGACAATAGTCGCCCACACACAACAACCAATACTTTTAAAGGTTGAAATTATTTTCCCAAGAAGTGTAGTTTCTCTTATGTGACTGGTCGCTTTCGCCACTACGAGTTTCCGCAATTGTGACGTCATGCGGATCCACAACACGAAAATTTTTTCATAATTCAGTGTTAATTTCTGCGAAGGTGAAGTTATTTTTTTTAATTCGATGAGGGATTATCAAACAAAATTACAGATAAATGAGGCTTTGCAGTGACGTGTTTGATGCTTGTAATAGGTAATGTCAGTATAAAAAGTTGAGCTGGAATTTGTTTCGTTGATAAAATATACTGAGTTAAAATATTACAGTAGCAACTATTTTGATAATATGTGCCTGACCGAATTAAAATACACCAGAACACCACACGCTGTAGTACTTTTTGCTGTCCAAATTTAGTAGGAATGTGTAGTTTGTTTCCACAGATATGAAATAACTTTATTTATTCGATTTCGCTATCATACAAAATTGAGGTCAAATGATGCTCCGTGTAGAGACAGTTGATAGTTTTAATATCTACGGCCAGTACNCGCTATCATACAAAATTGAGGTCAAATGATGCTCCGTGTAGAGACAGTTGATAGTTTTAATATCTACGGCCAGTACACAAAGTTTATTAGGATTTTATTACATAATTTCAACGATATAGCATTCTAAACCAAAGTGAAAATAAGTGCTTGACATGCAAAAACATATGACTTAACATCATCTGTTTCAGTACTACTTGTTTACCAAATTTTGTAGGAATCGGTTAATTTTTTTCAGAAATATGACATAATAACTTAATTTATTCGTATAGCCTTATCTTCCAAAATGGCGGACACAAGTGGATATGTGTTGNCTCTATCATACAAAATTGAGGTCAAATGATGCTCCGTGTAGAGACAGTTGATAGTTTTAATATCTACGGCCAGTATACAAAGTTTATTAGGATTTTATTACATAATTTCAACGATATAGCATTCTAAACCAAAGTGAAAATAAGTGCTTGACATGCAAAAACATATGACTTAACATCATCTGTTTCAGTACTACTTGTTTACCAAATTTTGTAGGAATCGGTTAATTTTTTTCCGAAATATGACATAATAACTTAATTTATTCGTATAGCCTTATCTTCCAAAATGGCGGACACAAGTGGATATGTGTTGNGAAATATGACATAATAACTTAATTTATTCGTATAGCCTTATCTTCCAAAATGGCGGACACAAGTGGATATGTGTTGTTATATATGATGCTCATAACATATAATTACAGTATACAAAATGTGGTCGTTATTCTTTAAATGTTATTGCAGATATACTAAATTAACCATAAAAATGTATGGCCGCCATTTTGAAAATAAGTAACAAATCAAGTTCAAAAACTTATGTTTACCTGACCTATAGTAGTAGTGCTGAGCTGCCAAATAGGGTGATATTTGGTTGAATAGTTTTCGAGATATAATGTAAAATATTTATTTCTTAATTTGGTGCTATTTTCCAAAATGGCTGACCAAAACAAATATCCATCCTAAAACAAAATGCTTACATGATGCACTACCGGCATGTTAAATTTGGTTTGATTCGGTATTATGGTTCCCGAGATATTACGTATTCACCCTTAACATTGAAACGGCCGCCATTTTGAAAGTAANTTTGATTCGGTATTATGGTTCCCGAGATATTACGTATTCACCCTTAACATTGAAACGGCCGCCATTTTGAAAGTAAGTGCCTGACGTATTTAAATACTATTAAATACATGTGCCCTTACTAAGTACTAAATGTGTACCGAGTTTGGTAAAATTTGGTTGAGGCGTTCGAAAATTAAAAGGAGCTAAATGAGGCATCAGTTACACAAGTAGACCCTACCTACCCTTCATGAAGCTCTGTCCTAAATCCCCTGTATAACCGTGACCTCATTACCCAATATAATTTTGTACATGTATATATAGTTAATAAAATTAATGAAATCCATCATTGTAAAAATATTATGTTTTTATTAATAACATTTTAGATTATATGTGAAAAAAATTTTTTTTACCATAATTTATTTTTCCTATTTTCTCTTTTACATTTCCACACACTTAGAGGAAAAATAAATTAAAGACCGCCAATAAAAACGCAGAAATATATAAAAAAAATTTATCATCTTAGATTAGTTCACTCGTTACGTAAAAGAGTGAGACATAATCGCTTTGTTTTGCAAATAGTATGAATCACAGGCCACTCCGCATATAAATAGAGAAATTAATAACTTTTGAACCCGGNCGCTTTGTTTTGCAAATAGTATGAATCACAGGCCACTCCGCATATAAATAGAGAAATTAATAACTTTTGAACCCGGTTATCAAATGCAACAAAACTCAGAACACATTTATAACTAAGAAATATAAGTTAACTTTTATAGTTTAAAGCCACGCCGGGCACTAACTTTCAAAATGGCGGCCAATAAAAAATGTAGGTTCATATGTCATATCTCGGGAACCATTCAACCGATTTTAACCAAATTTTGTATGGTAGCAGTATATGACGTATGCATTGAATATTAAAATAGATAATGTTGCTAAACCACCATTTTGGAAGATAGTGTAACATGAAAAAATTAAGCATTAGCATTATAACTCAAAAAATTCTCAACCTGTTCTCGTCAAATTTGGCAAGTAAGTAAAACTATAGTATGCCATGCAAATGTTAGTGACATAACTTCATAAGGCACTTATTTTCAAAATGGCTGTCATTTCAATGTTGTGGGTGAATATNACACTTATTTTCAAAATGGCTGTCATTTCAATGTTGTGGGTGAATATGTCATTTCTCGGGAACCACTCATCCGATTTAAACCAAATTTTTAAATCTAACAGTACTTCATGTAAGCATTATATTTTGAGATGTATATTTTTGTTGGTCGGCCATTTTAGAAAATAACACCAAATGAAGAAATAAATATTTTACATTATATCTCGAAAACTATTTTACCAATTATCACCCTATTTGNAAAATAACACCAAATGAAGAAATAAATATTTTACATTATATCTCGAAAACTATTTTACCAATTATCACCCTATTTGGCAGGCGAGTTACACCATTATAAAGAAGGTGAAAGTAAATAATTGAACTTGATTAGTTACTTATTTTAAAAATTATATCGGTACACATTTTTTTTAGGTTTTTTTGTATATCTACAATACCATTTAAACAACTTCTACAAAATTTTGTATACTGAAAGTATATGTTGCAATTATCATATACACCAACATGTAACCACTCGTGTACGACATTTTGGAAGATAGCGTTATACGAATAAATAAAGGTGTTATGACACATCTCTGTAAAAAATTAATCGATTCTTTNACATTTTGGAAGATAGCGTTATACGAATAAATAAAGGTGTTATGACACATCTCTGTAAAAAATTAATCGATTCTTACCAAATTTGGCAAACAAGCAGTACTGATGCAGATAATGTTAAGTGATACGTTTTAAGCATGCCAGTTGCTTATTTTTTTTAATGGCGGTCATAAAGCCACTTAAGATTAAAATGCTATATCGCTGAAATTATTTAATCAATTCCAAAATAACTTTGTTTTCTGGCNCATAAAGCCACTTAAGATTAAAATGCTATATCGCTGAAATTATTTAATCAATTCCAAAATAACTTTGTTTTCTGGCAGTATATATTACAACTATCAATTTTATCGATACGGAGCATATTTTTACTTCCATTTTGTATGATAGAGACATGCGAATAAATAAAGTTATGTCATATCTCTGTAAACTATAGACAGATTCCAAATAAATTTGCACAACAAATNAGACATGCGAATAAATAAAGTTATGTCATATCTCTGTAAACTATAGACAGATTCCAAATAAATTTGCACAACAAACAGTACTGAGGCAGGTGGTGTAATCTGGTATTATTTAAGTAGGATAGCCATTTATTTTCAAAATGGTGGCTTTATAAATATTTTAGCTCAATATATTTTATCAACGAAACAAATTCCAAACTAACATTGTATGCAGGCAGTGCCTATTACAACCATCAAATTTTTTATGCATATCCGCATTTAAAAACAATTTTCTAAGATATCCCTACAAAAAAAATAATTATTTTATCTCGTATCTCCGCAAAAAATCAACCCATTACTAAAAAATTTGTTCAAGATTTTGCACTGTGGTAGGCTATAATATTAAATGTATTTTGTTTTAAGTAGGAAAGGCTTATTTTCAGAATGGCTGCTACAAAAGCATTAGCGATTTTAGTGCTATATCTACCAAATTATGTAATTTATTTTAATTTAGCTTTTGTTAATTGACATTGCACAATCATTTAACGTGCTACTATATCCCTATTTTGTACTCCATTTACGAACATCACCATATGAAAATTATGGAGGTTTTGTGCCATATTTCAGGGACCAAAGCCACCATTTCCATCAAATTCTCCACACTTGTAGCATTATGATAGGCTATGTAAATTGAAATGTTTTGAGTGACTCAGTAACTTATTTTAAAAATGACGGTCCTCTAAATATTTTGGGTTTTTTAACCGTGTCATTCGAAACATTAGACTGATTAATTCTGAAGTTGATTATTGGAATCCGACCTCCATATGCAGTCAGTGAATTGTACGCTAGCTTATTATACAAGGTTTTCTGTGTTCAAGTCCCGGGTAAGGCACGTGTGATTTTGTAATTGTATCGTTACTGTTCCATACGTTCCTGGTTTCATTTCTAATGTTTTTACTTTTAAAAAGAAATCAAGTCCTACCTACAAGCGTAGCTTTTAAAAACTTTTAAAAAAATTAATTGCACCCATCCTGAGGAAAGTAGGCGTATTATTAGGACCACCTGTTTTTAGCGCATATATTTACGTGGCGGCTAGACTTCAATATACTATGTGCACACTTCCAGTCTTGCTTTGGCTATTGGACGCTTGTTTTTGTGAGAAGAGTNCGCTTTGTTTTGCAAATAGTATGAATCACAGGCCACTCCGCATATAAATAGAGAAATTAATAACTTTTGAACCCGCTTATCAAATGCAACAAAACTCAGAACACATTTATAACTAAGAAATATAAGTTAACTTTTATAGTTTAAAGCCACGCCGGGCACTAACTTTCAAAATGGCGGCCAATCAAAAATGTAGGTTCATATGTCATATCTCGGGAACCATTCAACCGATTTTAACCAAATTTTGTATGGTAGCAGTATATGACGTATGCATTGAATATTAAAATAGATAATGTTGCTAAACCACCATTTTGGAAGATAGTGTAACATGAAAAAATTAAGCATTAGCATTATAACTCAAAAAATTCTCAACCTGTTCTCGTCAAATTTGGCAAGTAAGTAAAACTATAGTATGCCATGCAAATGTTAGTGACATAACTTCATAAGGCACTTATTTTCAAAATGGCTGTCATTTCAATGTTGTGGGTGAATATGTCATTTCTCGGGAACCACTCATCCGATTTAAACCAAATTTTTAAATCTAACAGTACTTCATGTAAGAATTATATTTTGAGATGTATATTTTTGTTGGTCGGCCATTTTATAAAATAACACCAAATGAAGAAATAAATATTTTACATTATATCTCGAAAACTATTTTACCAATTATCACCCTATTTGGCAGGCGAGTTACACCATTATAAAGAAGGTGAAAGTAAATAATTGAACTTGATTAGTTACTTATTTTAAAAATTATATCGGTACACATTTTTTTTAGGTTTTTTTGTATATCTACAATACCATTTAAACAACTTCTACAAAATTTTGTATACTGAAAGTATATGTTGCAATTATCATATACACCAACATGTAACCACTCGTGTACGACATTTTGGAAGATAGCGTTATACGAATAAATAAAGGTGTTATGACACATCTCTGTAAAAAATTAATCGATTCTTTCCAAATTTGGCAAACAAGCAGTACTGATGCATATAATGTTAAGTGATACGTTTTAAGCATGCCAGTTGCTTATTTTTTTAATGGCGGCCATAAAGCCACTTAAGATTAAAATGCTATATCGCTGAAATTATTTAATCAATTCCAAAATAACTTTGTTTTCTGGCAGTATATATTACAACTATCAATTTTATCGATACGGAGCATATTTTTACTTCCATTTTGTATGATAGAGACATGCGAATAAATAAAGTTATGTCATATCTCTGTAAACTATAGACAGATTCCAAATAAATTTGCACAACAAATAGTACTGAGGCAGGTGGTGTAATCTGGTATTATTTAAGTAGGATAGCCACTTATTTTCAAAATGGTGGCTTTATAAATATTTTAGCTCAATATATTTTATCAACGAAACAAATTCCAAACTAACATTGTATGCAGGCAGTGCCTATTACAACCATCAAATTTGTTATGCATATCCGCATTTAAAAACAATTTTCTAAGATAGCCCTACAAAAAAAATAATTATTTTATCTCGTATCTCGGCAAAAAATCAACCCATTACTAAAAAATTTGTTCAAGATTTTGCACTGTGGTAGGCTATAATATTAAATGTATTTTGTTTTAAGTAGGAAAGGCTTATTTTCAGAATGGCTGCTACAAAAGCATTAGCGATTTTAGTGCTATATCTACCAAATTATGTAATTTATTTTAATTTAGCTTTTGTTAATTGACATTGCACAATCATTTAACGTGCTACTATATCCCTATTTTGTACTCCATTTACGAACATCACCATATGAAAATTATGGAGGTTTTGTGCCATATTTCAGGGACCAAAGCCACCATTTCCATCAAATTCTCCACACTTGTAGCATTATGATAGGCTATGTAAATTGAAATGTTTTGAGTGACTCAGTAACTTATTTTAAAAATGACGGTCCTCTAAATATTTTGGGTTTTTTAACCGTGTCATTCGAAACATTAGACTGATTAATTCTGAAGTTGATTATTGGAATCCGACCTCCATATGCAGTCAGTGAATTGTACGCTAGCTTATTGTACAAGGTTTTCTGTGTTCAAGTCCCGGGTAAGGCACGTGTGATTTTGTAATTGTATCGTTACTGTTCCATACGTTCCTGGTTTCATTTCTAATGTTTTTACCATCCTGAGGAAAGTAGGCGTATTATTAGGACCACCTGTTTTTAGCGCATATATTTACGTGGAGGCTAGACTTCAATATACTATGTGCACACTTCCAGTCTTGCTTTGGCTATTGGACGCTTGTTTTTGTGAGAAGAGTNGGCTAGACTTCAATATACTATGTGCACACTTCCAGTCTTGCTTTGGCTATTGGACGCTTGTTTTTGTGAGAAGAGTGTCTGTTACATGAGTGAGCCAATCAGAATTAAGTTTCTCCGATACTGACCAACCGTGAATCGCGAGTAGACAGATAAGACCCATAATTCAAATGATCCAATCACGAAAGTGGTTCTGAACTAAAGTATTTTGGAACACAAATTGTCCTCGAATTTTTCACGAAAATCTTATAAGTTATAACAGTACCTTCTTGGTTTGTATGCTAGCAGTTCCCACCAAATTTGGCAAACAAATAAAACTGCAACAGGTTGTGTAAACTGGCATGTTCTAACAAGGCAAGGCAAGGCCCTTATTTTCCAAATCCTCGCTATATAATTTTAGCCCATCGTAATTAATTTATGAAACAAACTTTAACATAATTTTGTATGCTACCAGTATCTAATACAACCATGTTATATGTGTATACAGAGCCTCATTTCTCCACCTTCTTGTAAGCTAGCGTATTGTGAAAAAATAAAGTTTTGGTAATATATCCCAACCGATTCTTTTTAAATTTGGCGATGAAGTTGTACTGTTAAAGGCCATATTAACCTACATGTTTTACGTTTGACATAATTTATTTTCAGAACTGCGGCTATAAAAACAATTAACCTGAGTTCGCCATATCTAGGAAACTATGTCATCGATTTGAGCTGTACTTTGTTAACTGACATTATTTACGACAATCATCGTATGTGATAATACATAATTTTTAGTCTACTTTCCGAAGTAAAGAAAGATGCATGAGATCACTTTCCTTTTTGTGTTCGAGTGTACGTTTCTGTGCACGTGTGTCCCCACTTGCCAACCTTTGAATGCGTAAAACAATCTTAAACAAATTTGGTACACGTATAGTACTTAGTAAGGCCATCTGACTGTTAAATTTTTATACCAGGTCCGGAGATTACTTTCAAGATGGCGGCCACTTTAATATTTAGATGGTTATGTCATATCTCGGGAACCTATCAACCTATTTAAACCAAAATTGGTTTGGCAACTGTATATCATGCAAGCATTGTATATTGAGATATATATTGAAGTTTGTCTACCATTTTGGAAGAGGGCACCACTTAAAGAATTAAGCTTTTGCATTATATATCGAAAACGGCTCAACTGAATCTCGCTAAATTCGGAAGGTTTTGGTGATTTTTTCGAAATGGTGATGCCTTCCAAGTTTGCATTGTAACTTTGAGCATTAGACAACTGTTTCCATTCAGTCGATACTGTGTAGATGGCTCAGACGGTAATGCTCCTCTATTCGATTAGGCCCTTAAGGGTCNTTTCCTTTTTGTGTTCGAGTGTACGTTTCTGTGCACGTGTGTCCCCACTTGCCAACCTTTGAATGCGTAAAACAATCTTAAACAAATTTGGTACACGTATAGTACTTAGTAAGGCCATCTGACTGTTAAATTTTTATACCAGGTCCGGAGATTACTTTCAAGATGGCGGCCACTTTAATATTTAGATGGTTATGTCATATCTCGGGAACCTATCATCCTATTTAAACCAAAATTGGTTTGGCAACTGTATATCATGCAAGCATTGTATATTGAGATATATATTGAAGTTGGTCTACCATTTTGGAAGAGGGCACCACTTAAAGAATTAAGCTTTTGCATTATATATCGAAAACGGCTCAACTGAATCTCGCTAAATTCGGAAGGTTTTGGTGATTTTTTCGAAATGGTGATGCCTTCCAAGTTTCCATTGTAACTTTGAGCATTAGACAACTGTTTCCATTCAGTCGATACTGTGTAGATGGCTCAGACGGTAATGCTCCTCTATTCGATTAGGCCCTTAAGGGCCCGACTGCAGGCAGATGTTATGACAAAATTCCAACGGTAAACATTTTAATGGTCTTACATGCTTTTTTCTCTCTGTCGTCGTTTTTTGTTTCACTTGTACCTGCATCTGCGCAAGTATCTTGTTTGCCTTGTATCTGGCTTGGAGAAATTGTTAAGTGAGTAGGTGACACTGTGTTCCTTGCACACTTCATCCAGTAAATTGAAGCATGTGTCACCATATGTCAGTCTTTTAGCTAGCTTTGTTCCCGGCCCGTAATAGATGCATCCAGGAATGTGCAGCTTTAACATTAAATAGTTGATCAGCAAACCGATGATCTCGTTTTCAGATTTGATCTTACCTCTTCGAGATCTTGTGGTGAAATGAACTAGGAAATTATAGATACGCTCTCTTTATACATTTTTGTTTCACCATCATGGAGATCGTCAAGCAGGATTTTAGTCTTCCCATACAGGTTGGGAGGGAGAAGCCGAAACCTCGAGTGACTCTCGTCATGGCAAACTGATGGCCGGAACTATGAGATTTATCATTGTGGGATCATCCAAATGAGGTAATATGTAGTTTCTGCAAAGTTTTCTCTATGAACCACATGGTCTTCATTTTAAGAATTCTTGCCTCTATTAGAAATCGCTGTAGCAAACCGAAATACCAGCATTCGTCACTTTAACTGCAGTTCATGAATAATGCGGGTTATTTCCCATGCAAAGTTAACGAAGCTCCCATGCCGCCTAGCGAGGTGCTACCAAATACGACGACATTGCATGCGAGAAGCAGAAGTGCATACATGAGTACTTTTCTATGGGATGGCGTGCGAATATAGATTTTGTGAACTTCGGTCAGAATTATTTGCAGATACCCAAACATTTGCTTCACAGCAATATTNGCGTGCGAATATAGATTTTGTGAACTTCGGTCAGAATTATTTGCAGATACCCAAACATTTGCTTCACAGCAATATGAATGTGATGATGTTGCTCCTCAATGGACGATGCAACATGTAAAACTACTGCATTATTACGGACATGGGATTATCAGAGTTAAAATATATGTGTGCCTTGTACAGGAGAAATANATGTAAAACTACTGCATTATTACGGACATGGGATTATCAGAGTTAAAATATATGTGTGCCTTGTACAGGAGAAATAAGTATGGGTTTTCAGTAATCGAAAAATGCTGGTTCCTATATAATGGCCGGTACATATGTGGCTTCAATAAGGTCATTGTCGACCAACGAGAATGTTTCAGAGCATATTGAAATACGGGCAAAGCAGCCTTAAGCTGCATTTCGACAAAGATCGAGATGCAAGATGTTTCGTACCGAGAAATTATGGAACTTGCGATGCAGGTAGAACAATAATTGGAAACATTGGCGAACCCGAAAGGTTTAAAGTTGCTGATATCAAATATGTTGTATTCGAAGCTGATGGTCCTGATAAATAATCACAGCATAAACCATTAATCCATCTACGGCAATCTCAAAGCATTTATTGTCGAGAGGTTGGAGGCAATTTGTTGCGACTACATCTACAAATTGTCTGAGCTGCTGCCGAAACTTGTTTGCTAGTGCAATCCTACTATTCACTCTACCACTCACATGTAGCCTGAAGACGACTTGTACGAGCCCCTGCTTCGGACTGTGTACTCCGTCACGAAGAGGAGAGATCAATGCAAGCTTAAAGACAAGGTCGGCGACCTGGCGCGCATCTCCAAACAGAAAGGCATCTCATATAAAGAGTTTCCAGAGAATCGGAGCCCCGAACACTTTCGTGTGCGACGTATACGAAACTATCCTCCGACGACATACTTTCTCGAAGGTCTGAGAAACATACCTGTCCATGGTGGTTTATACGCCGAACAGATCCACCATACGAAGTTTTCTGATGTGTATTTGGTTGGGAAGGTGTTAAAACGGCATAACAGATTGGTGTATGTCAAGTGGTGGGGTTTCTCGGCCAGCCATGGTTCCTGGGTATCCAAAGCAGACACNGGCATAACAGATTGGTGTATGTCAAGTGGTGGGGTTTCTCGGCCAGCCATGGTTCCTGGGTATCCAAAGCAGACACAGAGAAGTGAACTCACTTTGGAAGAGGACGGATACTGTACTCTCCATGTATAAAACTTTTATTTATTAAATCNACACAGAGAAGTGAACTCACTTTGGAAGAGGACGGATACTGTACTCTCCATGTATAAAACTTTTATTTATTAAATCATATTTGTGTTTCCTCAAATTTTTGTAAATATATTTTTCTAAAAAAAATAATATTTTAAAAATCATGTGTTTTTTTAATACTTTTATGGAAAATAACCGAATTTATTTATATAATATCTTATTCATAAAAAAATTGGCTGGTGCAAATAAAACTGATAGAAAATATTTAAATTTTTAAATATTAAATAATATTATGAAAATACGAAAGTATGAATATTACGCCATTTAATGTAGGGAGGCTCGTCGCTTTTAGAACAAATCGACATTGTCAACAGGTTTGGAAATGGGCAGCATGAGAGCTATATGGTTATAGATGCTATAAAAAACATGAGTTACAAGCACACTCTAGTGGCAAGTACTGGAAATATGGGTCAACAGAGCAGTCTAGTTGACAAATAGAGAAACAATGGACGGCTACATTGATTGGCGTGTGCGGAGGGTTCGTGTGCTACATAAACCCAATAATTAATTGGTGTGGGTGGGTATTTGGGTTGGCAGATTGACCGACTACAGTACAGTCAATGATTATTGAGGTGGGGCGGAGAA
The DNA here is from genome assembly GCA_002778355.1 of Clitarchus hookeri. NCBI lineage: Eukaryota > Metazoa > Arthropoda > Insecta > Phasmatodea > Phasmatidae > Clitarchus > Clitarchus hookeri. Next base: position 941,203 of record NQII01000018.1, read on the forward strand.
GAAACGAATACTTGGCCACCTGTTGGTCACTCTATCGGGAGGAGCTGTGTGTACAGCTATCTTTACGAGAATTGAACCCTGGAGTAGGTGGATTGACGAGCGACTAAAAAAAAAAAGAAGGGGACAAACGCTACAAGCAAGTCTTAAAAAAATGTTAACCATACAAAAATCTATTTTTTTAATACTTTTAATGGATTCTGTTTTATACCTATTTCCTTTATTTAAAAAGTAAAACCATTTTTAGATTAATATAATTTTTATTTTTTCTTGATTTATAAAATGTGTTTGATTCTAGTTCACTGTGATCAGGGTTAGGTCATATCCAGCATGGCAGACTGCATTATTACGAAATGTACAAGTTCACGAAATTTTTACAAGTTTTTTTTTAATTCCTCAAGATTTTTTTAAATTTTAGTTCACCGGAGTTAATGTCGCTCACGTCCAAAATACCTAACAAGTTTTATTTTTATTTTTGGAGTTTGACCTCACTGGGTTCAAGGTCAACATCACCCGCTTTATAAACGATGGTTGGGGATAGTAGTGCAAATTTCGCCCAATTTTGTTACGAAAGTTTATAATTGTCTGCAATTTTCCTTTTTTTTTTAGTTTAAGTTCACCATGGGTCAAGGTCAACATCACCTCTAGGTAAAGGTCAGGGTCACCCACAACCAACATGGCTGATGCCCAACCTGAATGACAGAGCAGGAGAAAGTGGGCACAGGCATTAGCGATCAGCTTCTGTGACGTCAATATAATATGGCGGCAGACATCTCGCTCCTCTGCCGACACACATTGGGCCCGGATTCGTCAAACCCATCGACTGTTAATAAATATTTTAATGTATATTGGTTTGCTCGCCTTATAAATATACTAGTAAAGGAATGGTTTTTTATTTTCTTTTGTATAACCTAAAAACCAATTATATTGCCAACAAAATGAGTGAATTACATATTTAAAAAATTAAAAAATACAGCTAAACAATTCCATATAATTTTTAGGAGAGATTGTTGACTTACGGAATTTCACATGATCATAACACTTGTTATTTCATTTTAAGGGCCAGGGTTTGATGACACATTGGGTTTATACATTTTTCCACTACTTTTGTTTTAGATAAAGTTTTGAAAACGTAACTTTACTACACCATAGAACATTATTTTTTTACATTTTAGAGAGAATTACCGTTTCACTTATTGTACTTCTATTGCCTTTGTGGTTACCCTTAGTAGATAATCAGTAATTATATACCATTTGATTGACATGGCAAGAAAATAAAGGGACTCAACTGACATTGCAGTTACTCAATCATGTGTCAAAACGCAGATATGAGTAGAGCCTGTTGCCGCGACTCTGAAGGGAATTCTTGAGGGCGTATGGACGAGGGTGACTGGCGAGTGTTTCTGTGAGTTCGACGCGCGATGGTAGTCATTGGAAGTAGAGGTACAGAGGACTTTCCGCCGAGGCGACAGCAGGGAGTCTTCGACGTGTTCCCTGACGAGTGTCGCGGTGCGTATCACTCACGCGTGCGTCGATACTGAGGTGGAGAGGAGTTCACCGCAGGTGAACTCCGAGTTGAGTTGAGAGATTTGGGTGACTCTTGGAGCCTACTTGGTGCTCTTTAGCGCGTTTGAGGCAGGATCGTGCGTGGCCGATAAGGTCGACAATGACGCGCGCACCGAGTGTGCCATCACTCCTACGCGCTTGGCTCTGAACTGGCGTGCAGTGTGTCCGTTGTGCTGCGTGTATCTGCAGGAATTTAAGGGGCGACGCTATCATTTTATTGGTGGAAAGTCTGCAGCAAAGTCCAGTGCAGGTCCCTTAAATATATTCGCATATTTCCAACCTGTGTATTGTGAGATACAGCACTGTGAAAAAGCAGTTTTCATCTAAGTAGGAGGTCTCGGATTTATCGTTTATAATGTGTATGGTGTATTACGAGTGTTATACGTACCACCTCTGAGGTGTTTTTTTTTATTTTTGCACAGTAGTATAATGGGACACGTTCAGTTGCTTCGTAAATAAACGCNGCAGGAATTTAAGGGGCGACGCTATCATTTTATTGGTGGAAAGTCTGCAGCAAAGTCCAGTGCAGGTCCCTTAAATATATTCGCATATTTCCAACCTGTGTATTGTGAGATACAGCACTGTGAAAAAGCAGTTTTCATCTAAGTAGGAGGTCTCGGATTTATCGTTTATAATGTGTATGGTGTATTACGAGTGTTATACGTTCCACCTCTGAGGTGTTTTTTTTTATTTTTGCACAGTAGTATAATGGGACACGTTCAGTTGCTTCGTAAATAAACGCNCCACCTCTGAGGTGTTTTTTTTTATTTTTGCACAGTAGTATAATGGGACACGTTCAGTTGCTTCGTAAATAAACGCGGACATCAAACACACTGCAACGCAATTCGAGTGCAAGGTAGGCGGAACCCTTAAAAACGAGGTTTTGAGAGCCGATGAGGGTGAAATGAGGTGAGAATAGAGCAGTGCCGGAATGCAAGGGCGGGGAAACGGAAGATCCCCGATAAAACCCACCGACCAGCGGCATCGTCATGCACGATTCCCACTTGCGAAAATCCGGGAGTTGCCCGGTCGGGGTTTGAACCTTGTTCGCTTTGGTGGGAGGCGAGCAGAGGTGAACTCTAAATAAATCATTTTGTCAATAGTACTACTTTAGTTATATAATAAAGTTGTGAGTATTGATTTAATATTTGCGCTGAGGACTGTAATATAGTGGGTGATATAATGTCTTTAGCCTTTTCAGACCCACTATAATTCACGTTTTCAGGTGTTGCAAACAATACATTTTTAGAAAGCGTTCTGCACGTAAATCGACACATTACTTGTTTCGTTGTCACGACCAATGAGCAGTAGAATATGTGCTTGGCTACAGTTATATGAACAAATTATGACCTAGGCCAGTAAATCGGTTTGCAAACAATTTACCCACGGATGAGATTATTGTTTATTGAGCTTCGCAGTGTGGAGTACAAACAAAAAATTACCTACACGTGCATAATTTACAAAACTATTGACACTGGGTCTGAATGGTTTAAAATATCAACTGGATTGATTCTTTATTATTGCAAATGCACTCTAAAAATCCATTAAAATTTTCCGGTATGGCAAAGAAAATAATTTATATGAGGCTGTATTGTTTACAGTAAAACAATATTGATTTTATTAAATGAGAATGTTAGAGAAACATAGGTTTGCTGTTAATTAATATTTTCTCTGTGCCTTTTTATTAGATAGCAACACTACCTTCCTTCATAGTCAAGAAAATAAACATTATTCGAGTTGCTTTTGTTCACAGAAAAGAAAAATTACTGCATATTGATGGTAACAGTTTAGTGATATTAGGTTTTCCTGTCATGCATTGTAGTTTTCGGTACGCAGCTGTTGTACCGAGGCATATATTCATTAAAGCTATCCACGATAAGGAGAGCACTTTTTAAAACCCTTTTATAGCAGGGATAATAACAAAAAATTGTATTTTATTGTGGCCTTAGATGGTAACTTTTAATAGCTATAAAAGATATGCTCTGTGTTTATTAGCCACATCGCAATTTTTGTACTAACAATTATCGAAGGGATGCAAATAAGCTGCAAGGAACTTTTAAGCATGGCCTTAAAGAGTGTCCACTTTACTGCAAACACTCTATAAGCCAATATATTCTGCAGTTACGAAGCTGCAACTTATCAAATGCACAGTCCTTGTGCAGAAGTTTAATGTCATTCTGAAGTGTAGCGACTCTCCAAATCGCTAATCTCAATTCTTCCCAAGATGTGACATATTCTGGCCGATGTTACTATCTGACTTATCCTACTTATCAAAAGCAGTTTGAACACTATAAGACGTAATTGTCGTTTGGTGAAGGGCGATGGTCTTAGTAACATATTGTCGATAGAAAGAGTGANGGGGGGTAGGGGGGGAGTGTCAAATATTTTCAAAGATTTGTTATTTCTGTCTTATTCATTAATCACGGTTGGTTTTCAGAGCACACATTTTCTTTACAGTGTAACTGACGTTACCTCATAAACTTCTGCTGAACTATTGTAACGACAATGCAAGTTATCACAGTTATTACAAAATAGATCAAACTAAAATTTTATTTGTGGCAAGCCTACTTTGCAGTGTTTCTTATCTAAAAAACTTTTTCAATGCGGTAAAAAACCATGTCTTGCAGCAAAGAGAGCGTTTTACAGTGCAGTTTAGGAAACGAAAGATAGCGCTGTTCTATAAAGACCTCCACGCCACACGAACCTCTGATGGCCAAATTATTACTTCTTCACAATAGCACTGTATCAGTAACTTATAGTCTCTGATATATTGCTTACTTTGTAAAAATGCGACTGCACATTATTTAAACGATTTCGGAAAATATTTGCTAACTTGTGACGCCAATGACATAAAATTAAAATTAGCAAAAAAAAACGTCAGTCTCTTATGAACTTTATATTTTATTTGAATTAACAAATGAGCGCTTAACATTTGTCCGATAATCTGTGACTTCACCTCACAAACGGATAAACCTACCAGGTGTAGATATATTCCGAGATTTTTTTCCTCTATGTTGTCAAATTTTTTTCGAAAAATTATTAAAATTAACTTTCCCCGAAATTGTTCAGAAATGGGATAGTTCGTTTGCTCAATGAAAAACTTACACGGTGAACTTCACGAAATATAATGTTAATTCAGGACGTTTTCCTTTTAGTAAGCTAATAATTTTCTTTTTTTATCTGTAGCTTGTGAAGGTGGATAAAGATAGAGTTAATTTTCTTTGTATGTATTTTACACTCTGTTGTTGGGTAATAATAGTTGAACAAATAACAAAACTTATATCATCCGAGAAATATATTCAGTTTATCACATCTACTTCCGTGAAGAGGTGGAAAATTTCTCTTCATAGTGAAATTACGTTCAGATGTCATGCATTAATGTCATTCCTACTGATACCCAGAATCTGTACTACATTTTGATACATGACATTATAGGTGTAAGTGGCGTGAATATACGAGAAGCTACGGGATTAATAAGGTTTTGTTACAGTGGTGAAGTAGGCTTCCGTCCACATCGGTCAAGGATTCTGTAAGTACGGAGAGGCTTCGTGTTCTATAATTACAGACCCTATCATTTCGCGTTATAATTCGGCACCAAGGTAGACTGCATACAAGTGAATGTAAGTTTCGCGTGTGACGTTGGACCTGCGTTCAACCGACATACCTTGCAAGATTGAGAACGGTATGCGTAGTGTTTAATGCCGTATTGGTCCAACGTCAAGGTTCATTGTGTTCAGCTATGCCACATAGAAGACGAAGGGAATACTTCTTGCGGTGGAGGGCGATAGGAATAATGGAAGCTGGACAGTCTCAAGCTGATGTGCTCAGATAGCTCAATGTGCATCGTTCTGTTGCTTCTCGGATGAGGGAGCAGTTTTTAGCGTCCATAACTGAATCACAAAGACCAGGGAAAGGACGACCAAGAGATGACATTAGAAAGAGATGACTGGTATTTGGCCGAAGGGCAATACGGTAACACCGTAGTACTTCACAGCACCTGGCATCTGACCTCACAGAATCCACTGGAACAGTTGTATCAAGGCAGACACTGTGCAGATGGCTTAAGCAGAGAGGTATTTATTGTCGGATATCTGATCTCTGTGAACCCCTCGCGCTAGTTCACAGACGAAGACGTCTAGAGTTGAGCCATAAACATGTCCACTGGGCAGTCGAACACTAGGCCAATGTTCTCTTTAGAGATGAGTTCATATCCGGTCTCCACAGCCATCCTTGACGGGTTCGCATTTGGGAAGAACCTGGAACACTATTTTGGCCCTGAAACATCGTGGAGAGACCAATTTGTAGTGGACCAATAATGGCGTGGGGAGGCATTATGCCAACCACTCAGACACCTCCCCGTGACGTTGGAGCGGTTAACCGGAAAGGTTTAACTGCTATCGGTTATCATGACGAGATCTTGGCACCGCATGTTTGGTTGTTTCGAGGTGTCGTGGACCAGACTACCTAATGATGAATAATAATACAAAATTATGTTACAGTGTTTACTTTGTTTATTCTTTGTATATTACTGTGACCCGATACAATCTTGTGGCAAAATGATCACGGGAGGGACTGATCTCTGTTTGTTGCTTTAATTTTGGACATCAGTGTTTTTTGCCCGCACGAAGTTAACATTAGCTTGATTGCTCAGCTGGTAAAATAACGGTTTGGTGAAAAAAAATGTATCGAGTTAGAATCCCGGTACACACTAAATCTGATTATAAGATTTTAATCAGTAGAATTAATTTACTGATCACAAGTTAATGAGCTGTTGCGTTGTGGTGAATCAGTGTAATGGACTGAGGGTGTACTGCAAGGGCGCGATTCACAAGATATAAGTACAAATTTATGTTTACAATCGAATAACAGAAACTTAATTGACCAGCGGAATTTTACTGTTTTAAGTGAAGCAGTTTGAACAGGCCTGTAGACAAAATAGCTGATTTGGAGTAATTTTAACTGTTTCGATTTTATTAAAGTGCCGTAGACATTTTCTTTCAATTTTCATAAATTGCATATGATTCCAAAGTTAATTGTGACTGTCGGAAATAAGTTTATGTCTCACAATGACTTGCCAAATTGAATAAAGTTATATTTAATTCGCCGCATGCGGTTGACTGTGACACTAAATCAGTGGAATTGTTTCACGTAAACAGCCAGTTATTTTCCACAGATGCTCGGTGGAGGCGTATTCATCTATTTATTTTGTTGGGATTGGCTACGAATTAGTGATTTTCCATTATTTCACGTCTAGAGTACAGAAATATTCACAATTTACCGGGGCCGTGGTGTTGTAGATGTAATAGTTCACCACCCACCTTGGCGAGCCGGGTTCTACTCCCGGCGGGGTCGCTCTCGGATTTTCGCGTGTGGGAACCGTGCCCGGACGATTCCGTTAGTTGGCGGGTACTCTCGGGGATATCCCGTCTCCTGCCACTCAACTCGCTTCACACTCGTCGTCTCTCAAGACCTCGATGTTAGGACCCGCTTAATCCCTCTACCCCACTATTTACCTATTGGTAGGGCCAGTGACTTTTCACGTCAAAATCGGAGCACAAAGTAGAGTTTAATACTATATACACAGCTCAGCTGTTGTTATACCTCCATTGGCTGCTGGTTCCGTGTCCATCCTTGACCGAGCCACTCAGGACTAAGTAACACCGACACTGAACTTTCGTGATTCGTGAGCAAACGGTTAACACGGGCCAGAACATTGTTTTAGCCAATCAAGTTACTGGACGACCCTACAGAGCTTTGGACTGTATCTTGTCTCGGAATCTTTTCGCGACATATCACTGCCCCTAGTTATTGGGTTCAGTTCATTGAAGAACTACAAAGAGGAATTTTTTTTGGTACAGCGGCTCCATGTAGTGTATATGTGTATGCGCAGAGGCGCAGCAATGGGTGTGCCTGGTGCAAACCACTCGGACGACTGTACGTGACGTGAAGGGAACATCGCACGACATCCTGCGTCGCCAGTTGAAGACAGCGCAGCACGCATGGCGACATACTCGCCGCACGAGGCTCGTTGCTCGGATTATCTTCCTCGCGTCGGTAGGGACACCCGATTTTCCAGGGAAAACTTCCCTGGGGTCTTTCATTACACCTTAGCTCAGATCCACTTTCGTGATCGGATGTTTGGCGTGTTACGCGTCTTCGATGTCTGCGCGCGAATCACAGACGTGCAGTATTGAAGTTACCTAATTCATATTGGTCGGTCAAGAACGAAAATCTCTTCACTCAAAGATGCGCTGCCAGTAAGCGAAAGAAAACTCCTGCTATGCCCGTATAGTATTACAATCTAGCAAGAGTGGAAATATTTTCGCGAAATAATGGTGTCCCTACAAATAAGCAAAATAAAACTGCAGATGTGCCCGTAGGATATTGAAACCAAGCGTGCGAGGAAATCTTTTCGAGAATATCGGGTGGGTGGCCCTAGTGATCGCTCATTGTTAGGGCCACCTGTTTTTCTTTAAAAGATTTACGCTGAGGCTAGACTTCAATATAATGTGTGCACACTTGCAGGCTTCCTTTGGCTATTGGTTCTTGTCTCTATGTGACGAAGTCCGTTACATTAGTAAGCCAATCAGAATTAAGTTTCTCTGATTACTGACCGTCCGTAATACGCAGACAGCCAGATAATAGGCGTCATATTTGAAATTATCCAATCACGAAAGTTGTTGTGAACTAAAGTGTTTTGGAACACAACTTGTCCTAAAATCTTTTCGCGAAAACCAAGCGCTCCTACATACACCCGAGTCGGTATGTTTTTTTATTGATTTCTGTCCCAAAAATAACGTATTTTACATTCTAGCTAGATTCATATAGGTAGGGGCAGTGATATTTTGCGAAAATATTTTGAGACAAGATACAGTCCAAAGCAATGTAGGGTCGTCCAGATTCGTTGATTTGGCTAAAAAATGTTCTTTCACGTGTTAACCGTTTACCCACGAATCAGGAAGGTTCAGTGTTGGACTTACTTAGTCCTGAGTGGCTTGTTCAAAGACGGATACGGCACCAGCAGCCAATGGAGGTATAGAAACAGCTTAGATATGTATATAGTATTGAAGTTTTCTGTGTGCTCCGATTTTTACGCGAAAGGTCACTGGCCTTACACATAGGTAGACAGCCAGAAATTTCTCGAGTTCCAGCGGTGGTAGGATAGATTTCAAACAAATGTACTTGCTAGTTACTTTTGTGGTCTGCGAACGTCCTAGAGGATTGTGATCCAGTGATAAGCGTGTAAAAGGAGGTACGATCGAACCAATCACGTACGACTTAGTAACACGCGGAAGTTAGAGACCTGCAAAATTCGCGTTAATGTATGGGGACGCGTTGAAACTCGTACCTTTGCTTTATGTTTGTTATTTCACAGTATTTTATTTGACACTGCAAGGGCAACTGTGCGCCAAAGAATGAAAATTTCACAATCGTGTGACCCAATGAGGCAATCACGTGCAGTGCAGTCAGAAGAGGCATGTTTTCACATGTACGCAGCAGCCAATGAACAAACGACGCTGGATAAATTATAAACAACACTGTGGAATTTTAGCTTGATACCAAATAATAAATGCGAATTTCGCGAATTTCGAGATTAAAGTGATTATAAAAAAACTCGCTAAATTTCCGGTTTCCTACACATAGACCTCAACCGTAGTTTAATTGTTGATATTTTGATACTNATAAAAAAACTCGCTAAATTTCCGGTTTCCTACACATAGACCTCAACCGTAGTTTAATTGTTGATATTTTGATACTCAAGAGGTAATGGCAATAGAATATTTAATATTGTATAATCAAGTCGAAACTGAATAGTAACCTTTCCTGTTGCAGAAACTAACGGATTATATCAAGTACTTGGGTGACTGCTTTCTCAACCCGTTCAGTACCGAATTAACTTATGATTTGAAGTCTGGCAGTTGTCTAATTTTTGACGTGCGCTGTACCAGTACCGAGGGTGTTTCTAGCAACCAGTGAAAAACGCGCTGCGGGTTTTTTTTTTTTTTGCGTCAGCATTAACCATTCACAAACGAGAAGTGCATAAACTTGAACAATTCAGATTTCTCATATGGAAGACGCTCAATACCCCAGCCACTGATTCCTTGTTGTGTACAGTGCAAAACGTATATATATTTCATTTACAACATGCCCTTCATCGTAAATAGTTAAAGTTATTCCTGGTCTGTGCAAATATTTATTTTATAAAAATTTATTACAAACATCTTGCAATGTTACAAAGAAGATTTTATACAATATATGATAATGCTATTTTACAGTGTAGAGTTCCATAATTGAGTGAGTGAAGCGATGCAATGAAAGGAATGAAAGGGCGGGCGAAACGAGAGTTTGCCGAGAAAACCACCCGACCAGCGGCATCGTCCGGCACGATTCCTACTTACGAAGTGTACCGGCCGGGGATAGAACCCGGTTCGCCTTGGTGGGAGGTGAGCTGTCTAACCGCTCAACCACCGTGGCCCTAGTTTTTTGTAAATGTGCAAACAAAATTACAGTATAATTTAGAAATTTTTTTACAGTGCACAAAAAAAAAANGCCCTAGTTTTTTGTAAATGTGCAAACAAAATTACAGTATAATTTAGAAATTTTTTTACAGTGCACAAAAAAAAAACATTTTAAAATTTGAATAGTTTGTGCCGGGAATCAAACTGGGATACCGCGAATAGGAACCAAACTATNAAAAAAAAACATTTTAAAATTTGAATAGTTTGTGCCGGGAATCAAACTGGGATACCGCGAATAGGAACCAAACTATAAACCCGAATCAGTGATACCAGTCAGTGAAATATCATTCACTGAAAGTCAGTTGACAAACTGCTGTCGACTGGCGAACCAAGTAAATGAACTAGGAACAAGTGACTTGTGGGTGTGGAATTCTCGACAATCTGTGGGAATCATGAATAAATCATTGAAATTCAGCCATCATTTTCATTAGTTATCTGTCACTGACTATCAGTAGCTCAATTTTCACTGGTTTTCACTGATTTGGCTCAGGTTTAGGGTGCAACAGCACAAATGCAATCGCACAGGATATGGCGACGGCATAACCCTCCCCGGTTTGTTTTGCAGGCTCAGAATCGTCCTCGGTAAGTCAAATCATGAAATTTGTTTTTTAATGTCATTGGCCATATTTATTCCCTCCTGTCTCAGAATAGGTTTCCTTAGTTATACTTTCGTATGAGAATGTTTTTGTGATGGTTTATTTTGTCCATTTTTGGAGGTTTGTTTAGTTTCCCCGGGTTCTTACCATGTTCTTATTTTTCTCTGTTACGGTCATTCCTGGTGTTATTCTGTAATTCTGGCTAGTGTGTTGAAAATTGTAGTGGCTGTGTTGTTTTTCTCTATCAATGTATGATATATTGCATTTTGATAAACCCAATTATAAATCGAATCAATCAAATAACGCGAGTATCATTGGCGTATGCGTGCTTGAAATCTTACCTGCTGCCTACACAATTCATGAAATTTACGCAAGGGAATGAGTGAGGTTTTTCCACGGGAACTATCGAGCGAGGATGAAAATTGGTAAAACACTGGAAAAATCTTTATAATTTTATAATACACATATAATATCCTATCATGCAATTTATAACTGATACTCATTTCTGACAGTTTTGTTGGTTCATCTAGTATTTGTTAATAAGTTATATATTTAATCTGCTGATTTTTTATAATTTAATCTCATTATCTTTACACTTTTAGTATCAAACCGTTGAACCCTCT
>NQII01000018.1:952516-1017903 GCA_002778355.1 Clitarchus hookeri
TTTCCCCGCCTATGGCGTGTTTAGTGTTTTCCGAAATATGTGATGTATTACAAGCGTATTATACTTCCGTTAACATGAAAGTATCTATATTGCTTTGTTAAATTGTATTTAACTTATATTAAGGGCCACTTGTTTTCCGCGAAAAGATTTATTCACAAGCTATACCTCAACTTGGTACGTGCTCACTTGCAAATTCCCTTTGGCTATTGATCGCTTCTCTGTACAAGAAGACATTTTATACTCGACTGTGTTAATCAGAATTAAGTCATCATGACAATGAACGTCGGTGACTGGCCGGCAGACACCTAGGACGCCTGATAGATGAAATCATCGAACCACGAAATTTGTTCTGAACTAACGTATTTTGCAGTACAACTAGTCGTGGAATCTTTTCGCGGAAAACATTATATTTTATACAGGATATTCTTATAATATTTTATTTATAGGTATGCATGATGAATAGAACTAAGAGAAAAGAGGTACTATTGACTAGTAAGAAATAGTTCTCATGAGAAATAATATTGAATTGAGTTGCGCATAAATGATAAATGTGGTTCGTTGTCTCGTTGGTGTAATTCTGTGCACTTACTTAAGTTTTTTTTTGCCTGATGCGGAGTAGCAACCTGAAAGTAGTACAATAGCAGTGCTTCGTGAAAGTTGGGAGTAACCATGAATGGACTACAGTTGCAGTAATTTAACGGAAATCCTCTCTATTTCTTACGCAACTCCGCAAGCCAGAGAAGTCCTGAGACAATCCTTGTGGCTGTAACGAGTTGCGAATTGAGTGAGGGAATGAAGTGATTTGAGCGGCTCTTAAGGCGCCCATCTACTTTGAACTTTTTCCCACGTTTAGGCCGAGAAGCGCGGGAGCGATAAGGGCGACACTGCCACGCGCATCAAGTACGCCATCGCCGCTAAGCGCAAGGCTCTGAACTGGCGTGCAGTGTTCTCGTCGTGCTGCGTGTACCTATGGGATTTTCAGTGGTGACCATATAATTTTATTAGTGGGAAGTCTTTAGGAAGTTTCAGTGCAGGCGCCTATAGTAGTTTTGTATGTATCTGATCCGTGCCTTTTGAGCAACAGCGCCTTGGAAAGGCCGTTNATTAGTGGGAAGTCTTTAGGAAGGTTCAGTGCAGGCGCCTATAGTAGTTTTGTATGTATCTGATCCGTGCCTTTTGAGCTACAGCGCCTTGGAAAGGCCGTTTTTAGTGGTTTTGGAGTACTCTGAATTGGTACGTGATATTTTGAAAGTACTATACAGCTCTCGTCTGAAGTGTGTGTTCTTTTCGTAGATCAGCACGTTGGACGCACGCTTAATAGTTTCGTTGAAAAACGTGTATTTCGAACACTCTACAACGCAGTTCAAGATCCAGGTAGACGGGCGCCTTAAGGGGGATCAGTCACCGCCCTCTTGTATTTTCACTATTTTCGAAATAAGTTCCATTTAAGAATGTTTAGCGAAATTTTTCGAACGACATGTCATAAGTAATAGTTTCTTAAGCGTTTTAAAACTGTTACATCTCTACTGCATTTATTTATTTTTGACTTGGGACTGCAGGCGAGAAATAAGTAATTTTTTCTTGCGGGCGTTTATAGAAATGATACTAGCAAGAGCAGTCAAGACACACGTGTTTTTAGAACACGTGCAGAGCAATGCCACATGCCTTATTTGATAGAGACATGAAAAACTAGCCAGTTCAATGACCTGCAGGCTAGACTCTACAGTCTTATGNTAGTTTCGTTGAAAAACGTGTATTTCGAACACTCTACAACGCAGTTCAAGCGCCAGGTAGACGGGCGCCTTAAGGGGGATCAGTCACCGCCCTCTTGTATTTTCACTTTTTTCGAATTAAGTTCCATTTAAGAATCTTTAGCGAAATTTTTCGAACGACATGTCATAAGTAATAGTTTCTTAAGCGTTTTAAAACTGTTACATCTCTACTGCATTTATTTATTTTTGACTTGGGACTGCAGGCGAGAAATAAGTAATTTTTTCTTGCGGGCGTTTATAGAAATGATACTAGCAACAGCAGTCAAGACACACGTGTTTTTATAACACGTGCAGAGCAATACCACATGCCTTATTTGATAGAGACATGAAAAACTAGCCAGTTCAATGACCTGCAGGCTAGACTCTACAGTCTTATGNCCACATGCCTTATTTGATAGAGACATGAAAAACTAGCCAGTTCAATGACCTGCAGGCTAGACTCTACAGTCTTATGCACAACTATGCTGATATTAACTGCACATTGGTTGTCTGCTGTCAGAGTGGAAGGCGATGATTGGGCCAACGTTCTCCAGGAGGTGTCAATCACCGTGTGGAACAGTGGCTCAATTTATATAAACCCACGTGTTTTGAATTTTAGCTTGTTTCAAAATTAATACACGAATTATTCCGGTTTCTATTTGTCGACACCCAAAATAAAATACAAAATCGGTGGTGCTAGTTACAGCGAAAAATTCCGTAAATCCAAGTTGGTGGAGGCTGATCCCCCTTAACAGCGAGATCTTGAGAGCCGNCAAGTTGGTGGAGGCTGATCCCCCTTAACAGCGAGATCTTGAGAGCCGATGAGGGTGATCGAGGTGAGTATGGTGCGGCGCAGGAATGAAGGGGCGGGGAAACGGGAGATACCCGAGAAAACACGCCGACCAGTGGCGTCGTCCGACACGATTCCCACGTGCAAAAATCCTGTGACCCGGACGGGGACTGAGCCCGGTTCGCCATGGTGGGAGGTGAGCAGGCTAACCGCTCAGCCGCCGCGGCCCCACGAGTTGCGGAATCGCACTACTGAAGGCTCGTGTTGTCCTCGAACAGGCGGCACGGGCGTGGTTAGTGCCCCTGCTGGGCCTCTAGTGCTCCCAGTGCCTCAGAATTGGCAGTCGAGCGGCGAGCCTGTTGCCAGTAGAAGGACCCTATTGCTCGGGTCAACGAACTCTTAACTTTGTTAGTGCCACGTAGATTTGGCGTACTAACATCCCATGCTCGTGAACGCGGAAGCGGGTTGACCCTTTACGGCTCAATTTAATTTGCAGTAGCATGTGTTTCAAACAAAAATTGTTACGATGCTTGCTGTGCTTAAGTCTACAAAGCTCGCGTTTCGTTGCCACGCCCGGTGAGTTGTAGGATATATGTTCGGCTACAGTAATATGAACCAGCTATGACATAGACCAGCAGGATGGATTTCGTATCATGTACTCACATGTAAGATCATTCATTATTGAGCTTCGCAATGTGCGGTGCAGACCAAAAATTACCTACACGTGCGTAATGTACACAAATGTGTACGCTGGGTCTGAATGGGTCAAGGGCAAGAGATAAAAGTTACATGATGTAAAATATTAGAAACTATTAAATGTATGTATATATTTATTCATGTATGTATACAGGTATGCACACACGTATATATGTATGTATGTTTGTAAGCGTTCTAGCCAGTGCACCTCTACTGCCCCACGAAAAGTGGTCATGATTATCTTATGAATGTAATTGGACCTGAGCTTCTGACATTCCTACACACTGTCTGGCATCTTAAGGGGAATTCGTAAGCTTTAAGGATTATACAGCTNGACCTGAGCTTCTGACATTCCTACACACTGTCTGGCATCTTAAGGGGAATTCGTAAGCTTTAAGGATTATACAGCTTTAATATATATGTAATCATGAATTGTGATCATTTTCGCCGTTAGTGTCATCAACTTTGTAGTCGTTCGCATTTAATAATCACTTTTTTCTTCACAGTTTAAGCTTCTGTTTTCTGTTTCCGTTTCTAATTTCTATTGTTTTTATAGAAATAAAGGGCAATACGAGTGTTTCGCAATCATTATTAAGTAAAAAATTTCGGTCCAGGCAACTTAAAACACCATAGGCACATGCATCATACCTTTAAATTTGTAAATACTCTATAAAATAAGAGTCTCAACACCAGCGAAACCAGATTTTCGCAAAAAATATTTCACGAACAGTTGTACTTCACAACAGTTTTAGTTAGCTGAGATCAACTTTCGTGATNAGGATTTTCGCAAAAAATATTTCACGAACAGTTGTACTTCATAACAGTTTTAGTTAGCTGTGATCCACTTTCGTGATTGGATGGTTTCCGTGTTACGCGTCTTAGGTGACTGCGCGCGAATCACAGGCGTGCAGTATCGAAGNAAATCAAATGAGATGGTGCCCCGTGAAAAATTCGAAAAAAATTTTTTTTTACCCATATAAGGACCACCCTAGTGAGTATGGAGCAGCGCCGGAATGAAAGAGCGGGGGAAACAGTAGATCGCCGAGAAAACCCACTTACCGACGGCATCGTTTCGTACGATTCCCAGACGCGAAAATCCTGGGGTGACCCCGCAGGGAATAGAACCCGAGCATGACCCCTTCACCCCCGCGACCAGGGTACTCTACATCTGAAATATTGAATAAACACTGTTTCTTAGGCAATCACAACAAAACAAATCCATGAAAACAGCTTCGCCGTGCATCAGTGGAGAATAACTGTTTGCTTACGTGAAACAATTTCACTGATTTAGTGTCACATCCAATTGCATGCGACGAATTAAATAATGTTCTATTCGATTTTGATAAGTCATTGTGAGAAATAGACTTGTTTCCGATAGTCATAATTGGCCATTTCAGTGTTCATGTGTGTTAACCTAATACTTATAATTAGGGGCAGTGATATTTTGCGAAAAGTTTTCGAGACAAGATACAGTCCAAAGCACTGTAGAGTCGTCCAGCTACTATGATTGGCTAAAAAATGTTCTGGTCCGTGTTAACCCTTTGCGCACGAATCACGGAGTTTCAGTATCAGAGTTACTTAGTCCTGAGTGGCTTGGTCAAAGAGGGACACGGCACCAGCAGCCAATGGAGGTATAACAACAGCTAAGGTGTGTATGTAGTATTGAAGTATACTATGTACTCTGATTTTTACGCAAAAAGTCACTGGCCGTACTTATAATTAATTGCTCATTCGTGGACTAATTTCCCTCCGTCGTTACAACGGGTGTTTGCCAGTCAGTGCGCTCATTAAAGTGTACGCAGGCAGAGGCATTGTAAACTTTTCAAATGTGGATTTTAAAAGTGCTCCGGTAACCGCGGGACACAGCCTTGTGGTCCAGACGTGCGCGGGTCGGAAGACGGGGAAGGTGAGAGTGGGGTTTCGAGTCCCCGAGAGCGTGTCCGGGGAAAAGCGGAGGCGAAATGGGGGCCCCGACACGCCCATATCGCTCCGCGTGCCGCAGCCGGGCAGATTTGGAAAAAGGTCGCATCGACGACTACCGTGGAGCGGTGTTTTGGGTGGGCCCGAGCTGCTGCGACCTGCTTTAACCCACTTATCGCTCGCGCGCTTTGCATACAATGCCCCGCACCCGGCGAGCTGCTTCAATAGAATCACTTTTCGAAAACAAAATGCTTTACGAATACAATGGACCGCGGGCCTGCAGGAAAATGAGTGCACATCTCGTATGCGAGTCGCAAACGGAACTGGTATGGCTTAGGAATTAATCGATTTCATACTGATTGTTGGACGACCTTGTGGAGGGGGTTCGCCAACTAATAACCTTGGGGTGGATTTTTTTTTTAAATACCGTTCGGTTCTGTGCGTTCGTCTTACATCGTCCGTCGAGCCGAGCCAACGCAAATGTTAGGNTTTTTTTTTAAATACCGTTCGGTTCTGTGCGTTCGTCTTACATCGTCCGTCGAGCCGAGCCAACGCAAATGTTAGGAGAGTCTGCTTTAACCTCAGAGAACAAAACCTCAATGCGGATTGATTGACTTGGAAATTTGTGGATCTTGCTTCGTCAATCAGTGTAAAACTGAAATTGGAATACGCGTTAACTTTAATACAAACATTCATGAATTAAGAAATTTTTAATGACACTGGCAAATGGTGACAACTAGAGCCATTTGTTTTTTTCGCGAAAAGATGCCATGACTAGTTTTACTTCAAAACACGTTAGTTCAGCGCTAATATCGTGGTTGGATGATTTTAACTCGCAAGCGTATTAGGTGTCTGGCAGACAATCACAGGCGTCCAATGTCGGGGTTGCTTAATTCCTAATCGTTTGAGGCGATTATAAAATGTCTTCTCACAGAAACACGCGGCTAATAGCCAAATAAAATTTGCTAGCTTGCACGTAAGAAGTTGAAGTCTAGCTTCTGCATAAATCTTTTCGCGAAAAACAGGTGACCCTGGTGATAACATATTATGATCCAATTAAGTTTGTGACTAGGCTACGTTTTTTGAAAACCAACCACACNAGGTGACCCTGGTGATAACATATTATGATCCAATTAAGTTTGTGACTAGGCTACGTTTTTTGAAAACCAACCACAGACGTTCTTTTTTAGAGTGTCAGATTCCTCACTGGCCCACTGAAAGGGGTTTGATAATTGCATGACAGAATAATCTAACTCACACAGGCCCAATCTTGTAAGAAAGGCCTCCCCATTGGTGTACAGCTAATAACCGCAGAAAAGTCGTTTGTATGTACTTAAATCTTTTCGTGAAATTAGGCGTGCCTCTCCATTAAGGCGGCTTACATCGAAAAACTTGGCACATGATTATGACCGTACTGAGAAATCGTTTTCGCAGAATGCAAAGCAATAGAAAGGTTTTTATCTTTACATGTGACTGTCTTATTTAACCTCTTAATTAACATATTAATTTCTTGTTAGATGTGTTAAAGCAGATGAGATTTTTGACCTCACAAGTATTTACAAGCTTGCNAATTAACATATTAATTTCTTGTTAGATGTGTTAAAGCAGATGAGATTTTTGACCTCACAAGTATTTACAAGCTTGCGGGATCTTACAGAATGTAAAATATGTAAAAAATATTATATTGGTTTATGGCAAAAACAGCAGCCTATAACATTACGCTGTGAATGACGCCCTCTCTATTGGCGCTAGCTATAGGACCTTGCGAGGCTCTGGTCATGATACTACTCTGCATTGTAATATGTAAACGCGTAAAATAGTGTTAATACCTTAAGGCTCTCGCCTACCTGCAGACGTTTTCGACGTTTGAGGAAGAGAAGCGCGAGAGCTATAAGGGTGACTTTGCCACGCACATCAAGTGCGCCATCGCCACTCTTGACGTCGGGTGCCGAAACTGCTACATATTTTTCACCGCAGACGAGGCAGCATACATCGTGGTCCTCCAGAGCTGTTCCAAACTATTCGCCAAAGGTAGGGAGAACGTCCACAGCTGAATTTAACAACGGGCAGGCTAAAATACGTAACGAGACGTACTTTTGTTTATAGGAAATGCGGCTTTTGAACACGAGACGAAAAAATTATCGTCTCATCCTTCCTTCCTTGAAGCTGAGTTCCATCAGGAATCCCAGTCTCCATCCTCCAGGAGTTCTCAAGGGTGGCCAGTTTTGTAGGGAAAACTGGAGTGAAGACTGCAACACTGGCAGCTCCAAAAAAAGAGCTTCTTCCACAGATTCCAAAAGGATCACATCCACAGCAGCTATCCCATCGCCTTATTAACATTCTTTTGACGGATCTTCAGATATTCACAGCATCCCAAGACAGCAACTTCCNCAGCTATCCCATCGCCTTATTAACATTCTTTTGACGGATCTTCAGATATTCACAGCATCCCAAGACAGCAACTTCAGCAGGGGTAGCAACCCTCATAGGACCCCCTGGTGAAAGGCATATCGTCTCAAAGTTGTTAAGTGTTCATGCATTTTAAAAGTTGTTAGCCAATCTGGAAAAACAAAACCCCCTAGGCGAAATTTTATTTACGAGGTTTGATGCAAATTCGCGCATCAAAAAATTGTTCGTACCACCGGGATTACTAAGTTGTTAGGTTGCTCATGGTCCTNGTTTGATGCAAATTCGCGCATCAAAAAATTGTTCGTACCACCGGGATTACTAAGTTGTTAGGTTGCTCATGGTCCTAGCGAAAGTATGGGAGGAAAATACACACTGTCTGTACAGAATACTACACCTGTCATTCCGATGTTTCTTCGTAAGGCGTCTAAAGTTTCAGCGAGCATGCTTTATGTACAACCAAGTTGCAGGTGATGCAATACTTTTTCTGAGGTGTGTATATATNTTTCAGCGAGCATGCTTTATGTACAACCAAGTTGCAGGTGATGCAATACTTTTTCTGAGGTGTGTATATATGTGAACATTAACGGTCAATGTCGTGTTCAGTTTCCATGCGTGGGATATATATTATCTTCGTCTCCGAAATCTGTTTATCTCTATAGACTATAGTGTTACATTTTCACATGCTAATATTAAACTTCCACGTTCGTCAATCACCTTTAAATTTCATGCGCGTAACGTGGCCTTGGATTTATAACACCCTGAAACAAATATTGCCCCACGATTTAAGAGTGATATTTCTGTAAAAATAATAGTTAGACCCATTCATCATCCTTCGCGTGTCGCTTGTCGCGTCACAGAAATTTCGCACCTGTACCGTGCACCTATATGAATGTTGCTTCGTCTCATTCGCTTCCTCCTCCTCCTGCCCTTTTGCTGAAGCAAATTACTTCCATCGCCTATTTCATTCAACTTTCTCTTTACATTAATACATCACCGGCCTCCGCCTGGAATTTGAAAGGTCGATGGAACGAACTCGTTACAAAAGTTTTATTGGTTTTCTGAAATTTTTTATTTGACCGACGAAGGAAACAAATGGAGAGAACTCGCATGGATGTTAGTACTACCGTGATGTTAAATTAACTCGCAGTTTTGGGTGCTCTGCCTTTTATTTGATTCGCCTTTGGGACTGCAAATTTTAACTACATGTTAACGTTTTTTTTTTTAATGGGATGATCGACGAGAATACATGCGCACGGTAAACGTAGTTATAACCGTTCAGTTTACGAATCAAATAACCATTAATGTTGCTGCAGCAGAAGGAATTCTATAGTTAAGCAAAAATATTTATGAAAGCCATGCGCCACTATATTGCTGTTATCATAGAAACCCAAAAATAACAGAAAAGTTATCACTAACTCCAAGAA
Organism: Clitarchus hookeri; assembly: GCA_002778355.1. NCBI lineage: Eukaryota > Metazoa > Arthropoda > Insecta > Phasmatodea > Phasmatidae > Clitarchus > Clitarchus hookeri. The sequence goes on from NQII01000018.1 coordinate 961,507, forward strand.
AGATTCAAGAGTTTATTTGTAAACATATACGTAAACGACGCCTACATAATTACGCAGAATGAAAATGTTATAAATGCATAAGGAAAAAAATAGTAATTACAAAATAAAGAGGTAAGGAAAAAAATTACTAATCAAAGACACGAACAACGTTGGCAAACAGCTCTAAACGGCAAAACAAAAATAGCATACAAAATTACAGAGGTAAAGGCAGACAGATATGTTGCCAAAAATGAATGACAGTACAATGCGCCAAGCGAGGTACGGCAGTGGCAACAAACTGGACTCCCATTTGGGAGGTTCGTTTTCACTGAAAAAACAGTTTTGTGGTGACCTAATAAATTTGGTTGGCGACCACAAAAATATTTTGTCAATATATAAATGACGAAAGATTTTGTGGTGTCAACAATTTATTTTTGCCAATCCGGTATTTAGTGTAATCTAACAAATTACGTTAGTGGTCACCAATAAATTCAGTGTGCTTTAGGCAATAATGTGTTCGTTAGTCGCAGCGAAAATGTGACAATGGTAACAGCAATACTGGTTAGTGTGGTTCACAAAGGTGTTTTGCGGGTTTTGTGCGTTCGTAGATAGGTGTGGTTTAACAACAATTAAACACTAAATTCAAAGTCGTCATGAGTGGGATTCGAACCTCGCATCTCNTCCTCCTGCCCTTTTGCTGAAGCAAATTACTTCCATCGCCTATTTCATTCAACTTTCTCTTTACATTAATACATCGCCGGCCTCTGCCTGGAATTTGAAAGGTCGATGGAACGAACTCGTTACAAAAGTTTTATTGGTTTTCTGAAATTTTTCATTTAACCGACGAAGGAAACAAATGGAGAGAACTCGCATAGATGTTAGTACTACCGTGATGTTAAATTAACTCGCAGTTTTGGGTGCTCTGCCTTTTATTTGATTCGCCTTTGGGACTGCAAATTTTAACTACATGGTAACGTTTTTTTTTTGCATGGGATGATCGACGAGAATACATGCGCACGGTAAACGTAGTTATAAGCCGTTCAGTTTACGAATCAAATAACCATTAATGTTGCTGCAGCAGAAGGAATTCTATAGTTAAGCAAAAATATTTATGAAAGCCATGCGCCACTATATTGCTGTTATCATAGAAACCCAAAAATAACAGAAAAGTTATAACTAACTCCAAGAAAGATTCAAGAGTTTATTTGTAAACATATACGTAAACGACGCCTACATAATTACGCAGAATGAAAATGTAATAAATGGATAAGGAAAAAAATAGTAATAACAAAATAAAGAGGTAAGGAAAAAAATTACTAATCAAAGACACGAACAACGTTGGCAAACAGCTCTAAACAGCAAAACAAAAATAGCATACAAAATTACAGAGGTAAAGGCAGACAGATATGTTGCCAAAAATGAATGACAGTACAATGCGTCAAGCGAGGTACGGCAGTGGCAACAAACTTGGGAGGTTCGTTTTCACTGAAAAAACAGTTTTGTGGTGACCTAATAAATTTGGTTGGCGACCACAAAAATGTTTTGTCAATATATAAATGACGAAAGATTTTGTGGTGTCAACAATTTACTTTTGCCAATCCGGTATTTAGTGTAATCTAACAAATTACGTTATTGGTCACCAATAAATTCAGTGTGCTTTAGGCAATAATGTGTTCGTTAGTCGCAGCGAAAATGTGACAATGGTAACAGCAATACTGGTTAGTGTGGTTCACAAAGGTGTTTTGCGGGTTTTGTGCGTTTGTAGATAGGTGTGGTTTAACAACAATTAAACACTAAATTCAAAGTCGTCATGAGTGGGATTCGAACCTCGCATCTCNGTAGATAGGTGTGGTTTAACAACAATTAAACACTAAATTCAAAGTCGTCATGAGTGGGATTCGAACCTCGCATCTCTTGGGTACGGGCGTAGCATGTAACTATAGCGTTACCCTGCTGTACCTTAAAGCATTGTCTTTATCATGTATAGACCTGAAATGTAGTAAGTGGCACACTCGACAAGGCTTGTACACTTCACCTCATGGAAAGTTTATTTTCTGGAATCATTTGCGTGTAAAATTTACTTACTGGGAAAAAAGGAATGATATAATCCTTTCGTAAGTAGTAAAGAATATCTCTCATGAACTAGTTCGTTACCTGATGCAAAGAACTGAACATAGACGAATATGGCGTCGTGGCCAAACACGGACACTTCGAATATGTCAGAGCGAATGCGCAGAATATAACGGGTGTAGTTTTGCAGTCGCAGCAAAAGTGTTTTGCTGTAGATGACATGAATTCTATTGCTGACAAACTTTACATTTGTCGGCAGCCAAGAAACGTTTTTTTTTTAAACAAACAAATATGTTAGTGAGCGCTAAATAACTTTGGTACTAGTCAATCCACGTGTTATTGGTAGAGACCTGAAAAATTTGCGAGTTCAATGACCTGCAGGCTAGACTCGACAGTCATATGTACAAATATGCAAATATTAACTGCATATTGGTTGTCTGCAGTCGCAGTGGAAGGTGACGATTGGGCCAAGGTTCTCCAGGAGGTGTCAAAAACAGTGTGAACCAATGGCTTAAGTTATATAAAAAGACGTGTTTTGAATTCTAGCTAGTCTCAAAATGAATCCGCGAATTCTTCAGGTTCTTATTGGCCACCACAGTCTGCTTTTTTACCAACAACAAAATTTCGCCTTGAAAAACACCAACCAAACAATTTTTGTAGCCACTAACCATTTTTTTTTTTTTTTTTTTTCCCCTCCAGTGTTCCGGCCCGGCCATTTTCGTTTCTGTTTTCCGTGGTTTTCTGATGCCTCTCCAGGCGAATGGTGGGGTGGCCCCGTTCCTGCTTCTCTGGCCAACTTGCTCCGTCTATAACGTCCTCGCCGCCTATGAGACGTTACACTCAGCAAAAAGTATTGTTGATTCAACGTTTGCTCGCTGGAACCAAATTATTGTTCATGTAGGGGAAATGAAAGATTTTTTTGTTGTGAACAAATTATTTTGTTNTTTGCTCGCTGGAACCAAATTATTGTTCATGTAGGGGAAATGAAAGATTTTTTTGTTGTGAACAAATTATTTTGTTGTTCTCATTTGGTCCTGCTAAACAAAGATTTGTTTTGCTCTACGTAAATTAAACAGTTTCTGCTAACATAAAAATGAATTTTGAAGCCCTGCCGATGTTTAAACCTAGATCACCTGCACCCAAGCTACCTCAGATAAAGTAGATACGGATTATGTCGGAATGTTTATAAATATGAACAGTTCAAATGCTGAACAACGTGCGTAAATAGACATTTCCAGTTTTGCAACTATACCTCTTTAGTTTCCTATTGAACTTTGTTATTGTGATTTTCCTGCCAATAATAAGCATAAATAAATTCACTAACAAACACTGTTACTCTCCTAAATGTCACAAAAACTGAAAAACGAACTTTCTAGCTGTAATTTCGATCGAAGGCAATCTATTGAGTGCCCAAACAAATATATAAATATGATTCAACGAAATATTTTGTTCACAGTCTAATTTCTTTCGGCCCATCACAGAAGTATTATTGATCTAAATATGAATTTTGTTAGATGAAGAATATTAATTTGGTTGCTCCTCATGTTTTGATTTCTGAACAAAATATTCTAGTGGTGCAACAAAATATATTTTTGGCCCTATAAAAACAAATGTTTTGTTGGCCTTTTTCTTAGTGTAAGTCAAATTCCCAAAACGCCGAGGGACTCTCCCCCCCCCCCCTTATCTCCTACTTGTGTGGGGGTAAAAAAGGCTAAATAAATGGGTTCGCGAAAGACCAGTTTACAACAGTTTCTCTTTCCTGTGCTATATTTGCAGTCAGAAATTTTTTTTTTTATACACTTCTGCATNAACAGAGTTCCATTCTTAAAGAGTACCTCTCTGCTTCTCTCGCGATGCAAGAAGTCAATCCTTATATTTATTTTCCACGTCATTCTCTCGAACAGTTTTTAACCCCTCGGTGACGTCACACGTGCACACGCATACTCCCAGAAGTTCTTGAAAACAGCAGTTTGAGGTGGGGTGGGGGTGACCCCCGTCGTCGGGGCAAGCGGGACAGCCGGCCGCCAGTATAATACCAGCTCTAGTGCGGACAGCAGCGGCGTAGGAAAAGTACAACGGGGCGCACACACCCAGGCAAGGTTCCACGCCCTTAACGTCAGCAGTAACTCCACTTAATATTCGTAGACCAGCAATCGTAGGAAGTGATTTTCTTTAGGTGCTCGTTGTCGATGTGACACTGTCACACTTCCCTAATTTACGCCACAGATGAAAAGAGTAGGTAGTTCCATAATGAAAATGATCGACGTTTTGGGAACAGTTACACGTCCCCTGTNGAAAAGAGTAGGTAGTTCCATAATGAAAATGATCGACGTTTTGGGAACAGTTACACGTCCCCTGTTCAGGCAACATGAACGTGCCGACAGTTAAAACAAGACGGCAGCATCTAAAGATGGACAACTTTTATAATTGCTCTTGTTATTTAAGAGCATAATACTTGCAGTCACCTCGTTCTTTACCTGGGTCGTTATGCACAGGCAATGGCTTTAACAGCCTGAAGTGTATTCATCAGGATACAACGTCAAATTAAGGGAGTCGCTCACGTTTGGGAGGTATAGTTTGGGTTTGAAACTGCATTCCTTTGTCTCATTACTAGCTGTTGAAAGTAACTTTGACGTTACATCCACAATCATATTTTAACATATTGTAGGTGAAGCTTATATTTCACCGGCACTATACACATCAACACTAAGTTCCCCAATGTACTGAGTAACCGTACTTCTAATTTGGGTTATGGGTAGTTAATTTTTATATCTGCCCACACTAAACCCACAAGTTATCACCGATTGAGTTAACTAAACAAGAAAAAAATCTCAAGCAAGCACAGCTTACATCGAAATGTTCAACGTTTGCAACGCCTTAACCATAAAAAAAATCTTTGAAATAGTTAAACAACCTCCCTCGACAATAAGTTATTATTCATATAATTTAAGTTTGTTGTCTAAACATATGCCTATGACATGCCTTTCAGAAAAGCTGCGAAAAATTTTAAGAAGTATAGTTATAGCACCGATTTCTTTTTCCAGCACGTACAGTACAGAAAAGTACCTTTAAAAAAAACNATTTTAAGAAGTATAGTTATAGCACCGATTTCTTTTTCCAGCACGTACAGTACAGAAAAGTACCTTTAAAAAAAACGAGGGGCACATAAGAGCGCTTATTATAAATGCAAATAGAGTAAGCTCGTTCCAAAGTAACTCAGACATTTTTCATTTCATACAGGTTTATTATTTGAGTCGATCTTTGCTGCTCCTTTGAGTGAACTGACGTAATGGCCACTATTTCGTCAGGATATTAGCAGAACTGATAAACATCTAAGTCGAGTTTTTCAGACCAACGCCAGTCTCCTTTCGAGTTAGCTTGGAAAACGTGTCCAAGAATTTTTTGTGAGTACCCAAACAAGTCGTGGAACCATCGTCTCACCTTGAGTCACTAATGGGTACGCTTTTAATTGGGATTGCAAACAGCGCAGCTTGCTGCTAATGACATGCAGCTATGAGCAAAACGTGATGTGCATAAAAGCGTCTTGCATTTCATTTTCGTGGGCTTCCGTAACTAATTAAGTTTTTCCCGGGTTCCAAACAATCCGTGGTATGTGGCACGAAATATTTCTCATTTGAATAATTAACTACGGCGATATAATAGACGGCCTCCACGACCAACTTCGCTAATGTCACGAAAATAGAGTTGTTTTGTACTAGAGTTCCGCATAAAATTGTGAATTTGTAAATACATTTTACGCCATCTTTTAAGGCCGCACCCAATTAAAGTTGAGAAAAAATATATTTATGGTATAGAGGACAAAATGTTCATTAATTTCAAATAATTTTATATATAAATATTTCTTTTCCTAGAATCTTATAAGTAGGGCCATTGACTTTTCGCGTAAAAATCGGAGCACACAGTTAACTCCAATACTATATACACCCCTCAGCTGTTGTTATACCTTTATTGGATGCTGGTGCCGTGTCCGTCTTTGACCAAGCCACTCAGGACTAAGTTACTCCGACACTGAACCTTCATGATTCGTGCGCAAACGGTTAACACATGTCAGAACATTATTTAGCCAATCAAAGAAGCTGGACGACCCTACAGTGCTTTGGGCTCTATCTTGTCTCGAAATATTTTCGCGAAATGTCACTGCCCCTACTAATAAGTAATATATTGTTAGAAATAGCAGGGCGTAGACAGTTTGGGCAGGAATGAAGTACTTCATTAAATAAAAGAAAAACAATGTTTAATATCCTAATATATTTACAAAACTAAATTAATTTTTATATAAGGATGTTTCATAGTGTGCTATCACTTACTATGTTACAGTAATATATGTCAATGTAATGACTAGTATCCACAATGAATCACTACGCGATGTCCTATTATATATATAAACTTAACTACTAAATTAGTACTTTAGGCTTTTGACGAAAAACTGAGCACTATTGGAAACCCTGCTCAAAATCTACTTGTATGCACTCTACGTATCCTTCCGCTGCATGTAAAATTAACATTGCCATCGGCCTCGTCACTTAATTCGTGCGCCGGTCAAGTGGAACTGTGAAATTGTTATGAAAGAGACGCAGAAGACCCAAGTGGTGGAGTCGCGCATGCGAACCAAGTGAAACTCGGCGAGTGGAAGTCGAAAGGCTCGGTTGGCGCCGTTAAGTGTGCCGGAAACGGCCGTCACAATGCAGCCATTTGGCGCTGCCATTTTCTACAACGCCGAAAATGACTGGCGACGTGGCGTTCGTGCATACTCGGCTCCTTCACCGAAGCGCGCAGAATGGCAATGCGAGGGTGTCGCCACTTGGAGGCGTCGCGAGACGGGAGACAATCGACAGTTTGCCGTAAATGCATCCATCATACCTGCCAAGGGACGCCATTGTGCGAAACGACGCAACCGCATAAGACTTGTAAATAAGCCCCCCTCCCCCCACGGGCGCGCGCATGGCTCGGTCTTGCGCCCAGCAGCCGTCTTCATCTCGAACAAGCCTGGCGTGTGTACCGATACATGTTGACCATTGTTCTTCGCCCGTGTGTATGGCCGTAAGTATGTGACATGCGCGCCAAACCCGCGTCGGGGAGGAATGATTCATGAATTTGTATGCGAAACTTTTTTCCCCCTGCCCACCCCCTCCAAACATCGCCATGCCCGTTGTTAACTGCCGTCATTCAAAACAAAAACCGTTTTATTTGGTTTTAAAAAGGCGAAATTCAGTCAGGCGACTGCGCAGCCATTTCCGGTCCACGCAGGCTCGATGTGACGTCACGCGCCGGACATCCTCGTTCTCCTATTCAGACGCCGTCGTCGTTTTCAAATCGCGCCGTTCGCTTCGCCTTTTTCAGTTTCCCCTGCACCGGTCGCGACGCACAGCGCCGCTGGAATAACAAGCGCGCTTCATTGCGGAGTCGCGAACGGCCGCCGGCCATATCTGGGGCGACGCACGCCGTTCCTAGCTGCGCGTCCCGATTGGCCGCTCGTGAAATAACTGTCGGCGCGCGCTTTTCCTGCAACCTCGCGAGTCACATTGTGCGCGCCCACGCTCCGGCCTCACACACTTCGCATTCTGCTTCTATGTATGGGCGGTTCTCGGTCAACTGAGCACTTCTCATGCCCTACTTACTTTTCCCCTACCAGCCATTTTTCATCCTTCCAGCTCTTTTCCAAATAAACATTGCAATTTAAGTGATAAACGAAGTGTATGTATCCCACCGGACTCTAAAGATCCCGTCTAAGGCTACAATGAAATATATTTTGTGACTTTTATTCCAAATGAGAGGTTTTAAAAAGTGCTCGATTTACCGTAAATAGCCTGTACTTTCCATATGTGTGTGTGATACGCCATGTGCTGTCACGCGAAATTTCTGTGGACATTGTTACGTTTCTAATATGTTGTACTTGATTCTAGGGACTATGGAAGGTTTATACTATTATGAGGGAAGAACTGAAGTTAATTACGAAGACAGAACAGATATTAACACATTTTTTTAGGAATTACAGTAATTACAAGCTATTGGCGAGGGAGGTCCTAATCAATTACGAGATATGACTAACCTGAATGATACCATCGCCGTAGGCTGAGTGGTGAGTCGGAAAGTAGCATCTTGATGGCTTCATCTCGGCGTGGGTCCACAGACAGACAGGCTGACAGACCGCGCGTGCAAAGTGTTGCCGTATTATATAGTTCCTGGTGGCGTAATTGTCCCAAATACCGCGCCGCCGGGAGGGGAGATCTGCTGGCGCTTCGCTGATGTGGTTTAAAAACTATTATTGCTGTAATGTGTTTGGGATTCTTCGCCTGGCCTGGATACCAACGCGTCGCTGCTTTTCGCTAGGCTTGTCCGCCTTTACTGAATCATAACAACGTGCTGCAATTACAGCAAAGCAAGCAGCTGTTGTGCTAAAACTATTACTCTCACACGAGCAGATTGGAATATTAATGAATATTCAAACAATTTCTGCAAAACATCAGTGTCAGTAAATATTCAAAAGCTTTAAGTAAGGGTGTTGTATGTTTAATAAACATTTAAGAGTGTTTTCCAAATACTTATTATACTGAATCGCTAATTGTAAAAAAATGCTATTATGATTACTTAATTTTCATGAAGGCCTTTTTTATGGTAATCATTAATTTATTCTCGTTTTCTTGTTTATGAATATAAGTCTACATTAACAAAGTCTGAATATTCATACTTACAGCATCATTGATGAAATTTTATTTTTATTTTTTGCATTACAGTAGAGCCTCGATTAACCGTCACCCTTTTAACCGTCAGTCTCTATTAACCGCCACCCCGCTAGCGCAAAAAAATTGTATGTTTCCGCGTCAGCGCCGAGCCGGATCGTCTGTCGAGGCTCTATGATGAGTAGTGACGACTGTACTGCACACCTGCACTGTGCGTGAGTCATTGGCGGCAAGGGCAGTGACCTTGGGTTTGCGCGCCCACCCCCCCTTACACTGTCTTCTGCATTCCACTGCTACTGTTTCAGTTCAGTACGGTGCGTGGCTTACTACAGTGAACCGAAGTTTTTGCCGATTTCGAGTGCAGTGCCTACTAGTGTTCGTGCTTTACCGTTTATTGTTGACAGTGCTGTTTATACGTAGTGTGGGTTGCTCTTCTGTTATGGCTGAGAAACGGAAACGTGTGGTTTTGGGACTCGACAAAAAACTAGAAATTATTAAACGATTGAAGAAAGGTGAAACAGCTACAAGTCTGGCTCAGATTTATGGTGTTGCAAGAACAACCGTAAATGATTTAAAACGTGATGCAGATAAAATTGAGGAACACGTATCAAAAATGCAAAACACAGATGGAGATGTCAAGACTAGAAAAACAATGAGACCAGCAAAATTTGAACAACTCGATAGTGCTGTTTATCAGTGGTTCGTTCAAGCCCGAAGCCAAGGGATACCCCTTTCTGGACCCATTATAGTGACGAAGGCGATGGACATGAACAAAAAACTAGATGGCGACCCAACCTTCAAAGCCAGCATGGGATGGCTTGAAAAGTTTAAGTTTCGTCACGGCATTCGACAACTGGACATTACCGGCGAAAAACTTAGCTCAGACAGTGCTGTTGTAGAGGGCTTTAGAGCAGAATTTACTGCAAAAATGTACGATCTTAATCTCAGTAGGGAACAAGTGTATAATTGTGACGAAACTGGACTTAACTGGAAAGCTCTGCCACAAAAGACACTGGCTTCATTCTCAGAAAAATCTGCTCCAGGTTTTAAGATCCAAAAAGATCGAATCACTGCAATGGTGTGTGCAAATGCCACAGGCAATCATAGATTACCCTTAGCAGTGATAGGAAAATCTAAAAAACCCCGTGCATTTAAAAATTTGAATTTGAACGCTTTACCAGTAAATTACTATGCTCAAAAAAACGCTTGGATGGACCAAACGATTTTTTTCGACTGGTTTCACAAAGTGTTTGTTCCCCAAGTAAGAGCTCATCTTGCAGAGAAGAAATTACCACAGGAAGCATTGTTGCTCATGGACAACGCCCCTTCCCACCCTTACAATGAACTTCAAAGTGATGACGGTAAAATAAAGTGTTTCTTTCTTCCTGCAAACACAACACCTCTCATTCAGCCCATGGACCAGGGTGTGATTGAGAACATGAAGCGACGCTACAGGAAGGCTTTTATTGAAAGTTTGCTGTCTTCTGACGACGCTACAACGGTTAAGGAGTTTTGGAGAACATACAACATCAAGGATGCAATTTTTAATGTTGCCAACGCGTGGTCAGATCTCACGGCAACAAACCTGAAGAACGCTTGGAATAAATTATGGCCTGAACCTTCTACTGAGGAATCTGCAGAACATGAGCCTGTCAGTGTTGACGAAATAGTGCAGCTTTGTAACAACGGACTGATAGATGAAACTTTATCAACTCAAGAAGTGACAGACTGGTTAAACAGTGACAATCAGGATGGAGGCTTTCAAATCTTGAGTGATGATGAAATTGTTTCCAATGTTTTGCAACTTGATGACGGTGGTGATCATGAAGACGTGGAAGAAGCTGAATCGGCGCTTGATAACAACCCAGGAATCACCCATTCAGAAGCGGAATCGATGTTAACACAGTGCATTGACTGGTTCGAGCGTCAAGAGGAGGCTACCGGGACCCAGGTGCTTCTTCTCAGAAAAATCAGAAACATGGCCGCCCAAAAAGCTCGACGGGGAAAGAAACAAAAGAAAATGACGGATTATTTTAAAAACTAAATACTGTACCGGTAACGTAAGTTTTTAGAGTACAGTACGTACATGTATAGTTGATATTTCATTGTTTTCTTAATAAAATATTTTAATAAAGTATTTTTCACTTGAACTGGCGTGGTTTTGTTTTTTCTCTTTTAAAATCATTTCACATTAAGTACTGCGCAGCAATCATCACAATTAGGACTTACAATGGCGCCGTTATAACATGCAAGGCAGTGAATTGCGATGTTGCCACGCCAAACACTGTCTAGGTGCTAAGTTGTAGCGGCGCTATTATTATTTCTGTTATCCGTCTATTCGGTTATCCGTCATGGTCCCGGTCCCGAGGGTGACGGTTAATCGAGGTTCTACTGTACATGTACATGTATTGTAGAATAAAGGAACAGAAGGTGCTGCAATGAAAAAAGTATTATAACAAATGTCACTGAGAGAGAGGGAGAAAAAAAATTTGAACACGCTTCCTTACTCTGTTAACACAAAGGAGCAGTAACCCGCAAATTTCACAACTGCGAGGTATCATTAGCTTTATTTCGTCGCTGTCTTGTTGAAAATAAGTTAGCGTTGAGACCGCAGTCAATCTGAAATAATTCCTTGAGAACCAAGTTTAGGATAGAAGTAAGGTAAGTGTACGATGTACTAGTAATCGTTATTTTCGTTAAGTACACGGGTGCAGCAGCAGAAATGTAGGCTATTAAGAGACAGGTTTTTCAAAACATCCGCAGAAGGACCATTTTTTTAGATCACAGCATGGAGCAACAATTAATTGTTGTGAATCTATACAGTATACAGATTTATGCAAACTTGTTTTTTTTTTACACTTTTGTTAATGTTAGAAAACCCTACAGTCAAATGTGTTCAATAAAAAAAGACAGTTTATTTTATAAATGAGATAAAAGTTACATTATTTTAAAATCTTGTTTTACTAACATACACTCTGACAGGGATTGTGTATACTGCTCTTCTGAATACAATCCGTGTACCGATTTGTTAAAAGCAAAAATATTTTTAAAATTTCTGCAGAGAGGAGAGAGGTGTCGACGGCTCTTAGCATTGGGGTTTTGAAAGCCGATTCAAAGGATTCAAAGCGACTGGTTGGGGGATAACATAAATATATCATTACTTAAATAAATTGAGGCAAATATGAAATTCGAGTACTGTTACACTATTTCTAACTTTTGCGTAAAGCAAGCCAACTCTTACCGAAGTGCATAGTTATTTCCGATATAAATTGTGAGGGTTGGTAACGAACGCTTAAATATGAGGTGCTCGCAGTTATCTTAATACCAAGTTCGGATATAAAATGTTTTTTTGTACCGTCCAATGTACTTCAAACATGTAGACAGACGACATTTAGGAAATCTGCTTCCCATTAAGACTACCGCCAACCTGGCGTTTGAACTGCGTTACAGAGGGTCGGAAATTCATATTTTTCTGCGAAACTATTAAACATGCGTCCAATGTGCTGATCTACTGAAAGAACACGCACTTCAGACGAGGGCTGTTGAGTGCTTTCAAGACGTCACGCGCATTGCAAACACCATCTCTGAGTACTCCAAAATGACTATAAACTGCTTTTTTCAAAGCGTTTAATCTCAAAATGTAAGCGTGAGATACATACAAAACTACTCTAGGGCCCTGCATTGAACCTTCCTGCAGATTGCGCAGAACTAAAACGACTTATTCAATACTGAAAGTCCCATCGGTACACGCAGTGCGACGAGAACACTGCGCGTCTGTTCAGAGCCTTGCGTTTAGTGGCGATGGCGCACTTGACGCGCGAGGCAGTGTCGCCCTTATCGCTCCTGCGCTTCTCGGCCTCAAACGCGGGAAAAAGCCCCAGATAGACGGGAGCCGTAAGTCATAACGGCAACGAATTAACGTGCATTTAATGGCCGCGTTTTCCTGATTTGGTAAAAGAAACAGCTTACCTCTTCAAATATGTTTTATGTTCATACAGTATTGTCCTTACACAACAGTCCAGACATATAATTACAAGGCCGCAATAATAAAATTTGTCTGGAAGTATCTTCGAATGCTCCAAGGTTTTTGCGTATCACCGACGCAACGTTTGAATGCCAAGTATATCATCGGTGAGTTGTAAAATGGAAGATACGGTTATAGTTAAGTATCCTTACAATTTAAACTTTATTTCCCAAGTAATTTATATGATACATGGCGACTTTGTGATAAATTCGATGCAATTAAACGCGAACAATCGCTGCGACATTCATCGTTTCTTAACCGCCAGGTGACGATCCTGCCGAAACATTGCAAAATGCAGGTCAGTTCGAGTTTACGCAAACATATCTACCGCCTCAGGCAGAGGTTGTTTTCGAAGATTGTGACCGTTTTGAATTTGAGTCATGGAACTCGGTGCGAATAGGAACCTCAAAGTCGGTGTAGGAAGAAGCAGCGGTACAGTTATCGTCCAAACGAAAGTGGTTAAGGAAAATGCGGTACATACCGAACCATTAACATCTCAAGTTAAACATTTTGGATATGGAAAGGGGATCAAAAGCTGTTTCGAATGAAGGGCGTAGTGGAGTGGAGACATTTGGGCGGCTCTTAACATCGAGATCCTGAGAGCAAATGAGGATGAAGTGAGATGAGTATGGAGCAGTGGTGGAATGCACTGGCGAGGGAAACGGGAGATCCCCGAGAAAACCACATATCAAATATTTTAACGGTTGTAACATTTGAACTCTAACTTAAACCGGGAAAGGTTTCATTTGTTTCGGTATTAAAATTTTGAAGGCTGCAACTGTTTTGTCCACGATTGTTCCTCTCCTCTCAGATATACAGATTCGATATTAAGTCTTCCCGTTTTCCATTTCCAGCTATACCGCTGTTAGCCGGAGTTCTCAATCAATTTTGTCATCGGCGCGTAAAAATTTATCTGCGGAAGACCAGTTAAGTGCCAATGTGACGCATGGCCAAATAAATATACTTAACCAACAGGGGTAATTCAGCTGCTTGATTAGCCCATTCAGTCGCCGGGTCACGACACGTTGCACATGAATGTTATTTATGACCAATGCTGTACACAGCAAGGCCTCAGTGTTTCAATACATTGAGCGTCTTCCATGCAACGGACCTGCTGTGTGGACATTTATACACGTCTTTGATATGAATGGTTGATGCCAATATCACCGAGCACGGAACTCAAGTACAGTGCATACCGAAAAATTACAGTTTTTCAACATCCACCTCCTAAATTAGTGTCTGACCTACCGCGTTAAGTGACAACACTTGAGATATTGGAAGTAAACATTTAAAAAATGCATTGAGTGTATTTCATTATTATTTCCTTAACGTAGTATTTCTCCCAACCAAAGAACTGTTACGTTACAGAAAATTAAATGCAATCAATCCACTAAATTTATAAAAAGTCCGGTTAGGCTCATCGCGAGCGGAGTAAACAAATTAAAAATAGGGACACGTGTAGACCGCACGAAAAAAGCGCACACAAGAAGGTGAGCTCATGTAACTTTATTTTTAATGAAAAATATGCCATAAAAGTGGTTACATATAAGCACGCTGACATATTACGGATAGACATACAAATACAGACAGCTGCGCGATTGCAGTGTTTTTAACTACTAAAGAAGTCTGTAACGTGTTGTATACCCCCAGAAAAACTGACTGAATCCTCATGCACTCTTAAAATCAAAATATTGTTTTCCACTGTTTATATTTCTTATTTGTGCGCGTTTTTCTTTAAATTCTGCATTAAGATTTTTAAAATAAATAAAACTAACATTAAAATTGCTTTTAATTAATAATAATAAAGACTTCGTTTAAGCGCGTTTTGCTATCAAAGAAGCTAAAAATCAATAAAAAATAATTTTATTTCAAAATAAATTAAACTTCTGCAGCGCATAAATACATTTTATTCGCACTTATTAGAGTCTGGCCATAAATAGCATAAAACTCTCTGTTATCATCCCACAATTTAAATTTGAATAAAAGAGTGATAAGTTGCACTTTAAAGAAAGCACATAATTTAAACTTTGGCTAGTCGAGTAGTTATATAAAAGTGTAAAATGTAGCCTCCAAAAAGCAATGACTCCAGACTCCGCTCTTGGAAGAAAAAATGGTGCAGATCATTTATTTACGGACTGAATATAAATCTTTCAAAATGATTTGTAATGCCTAGAGACCGGAAAAATTCGCTAGTTCAACGACCTGCAGGCTTATGTACAAATATGCCTATATCAATTGCACATTGGTTGTCTGCTGTCACGGTGGAAGGCAACGATTGGACCAGCGTTCTCCAGGAGGTGTCAAACACCGTGTGGACCAATGGCTAAAGTTATAAAAAAATTCATGTTTTGAATTCTAGCTTGTCTCAAAGTGAATCCGCGAATTCTTCAGGTCTCTGGTAATACCTTAATATTATTATGTAAAATTCATATTAGAAATTGAATACTTCAGAGATAAGTTTCACAAACACGTAAAATTCGGTTGACTAAGTGACATTTATTCAACTCTTGTCGAAAGACAAATGGCATGTCACCAAGGCAGCAGCAACGAATTGATACAGGACCTCGTTTAAAATGCTGATATATCTGTGGATACTTTGCTTCTGCCAATCAAACTGGGAAATCTAATTATAGCTGTATTTTGGGAATTGTATAGTGCAATGGTTGCAGTCAAGACTTAAGCGTTCCCAGATCTGTTACACACGACTTTAGA
Source organism: Clitarchus hookeri (assembly GCA_002778355.1). Classification (NCBI taxonomy): domain Eukaryota; kingdom Metazoa; phylum Arthropoda; class Insecta; order Phasmatodea; family Phasmatidae; genus Clitarchus; species Clitarchus hookeri. The sequence continues at coordinate 976,993 of NQII01000018.1, forward strand.
AGCCCGCCCCAAAATTAAAACACTCATTTTTGTTTCTTCGTGACACCTCTTTCAGCCGCATCGTTAACATCCAAAATATTCTATGTGCGTCAATATGTGTGTAGGGTGTATGCGTTCTTTGTATGTAAGACCACGCATCAATGAATGCATGTTTATATGAAATTTTCTTCATCGAACACATTTTCCCCTCTTAAACTGCCAATTTACATATTATTTAATTTACCATCTCCACATTACGTACTTTCTCTTTCTTTCTTGTCGACGCCTTGCGGATATACCGGAAGTGCTTGACTGGCTGCCACTTATATTCACGCTGCCTCTGACATCATTAGGGCAGGAAAATATTTATCACTTGAAGAAAGTTGGGAAACAGAAGTCTTACAGTCAAAACTACTTGAAGAAATATTTTTAAACTCCGTGTATGGAATTATATTTAAAATATAACCTCATAACGTAAACGTGGATATAAAACATGAATCCGATATTTTCACATGTTTTAAAATTTTTACGTGTTATTGTACGTAAAAAACTATATTTACTATAACTTTCGAACTTGCACAATATGTTGTCTTAATTAAACAATATGAACGTTGTTGAATGTGGGTTTACTCCGCAATTCACGGATATACTACTCAATTTGAACATTGTAATACAATATTTATGTGAAAATTATTTTCCCAATTTATTTGCTCTTATATAAATTAGCCCCGGAGCGGATGCAAAGAAGAGTATGAGTTAAGTAAGAACAACACATTTTCTCGAGAAAAAAAATCACCTAGGACAGATTTCAATATCCTACTTGCTGCACTCCTGCAGTTGTCATTGCGTTATTGGCCGCGTATCTTCGTTGGAAGAAAGTGTGGTGCTTACTGGGCCAATGAGAATTAAGCTACTCTGTAACTGATCGTATTTGATACGCAGACAGGCACCTAAGACGGGCAGCACTTGTAACCACCAATCGCGAAAGTCGATCTGAGTTAAAGGGTTTCGAAAAACTAATTGACAAGAATACTTTTCGGGGAAATCGGGTGCCCTTATTGACAAGGCGCTTCCAAATTTCGCGTTATTATTTGGCATCACTATACACTCCTCAAACATGTTTTGATATTTGCAAGTGGGAATCGTGCCGGACGATGCCGCTGGTCTGCGGGTTTTCTTCGGAAGTCTCCCGTTTCCCTCCGCCTTTGCATTCCGGCGATGCTCCATTCTCACCTCATTTCAACCTCGTCGACCCTCAAGACTTCTTTGTTAAGAGAAGCTCAAATATCTTATCTCAACAACACAAAAATGTTGTGCACCACTTGTAATTTGGTTTCTCATGAAGGATGTTTTCTGGTCCTGAACGCGCATTACACACAGGCATCGGAATGATACACTGAGAGAAAAAAACCAACAAGTTGTTTGTTTGTATAAGACCAAAAATATATTTTATTGCCCCAAAAAAATTTCGTTGAGTAAGCCTAACATTTGAAGCAACAAAATTAATTTTGTTAGTGTAACAAAATACACGCGTGAGTTAAGAAAACCTCTGTGTTAGGCCACAATAAATAAGACTGTCAACAAAATATTTAGTTGAATAAACTGTATATATTTGTTTGACCGCTGATTTGATTGCCTTCTTTCAAAAATACAATTGGAGATTTTATTTGTATTTTATGTGACAACGAGGATAGTAACAGTATTCTTTAGTGTATTAATGGATGCTTAATAAAACTGTAAAACTTGAGATATTAATTTCCTCACGTTGTCGAGTTTAAAAAATAATTATATTTAAAAAAACTATTATGTAATTATTTGTCACTTTAGGTTGCAAAGGCGCAATACTCGGGCTTAAGGTTCGAATATGGGTTGAGCTTCAATTTATTTTTAATTAACCCGAACTGTTTAATTCACATAGAGCCAAGCAAATCTTAGGTTGTACCAACCAAATATTTTTTTGGGGCAACCAAATAAGAACAACAATATAGTTATGTTTCAACAACCAAATATTTATTTTACCCTACGAAAACAACTAATTTGGTTGCGCCAAACAAACTTTGTTTGATTATACAAAACCTTTCACTCAGTGCAGCCGAGATATGTTGTACAGTCAGCGTGTATTTTCATTGTGTACTTTCTCTTGGGCCGTGAGCCACCGAGCACCTCAGTTATCCCGTTGGTGCAAAACTTTTTTGAGGTGTGTGTATTATGAATAGAAATGATGGTTTATCGCTAGGAAAAGTCGACTGTTTACTAGGATTCAACATACTATACACATGTCTGACAGTTTTCTTTCCTTACTGGCTGTCACGCATGTATAAAGATACTGCCCCATTTCACTGGACCAATGAGGATCCTGATTCTTTAAGGTAGAACGTTCATGATAGGTATGCAAACAACTTAGCCGAGTCCAAACCTTTTTTCATACACTCATGAAAGAATAAACTAGTTAAAGTGTAATCGAAGATATGTTGGCTCAAATAATTTCAGTTCTTTTCCATATTATCTAAGTGAATATTCTTGTGCTGGTGCAGTACGATTATTGGCTGCTGCTTCGATAGAAGGCCAAGCATAGAACAAGTACCAAAATCTGGTAGCAAGATAACTCAGTACTACACTTTTTGTCAACATTGTGACGATAACGTCACGTTTGTTTAGAAAGAACTGCTTTAAACAAAAAAAATATGTCTTATTAAAAATGTAATATTTTGCCTGTGTGTTGATGTGGTGTTGAAAAAGTTACCTACTATCGGCGTTTGGTATGTATACTTTTGCTGTACCAGCATTGTGAAAACAACGTAATGTCACTAATACGATATAATCATTTAAAACCATATGTATAAGTATTAATTTGCAGAGAATTTGAAAACTTTCCAAGTGTAGTTTTCGTCTCTAATAAGTTTTGTTTCTTACGGGCTGAGAGAACGCTGTGAACAAAACAGTTGGTGATGGATACATGTTTGTTATGTCTGGCAAATACTGCGTAACAAGCATTGTCAAGATGGAATATTATTAATACAATGAAAATAAAAAGTATAAATAAATTTCATTTGGTTAAAATTTAATTTTTTCTTTAAGCACATAAACTATTTACAAATAAACAGCCTATAATATACTGTGTGTTGGTTACTGTAACCTATTCACGGTAAAGTGAGCACTTCTGAAAGCTCTCTCATTTGAATTAATAGTCAACAAATAAAAATTATTTTAGCCCTAGACTTTAATTTCCGAATTCGGTGGAATATAAACACTGTGTTTATTACTTGCATGGCAATATTTATTTTAAAATGTGGTTAAATGATAATAAATGGCGGAAAGGGAAAATAGGGCCTCAAAAGTGCTCACTTTACTGAGAACAGCATATTGTTGTAAACATTTGTAAATGCAGAAATGTTGTAATATTTTGCTAATGGTAGTGTAAACATGTAGTATTTAAAACGCCAATAAAAACGTTGGCAGACAGTTGTTTATTGGTTGTTGTTACATATGTAATAATACTTTTTTGCCAACACATTACCAATGTAGTTATGTGTCAGAAAGCATTTGGTAGGTAAATGGCCGGAAACTGGTCGCAGTCCGAGTAATAACACATTGGGCCAAGGTTAGGCCGAGTGTCATTTTTGATAATCAGGCGACGCCGACCGAAGCAAAAAACTGCCTCCGGGGGGTTTTATAGTGAGAAACACATCCTTCCTTAACTCGCATGCCAGCAACATTGACAACGCGTCCCCGAGTGTATTGCTACGTCAAGAATATTTTTTTTTTGTTTGCTTCATTTTTTGCGGCTCTCCTTCACCAGCTCACGTTCTCACACCAATCATCTTGTCGCCTCGACCACGAAGGCGCATTCAGCTTGTTCACGCCCGCGTCCGTTTGCACGTAATCATTTGCACCCGGCAGTGGGAAAACGCGGCTGGGTGTAAATCAGCAAGCCGACGTCCCGACTGACTTAAATTTTAATCCCTGGCAAGTGTAGCTACAGAGACCCTACTATTTCGCGTTATAAGACCACGCCAAGCTAGGGGAGCCGTTGTTTTATAGTGGTTAGACCACTCTCCTCCCCCCCCCCACCATCTAGGCGAACCGGGCTTGATTCCCGGCGGGGTCACTCCTGGATTTTCGCATGAGAGGAATCGTGCCGGACGGCGCCACTGGTCGGATGGTTTTCTCGGCGATCTCCCGTTTCCCCAGCCCTTTCATTCCGGCGGTGATCCATTCTCACTTCGCTTCACCCTTACCGGCTCTGAAGACAAAGATCTCTTCACTCACTTCTATCACCTTGCTAGACTCCACACAATCATCTATACACTCGGGCGGAGGTCACTTGTTAATTGTAGGGACGATGAAAAAATATCGATACATCGAAATTACGATATTATATCAATGATGTTTCGATATAAAACGTCGATGTATCTCAACGACATTTTGCCGAAATCAATATATATTTTTAAGGCCACGGAAATGAAATATTTTTAACTTTTTTTTAATAAGCTCTCTTTAAAATAAAAAAATAAAATTAAAATAGTACTATGTTTAATTTGGTATAATGCACCTATAGTAAATTTTTAATAGGAGAGACGTGATTGTGTTATCTTGTCATTACTTGTTTCTGATTTGTATAAGGTCATCCTGGGCATGTCAAGCCAGCGGTAGACCAATGATAAGAATAATACAAACGCACACGAGTTTGAAGTCTATTTTGTCTTTAAATAATAACGCAAATTTTGAGAGTTTTTAATAGTTCGGTGTCTAGCTTTAGTTTACTTGCGGTGTGTAAACGCTTTTTGAATTAAACCTATAAATTATCACCCGCATGTCGTGCTTGGGTGTTTACTATATATTTCATGTACCACAACCGTTTTATACTTCTGTTTACACAAAATAATGTTATTTTTGATTGAACTAAACAGTTATTTATATTTTCTTAATAATAATAATAATATCCCGTTTATAATTAACGTGAATCACAACAGAGGAACAATAGGTGTGTTGTTAATGCTTGGAAAAAATATTTATCGAGGAAATTATTACTGAAGTGAGTGCGCACGATTGCTGTGCGTTGTCTTTGTAGTGTAATTTTCTAGACGTAGTTAAGCCTTGTTTGCATGAGGCGGATGAATAACCTGAAAGCAGGAATTAACAGAGCTTCAGAAAAGTCTGAAGTAAAAGTGAACGGACTGTTGTGTGCGTTTTTTTACTCTAGAGCCAGTGACTTTTCCGCGGAACGTTCTGAGCAAAATAATATACACGCCGATATTTAATTCACACATCACCATATTTGTATTAGCTTTGATATAAAGTGCCGTCTGACATCTGCACAGAAATGTTACGTATATTCTAGACTTCAATACCCTGCGTGCGATCCTGGGAACTTTTTTTATTTATCAGCCGGGAGATTTTTTTTTTTTTTTTTAGAAAACCTTTCCTTACTTGACCCATGTTCAATGAGGATAAGGTTGCTGCGATACAAAAACTCTGTGATGCGCTGGAAGACGCCCAAGACACGTAATAATTTAAAACCGACCCAGTCACGAAAGTGCATGTGGATTAGAAGGTTTTTGAAATAGATCTATTTGTGTTATCTTCTCGATAAAATAAGTCGTCAATTATTATCCTTACGTAGCACGATAAGGCACCTAATACACGTAGCAATTAATGTCTTCCAATCAAGAACATCAATATAGGCTGAAATATTTTGAAATATATACTATAAACCTAGTCTTTATGACTTCTCTTGAATAGCATACATCTCTTATACAATGAACAGCCAAAAAAACTGGTACACCTGCCTAATATCGTGTAGGCACGCAGAAGTGCCGCAAGACGACATGGCATCGACTCGACTAATGTCTGAAAGTATGCAGGAGGCAATTCACGCCATGAATCCTGCAGGGCAGTCCACAAATATAATCTGCGCCAATTTGAGAAAGGGTTGCACGTCTGTCACGTTTAATGATTCTCGTCAGTCGTTGTTTGTCCCGTTCTTTCACGATCTTTTTCTGACCACAGCGATGTCAAAGATCTGATGTTTTACCGGATTCCCGATATTCACATCCAAATGCTACCGCTAGCTCGGAGATGCTATGTCCCATCTCTCCTGCGCGGACTACAACACCACGTTCAAACTCATTTGAATCTTGATAACCTGGCATTGTAGCAACAGTAACCAATCTAGCTGCCGACCGCATCGCGTTACTCTGATTGGTTCAATACCTCTGTTATTTGCATACGCACGCCTATACCAGTTTTTTTGGCTCTTCAGTGTAATTAGTAAATGCGTTAATAATGTACGGAAATGAGTCTGTTTTAATTAAACATATAACTGATCACGATAAACAGATAGTAAAGATAATTAACCTTCAAACACGAACGTTGCCGGAAAAAAATACGAAGCGTTGGTTGCCGCCAGAATCAGAGAATAATGATTTATACGGCAATCAAGGCAATAATAACACTTAAATTAATAATTTCATATGCTAGACGTTCCGAAGCCCTCTCCCTGACAGACAGCAACACTTCAAACGTTTTAATTGAAAGTCTGCATAAGTCAGTTGTATTAAAAATACAATTAATTCGTGCGCTTCAATGTAGCTTTGGACGTAGCGTACATAACTTCCAAATTTGCTTTTGGGTGCAAAACTCTGCTGTTTACTGAAACTTCATTGTTTTATGTTACTTACATTCTTACTATAAGTTCATAAGAAAAATAGCCTAGATCCGAAGCAACGCATCAAATAAACGGCAATAAATTTATAGCAATCCTAATATTAGCAGACGGCTTCGTACACTTATGGAAGCTTGATTACTAACTGTGGGCAAGCATTCGTGAAGTAATCATATTATTTGTGTCCATGTGTGGTATGATATTACCATTCTGAATTAAACACCAGCAAATGCACGCAGACATCGGGGTCATTTTTGCAGTTCTTAGAGATAATTTCAAGAATTTGGAAGTATGGTTTAGTGCTCGTAAATTAATATACACTTCATAATGGGGCGAACGAAACATTGGCAGGCATATGAGTAGGAAATGCTGTGTTACTGATAAAGCAGTCAATTAACAAATTCAAGCTGACTCATCATGGAACTAGGAAGTGAAGCCTCACGCTCTTCAGAGCTTTGCTCACAACATCCGGTAAGCGTTAATACGCAAGATATCAAATCCATGTATTTATTAAAAATCTACAACAAAGAAATACGTAGGCTACGGGAAAAATTATTAGCCTGCCCAGTAGCAATAACTGTTGAATGCGGTAAATATTTGTAATCTTTGAATGATGCCTGTAGTGAAGGTAAGTGATAAGACATTATTTTTGTATTAGGCTTTTACAATTATTTGTTGTGAGTAATTATCTGTTTTTTATCCAATGACAAGAGCTATTCCTGGATCGTTTCTTTATGTTGAAAATTTTGGTTCATTTTATGACATAATCCCGAATTTTTGCTAGTACGGACAATACTCGTGAAGAAGGGAGTCGATATTAAGGAAAAACAATTCAAGAAGTCAATACATCATAACACAGCGACGACGGTTATCCATCTCATGATTAGTTTTCGAAAAATTACTAGCGTTATCTGTCCACGCAGATCTCACACACCTACAGCGTCGTAATTACCGAATAAATAAAAGTTACCGATAAAAAATTTGTACTACAAATATTTTTTTGTATTTGTGCAAGGGATTCTTTGTAACTAGTTTCCAAATATACTTTCCTAACACTACAATTATAATTGAATAAATTTCACAAAACCTTGCTGTGAAATGGGTAATATTAATGTTAAATTTTAAAAATAGTTGTTAGAGACTTCAGGTTTATTATAAACACTGAGGTACATAAACAGTTTTGAATGTTTTCTGAAATAATGTGTTGTGAATATACAATATTTTAGCTTCAGAGATGCAAGAAAATATTTCGCAAATGGTTTCCAAATAATTGTTTGTAACGTGGAGTGAAGATATTTGGGTGGCTCTTAACATCGTGGTCTTGAGAGCCGATGAGGGTGAAACGAGGTGAGTATGAATCAGCGGGGGAAACGGGATTTTCCCGAGATTCTCGATGACCAGCGACATCGTGCGTCACGATTCCTGCCTGCGAAAATCACGTAGACGACCCCGCCGGGAATCGAGCCCGGTTTGCCTAGGCGGAAGGGGTTTAGTCTGACCACTACACTACCGTGGTGCCATATTGTTTGTAACGCACACGGAAATTTGGTTACTGTGCAGTGTCGTGCGAGGAGAATACTGAAGACGTGCCGTGTGCTAGCGTCGTTTCGTGGTAGATGGTCGGCTCCATGTGAGGCGAATCGCGGCTGCAGTTTCACGTGCCAGCGCACAGAACTAGCTGCACTTAGATGTGCACGAACCGCTCGCGAATCGATACTGCGGGTCGGTGCGTTTCCAGATTGGCTGCGACCACTTGGGCGGAAAGGACCAGGGCAAATCCTCCCCTCGGAGGTATGACGCCGACGGGTTACCGCAAAGCACATCGAGTCCATTTGAACGTTGCCTGAATCGACCCTTGTCCTGCATTAACAAGCGAAAATTGTCCGACCCCTAGCTATTAGCGACTCGTATTTCAGAGAACGATTTCACGGATTTAGATTAATAATGTAATCTTTCTCCGCTAAATTGACGTTGAGAAATGATCAGTACACTACTCGTACGTTGTAAATACTGTGACGAGTTCAAAGAAACTGATTTCAGACGTCGCTTATACAAAAAGTAGAACTTCACAAAATAATTTAAGAGATGGAACTACTTTTTTGGGTTTAATTGGCAACGTTTCTCTAAAGTCAATGTATTTTCGCACTTTTCGAATCAAATATGTCGTGTATTACAAGCGTTATATACAAAATGTATATAAAGTCTCGATTCATTTCGGTGAAAACTTCTCTTTCGCTTTTTTTTTGTTACGTGCATCCAGAAGGTAGTGCAAAATGTTGACTGTACAGGAGAGAATCGCTGTTGTTCGGGCACGTCCAAGGAGATTGTCCTATGACGATGTTAGAACTGATTTTGTGCGTAGATTCAAGAAACCTGCCCCAACAAGAACGAAGGCCGCAGGTATTAAAAGTGGCCTCGTCACCCAACGAAACGTCATACATTAAATTGCCGTGGTTTGCAACACCAAGGAGATCATAACACGCAGCTCACCGTGGTGCCAGAATCTTGTTCTTCAAGTTTGTGCAGCATATGGATGTCGTGCGCACGTTTCTTGAAGGTAAACCGTAACATTTTCCATGCGGTTCTACGTGGTAAACCCAGCTTCCCATGATGAGACAGCGGGTAGATGCAGTCGGACTACTTTCAATTGCTTTCTAAATGGACCACACGGTATCTGCAGATGTTGACGGCCTGCCGGAACGTTTTTCATCTCTTCCCATCCTGATAAATTTGTTCACAAGAAGGTAAATATTCATTCTTTTTGGGGCAGGTGACTTGAATCTACGCACAAAATCAGTTCTAGCGTCGTCATAGGACAATCCTCTTAGACGTTCCAGAACAACAGCGATATTCTCCGTTACAGTTAACATTCTGCACTACCTTGTGAATCCCTGTAACAAAAAAGAGTAAATGTGACGTGTCTACAGAAACGCATCGATGCTTTATAAACATCCTGTACTTCTGTTAACATAAAAGTATCTTTTTTTTTGGTGACGTTGAACTTCTAATTATATTTCACTCGTAAATCAAAGCACTTCATTCATAATTAAAAACGAATAAAAAAAAAAGCAAATGTAGGTATGTTTTTAATGGCTATTAAGAAATAGTTCTCATGCTAAATATTATTGAACTAAAAGCGTACAAATGCGGTGCGCAGTCCATTTAGTGTAATGTTCTACATGTAGTTGAACTGTGTTTGCATGAGGCGGAAGAATAGCCTAGCAGTAGAACTTCAGTAGGGCTAAATAAAAATTTGAAGTAACGATGAGTGGGCAGTTAAAGCAGTTTCCTCAGCCCACCTCTGCCAACCTCTGTCTACGCCCAACAGTCGTATCGCTGTCATTAGCTTCATGTCGCACGCAGCGAAGATTGTCGCTATCTTCCAGTGAACGACAAATCCCGGACGTCAGCTCTAAGGATTTAATGCTGGCGCTTTGGGTCCTGCTCTTTTATTCTTTCATACTTCTGGTTCCACGATGGAGTGCTTTACTGAAGGTTTTAAATGTTCACACAGTGGAATATTAAACATTAAGCATACTGCAGTAGAACTTTGAACTATTTCCATCGCTTTGGCTCAAATCTAAGTATACAAAGTGAACTTGTTACGTCTTACTACTTAGGTGAGTGAGTGAGTGAAGACATTTGGACGGATCTTAACATCGGGTTCTTGAAAGTCCATGAGGATGAAGTGAGGTGACAATGGTGCAGCGCCGGTAGGAGGGGCGGGAGGAACGAGAGATCCCTGAGAAAACCCGCCGACCAGCGGTATCGTCCGGCACGTTTCCCACATGCAAAAATCCTGGAGCGACCCCGCTAGGAATCGAACCAGGTTCGCCTAGGTGGGAGGCGAGTAGTCTAAACGACTACACCACCGCAACCCTTTTACCGCTTAAGTTTCACGGTAGAATAAAAATTGGAAACTAGAAAAACCAGTTCCCACGTCTTAAGTTGAGCCAGTCACAGTAGAGCATACATTTGAAATAAAACGTATTTATATTTTTATTTCTAATAACGAAATTTTAATATCTATTCCGCTTGTCCTGCTTCTTAAATAATTGTCGACTACAAATATACTATTAAAAGTAACCGGCATCTATTTCGATTTCAAATATCACATATTAAAATGCTTATCTATTGGCGGAACTTAGAGAGAAGAATTGTTATTGTGACAATTAAATTCTTGGATCTTACTGCTTACTTCTTACGGCTTTTTTCATTGTGTAAACCCTTTTCAGATGGATTCACAATTTAAACCATAACAGGAACCTTAGTAAATACGTCGTGTGCACAAGAATTGACCGCTATGATTTCGAACCTATCGATTCACAATTGCACATGAGAGGTCGTGTGCGTGTGCGGCCCTGATATAGCGCATTAAGTGAATGTCAATATTTAATTTCTTACGCAGGCGCATAGAGCAACAGCCAATCAGAACAGGATACAACATTTTCAACAAGGTTGCTTAGGAACACAGTTATTCTGCAGGAATGAACGAATGTCGCATGATGGGACTCATAATAAATGACAGTTGGCAGTGCAATAGCAAACATTTTCGAATGTTATCCACAGCGCTACGATCGCAAAAGTAAAAGATTTTTATTCTGCAGGAATGAACGAATGTCGCATGATGGGACTTATAATAAATGACAGTTGGCAGTGCAATAGCAAACATTTTCGAATGTTATCCACAGCGCTACGATCGCAAAAGTAAAGATTTTTAATACAAGCAAACTAGCAAAAAAATATTAATCACTATCCATTTTCAAATTAATTATCATACAAAATATGTCAGTATACCCAATGTTGTATCTGTCAAGACAACCAAAACATTACCTTTTTTACTGACACTTTCTACTGACTTCAGACACGTCGCAAAAATTTAATTTCTTAAAAATAATACATTCGTTTTCAACAATGAATCTGTTTCGTACAAGATTTCTGCTCGTGTCCAATGTTCTACTGTTACGTCTTATGCTCTCTGCATTTAAATGTCATTATTGTGAACTCACCGTTACATCCCGCTATTGGTACCTAGTGATGCATATATAGCGAATGTTAACTATGGTTCTATGCGTTTTTAGCACAACCCACGCCGTCTCATTACCTTAGCCAATCTCGTCGCTCTACATTCTGCATCTTTTATACTTGCCGCCAACCCTGCACAAAAACTGCACGTGGTCTAGTAGATCAATTTTAAGAGGGAACATGACAGGGTCTTAAGTTAGTAAGTTCAGTAGTTTAGAGATGTCTAACATTCAAACACATATTCTGACGACAAATTAAGACGAAGTGGCTTACTTACACAATATGTGGATACTCTTGTCTGCACGTTTATTTATTTTTATGTTTCCGTACACGTATTTTGAATCTGAATTCAGCTGTATTCGTATTAATGGTGTTGGATACAAAAACATTTGTAATTTTAAATATTGTACCACTTACTGTCCAACTTTTAGACGTTAAATGTGATTATTCTTTCGTTTCAAAAAATATCTTTTTAAAGGCATAGGTTTTGCATAAATATATGTCTTAGTCACAATTTTACTGTTTTGGAAATGTACAAATAATGAAAACTAACTTACACATAGAAATCAGTCAATCCACAATGAAATAAGATGTCAAAAGCCAATTCAAGACATCTGCAGAACTGTATAAGGTAATGTTTTTCCAATTAAAAAAAACTGAATATACAAAATACTTTTATAACGTTTTCTGAGCATACATAAAAATGAATTAAGACATGACCTTTCAGTTACCCTTATAAAATATACAGTAAATTCTTTTGTAAATTATATTTGTACAATACAAAAACAATAACATTTTTACTTTGACGTACCATTTTGCAAAAACCATGCACTCTAAAAATATTCTATCTTTGGAAAAAGAAGTCATTGATAATGTCTACAAGTAGAACAGTATGTGGTATTAATATAAAATACCACATTTTTCTTGGCCAGTGCCCTTAATTGTTTAGGTATACGTTCAGGAATGTGCAAATGGTTTAATTATGGTAATTCTTACTCGATAAACAAATAAGATGCAATTATTTGCTTCATTATCTGGAAATATTACAAAACGTATGCCTGAAGTAAGAAAATTATCTGGCTCCTAAGTTATTAGATTTAAGAACCCTCTACTACAGTGCATGTCTTCACAGACCAATTATACGTAAGCACATGTGTAAAATAGTGGCTAGGCGTTATGCATAAGCGTGCTCGAGCGCTTAACTAGTAGCGAGACCTGTTTATTCGCGAAAATATTTCGTCACATGACAGTGTTTAACGTCGTACGTTCCCAGTTAGTGCTCTCCTTTGGTTATTGGTCGCTGAACACAATGCCTACAGCTTATTGGTCGCAATGACGAAACAAGTTTTCGCCCACTTAATTACAAGACGCATCAAAAAATTTCTTTTTTGGGACAACAGTACTAGTGAATTAATTTATAAAAAATGTTTTTGCATGTTGAAGTGTTTTGCAGCGACGCGTGTGTTTGACTTCGAGACACTATTGCCAACAATCACATTTGTCCACGATATTAAGATGGTTACAATATAAGCAGACGTATCGAAATGTGCACTGCAATGGTAAACGCGTTCACGCACTATTAAATAATTAATACTGAACATGCTGTCAGTCGGTGGGTGTTCGTAAGTACCTGGCGAGCGGTATAAATTAATCTGGAAATGAATGGGGTTAATTCAAGTTACAGTTTCCTTACGTCGTGTAAATTTTGCGCTGCAACTATAGAAGTACAGTAACGAATTATAAATCAACTGCGAACTGCACGTTACCTAATAAACGAGGAAAACTTGGAAAATATTTTCAAAAACTCAGACCTTGTTATGCTTATTTTTCGAAGATCAAATGTATTCAGGCATATTTCTTACTTTTTTGCTGGACTACCAACGTTCTCATGGGTCTAGCGAAGTGTATACACACAAACACATACAAACAGATAGGACAAAATTTACAAAATAAAATTGCCACACATGTACAGCACACATGTCACTGGAAGTAAGTAACAAGTAACTAATTTTTTCGTGATCCGTCGCTGTCTTTAGCAATACCACATCAAAAAAATTATATGTATATCAAGTTCGAAATTGCATGAGATAGTTTCCACATATTTCTTATTTGGAACTATCAGTCGTTTTCGGCTACTGTTGAAATGGATTTTGGTGATGATTTTTTTCCCCACTCGAATTAGCTTGATCAAGGCAAAATGTTAATTGCCGTGGTTTTTTAAGTTGTAAATTTATTTTTAAACATTTGTGGTTAACAAATATATTTATGAACTGAAAAAAAATCCTTCACGAAAAGGAGTACGCTTCAAGAGAAATAGAGGATGTTTATAACTGTACATTCTCGATTCAATGACAAAGAGGAAAGATACTCTTATCGTAGGAAAAAAATATTGAAACGTACAGTGTGTTTAGATATCTTTAAAAAAAAGTCATTGGCTCAAATATGATTAGAGTGAGTGCAAAGTGAAGAGATTTGGTTAGGCGGCTCTTAACAGCGAGGTCTTGACAGCCGATGAGAGTGATTTATTTGAGTACGGAGCAGCACCGGAATGAAAGGGCGGGGGAAAAGAGAGATCCCTTAGAAAACCCGCCGACCAGCGGTATCGTCCGGCACTATTCCCACATACAAAACTCTTGGAGCGACCCCGCCGGGAATCGAACGGGTTTCGCCTAGGTGGGAGGCGATTAGTCAAAACCACTACACCACCGCGACCACGAATATGATTATAGATGAGAGAGATTCGCGAAATCATATAGCGACCACCTAAGACTTCTTATTTACATAATAATATTCCCAGTGGTTAATGTTTTAGCTGCTGCCACGGTGAGGGACAATTTTTTTTATTTCGGACCGGGATGCAAATGACACGTTCCCGGTATTTCTCCCTGTGTCAAAACAACTATGGTCAAATCGTAAATGCGGCACTGAAGCATGTGGTCTTTATGTCTTACCTTCTCGAAATTCGCCCACATCTAACTGTTATTGCAAAGTTAATTTTTGTTAACAGCAGGTACTTTAAACAGATTCGTGTTTCTGCCACGTGTATGGCTTGCCCATCGCTAATCTGAATCGCCCCCAGAGATTTCCGGACCAATGGCGAACATTTACGCATCTGAATGTTCTAATTCGGTATGGTGTCGTCAAACAGGATTGTCTTCTAAAAGGAGCGACCGCCAATAAACTGTTGACCGGTTTTCCGACTACCACAAAACTGGAGGAAAAAAAATGCACTGGAGTTGCTGGACTCTTTAAAATGTTTATGCCATCCTGTCTAGTGCAAACGATTTTCTTTTCTGAGGCAATGGCCGAGGAACACATGCGGGCAGATCATTTCCACACAGGGATAGAAACTATGTCGAAGATATCTTTCCTTGTTTGTATCAGTAGCGAGAGTTAAGGTGCTAATGTGTATCGAACATAGAACTCCGGATTATATTCTTCAATCTTAAGCCCGCAAAGAATATTTAAAGTGCAGTTTTCAAGTTATGCATTAGGGCCCTTATTATTATATCAATTTTTGTTTCCAAGTCCCAGGCCATGATCCAATCGGTTCTCATTTCGTTCTGGTCACTAACCCTTTCGTATCTATTAACGTTTCGCCTGGTACAGTAAAATGTTCAGTTATTAAGCATTTCGTGTGTTTTATCGCACAGTCCGACTTTGCAGATTACAACTTAACCTGAAATAATGTATCTGCTTATCCAGGAGTTCTCAAAGAATGTACTTCTATGTAAAATTTCATTAGAACACTGGTTCTCGTTTAACATTAGGAGACGAAATATATGTCACTTAAAATTAAGCACGTTATAACGAATTACACTTAAAATAGATATATCAGCGATGTACTGCAATTAAGCGGTGCGATACACATTGTTTATTGTGATAACATCTGGCATGTGCATAGTAAATAGTTCTGCACGAAAAAAAAATTCTCTGTTTATCTGGTACATAATCAGTATCAAAAATAACAAAACACATGAAACAACAACACAAAAATAGGTCATTACTAGGATAACCGATGGAAATTTTTAGTGTGTAAGACTACCAACTTCAAATGTACTGTATTGCTGTAAGGCGTATTTCTTTCGTTACTCACTGAAGGCTGTGTGTGAAGATGTTTCCAATTTTACTGGCCCTGTGAGTATTCTGTTACTCTTGTAATTAAGGATATGTGATTTTCGCGAAAGGACAGGCAGCAGTAATGTAAATTAATCTTATCCTGAAAAAGGGATCTCAGGTAATATGATCTGAAATGCAACAAGCCTGGAAGGATTTCCGCATCAATCGGATGGTTCTACTAATAATCAATATTACTGATTACTTTGCAAATAGTAAAAACACGGGAAAAATTTCATATATCTATAGATACACAGTGTATTTGAATATATGCAGTCACAGACGATATTCGCGAGAATTAACAGCCTCTAGTCATCAATTTAGCAAACAAAATCGGCTCACGCTACCGGCTACAGTGCCGTCGGTCATAGCTCTGAAATGTCTCCAAATAACGTGTTGTGCCGAGGTATATAGTTACCAGATTATTCTTGTTCATCCTCTCAAGTCGTCAATAGCTTCGGAAGGGGGGTTGAAGAATCTGCGACGCCAGCCAGGTCGGCTGCCAATCATTCTCCCTGCGCCTGGCGACGATGCAGCGAGCAGACCTGCCTGGGGGAAGGGAGAGTCGAGATGGGTCACCCCCTACAGTGCCAGCCGCACATAACAAGTTAACACAGTGCCCGCGCCCTGTGCGACAGTTGGCGCGTAACAATACATCTGTAAGCCATCTACCTTGGTACCGAATCATAACGGAAAATGACAGGATCTCTACTCATTTGGTAAGTGATCCAACATGATTCCCTCTAACATCCACTGCAACTGTTGACCACTACCACCATTAGTACAGTCTCGATGGATCAGCCAACATACAAAACCTCCGGTGGGTCCAAATAATCGCCCTAGGTACTACTTGCTTACCATGGAACTGGTGGGTTTTTCAAGACTGGCTATGAGTTCGCTTGATGGCCACCAGCCTGCACCAAGAGAATCTGCCTATCCCAAATCTACAGAAGGTGGAGAACTGCCCTTTGCACTTGCATGGCCGATAAAATGACCTGGCTGAGTTCAAACAAATAAAAAATTAATAAACGTTTTATCCGTCTCGACTGTCACTTACCCGGGTTTCTTTCTTTTTTGAGTACCTGGATGAAGTAAGAAAAAACTTCAGTTTCACTGACCTCGCTCATCTATTCGGTCATTCAAGGTTTTTTATTCGCTTTATTTTAATAAAAATAATAACATTATACCGTTGATTAATAATGTATTAAATTTACACACTATCGCCAAATGAGATCCACGCCCATAGCTGACTAGGAATAGTTTCCCTATGTTTTACAACTAAAGCGTAAAATATAAGCTAGCTGAAGTCACGCAATCTCTACTGAGTTAAGCTCTCAAGACCTTGATGTTAAGAGCGGCCCGAATCTCTTCACTGTACTGAGTTGGTATTCTCTCCTCCTGTGCCTGGCCCACTAGGGTTTTGCAGGAGGATTACATCCCAGATCTGTAAAGCGACAGTACGCACAGCAGGCCACCCGCTGTATGTAATTTCCCAGACATTCCAATGTCACATCTTTGAAACCTTTAATTAGCTACGAGAGCATTGTTTGTGCTGTGCCGTGCTGGCCAGGCTTAACTACACCCAGTACCAATTAATGTCTATCTCCAGACGTATTAAATTAGCTGCAGTTGAATGTAGTGGACAGTGAACAGGTTTGGGCGGCTCTTATCACCGTGGGCTTAGTGTCGATGCAGGTGAAGTGAGGTGAGTGTGGAGAAACGCCGCAACTAAAGGGGGGGGGAAACGGGAGTTCCCCGAGAAAACCCGCCAACCAGCTTCATCGTCCGGCACTATTCCCACTTCCGAAAATCCGGGAGAGACCCCGCCGGGGATCGAACCCCTTTCGCCTAGGTGGGAGGTGAGTAGTCTAACTACTGCACCACCGCGGCCCCCAGTCGAATGAAGTCTGACATAAAAGTTTCCCCTTTTTCAATCGCGGTGGATTGGCGTGGATATCACCTCACCTATAAACAGCAACGCACAGGGTTGAACCTGTGCGTACCACCTTGATGGGGCCGAGGCCTATCCAACCTGAAGTCAAGTCGAAATGTAGCATCCACAGAATTCGCTGGTGAAGGGAGCCGAAAAACCACAAGAAACCAGCCCGTCCTTTGGCAACGTCCGCCACGTTTCTCACACGCACACAGTTCACGTGTGACCCCATCGGAAATCGAACCTGGTTCGCCATAGTGGGAGGAGAGTTCTCTGTCTATACCACTGCGGCACCAATAAGTATATGCCTGGGAATGTTGGGAGTTTGAGCAAATAGCAGCGCCACTTAACTGCTAAGAATAGCCTAGCCGTGAAATGAACTTCGCGAAATGCTTCGTGTCTCTAGCAATAAGAAACAGTTACTTTTGGGACGGCCCAGTCATTTGCAATCAATTAACAACAGACAAGTGTTTTCATGTGGCAAAACGCAATGAACAGGCAACGGTACTAATATACGGGAGACTGATAATTCTAGCACACTGCCAAAATGTAGTTGTTGTATTTTCCCTTTGTATTTGTTTAAATACAATGAGATTATTCTCGAAAACGATTATGTATCGTTGAAATATTCTTTGTAATAAGCAGTAGAACGTCCTATACGACATTTTCGTGCACGACTAGCTGTTTGATGATTACTTGTGGTAATTATTTTAAATGGTGAAAAAGGTATCAATAAGCGAAATAAAACTCAAAACGTGTCTAAACTACCCAGGAATCTAACGAGGCAAACTACCCAGCGATAATGTATTGTCTCTAGTATTTTCTTATACATTTTTGACAAAATATATGTAATTATTAAACAACAAATAACTGTGCAAAACATAAAGGGTCGAATTATGCGCAAAAGAGGCGTATTCTCAGCATGGCGACAAACAATAAACTAATCACGGCAGCCTCAGTGAAAAGTTATGTGTGGAGTGTAGCTTGGATATTGACATCGTGGATAAAGTCGCCTTTGGTCACGCATAGTTGAGTTCACTTCTGCACAATCTGGATTGCCACTTTCTAGTCGGAACGTGAATACTAGTGTTTGTGGCAATTTTGTATCATCTCGATAAACATCAGCGAAACAACAAAACTGTATCTGTATGAGATCGTCTTCAAAGTTGGAGAGATTTTTCTTCTACACATATTACTGAAGTTTCACGTGTGTACAGAAGAGGCAAGCATACAGAATAAGGATGACGTTAGTGGTTCCTCTGAAGGAGCTGTGCTCTGTCGCTCATTGGCTAGCGAGTCACTGGAAGCGGATCTTACGTCTGACTGGCTGTCGGATGCTGCGGAAAACTCCTCATTGGTTCGAATGTCGTCTGGCAACACAGTGTACAGACTCTGGTTGGGAGAGAGAGAGAGAGAGAAAGAGATATTCACGCGGCTCTTAACAACGAGGTTTTAAGACCCAATGAGGGTGAAATGTGAAAAGAATGGAGCAGCGCCGGAATGCAAGGACGAGGGAAACGGGAGATCCCCGAGAAACCATGCCGACCAGCGACATCGTCCGGCACGATTCCCACTTGCAAAAATTCGGAGTGACCCGGCCCGGTGATTGAACCAGGTTCACCTTAGTGGGAGGTGAGCTGGCTAACCGGTCAGCCACCGCGGCCCCCTACTCCCGTTGGCGTAAAACCAGTATAGGGGTTTGAAAATGTCTAGGAAGGAAGTATAGTGGTTATCTGCCTATCCGAATACCATAAACTCCGCTACGCTTGGCTAATAATTCTCAGCGACACTTGATTTTCGCGAAAAGCGTACCTGTCCAGTTGTGCTTTAAAATACTTTAGCTGCAAACGACTATCTGGATTAGATTATTTTTACAGCCATGCGTCTTAGGTGTCTTTCCGCTAATTACAGAAGTCCAGTCCCTGAGTTAACCTTAAAACGATTAGCCCAGTCAATTGCCATGTTGTCTTCCGACGCAAACATGCAGCCAATAACCCAACAAAAACCGCAAGTTAGCGAGGAGGATATTGAAATCTGAAACGCGTAGAACTCTATTTGTGAAAATCAGGCATCCCTTTCTACTCTCGACAAGGACATAGTGAGTGATATTTGCGCCTCTGTTAGCCTTTCGAGGATTCGCCCGTTATTCCTTCAGGAACAGTTGCTGGTGATTGTTAAGGAAAACGGAAATTTCGCGTATTAGTTCGGAAACAAGCTAGACTCCACAAGCCTTTGTGTACTCGAGCCTCAGTTATAGTCAATTCACCGTTACTTCCAACTTTACTGGAGCTCTGCTAAGAGTTCTACATTCAGACTAAATCCTGCACCGCATGCAAACAAAGCATAAGAAATTCTGGAAAACTGCGCCAAATGGACAACGCACCGCATTCGTGGCGCACTCAGTTTAATAATATTTGGCATTAAAACTATTTCTTACTAGGAATTATCAACACACGTATTTTTTGTCTGTTTTTATTCATAATAATAATTAATTAATTATTATAATCATAGGGACCACTGTGGCTCAGCTGTTTCACTGCTCGATTCGCGCCAAGGTGAACCGGGTTCAATCCCCGGCTGGGCCACTCCCGGATTAACACAAGTGGGAATCGTGACCGACGATGACGCTGATCAGTAGATTTCCTCGGGGTTCTCCCGTTTCCCGGTCCTTTCATTCCGGTCTGCTTCATACTCACCTCATTTCACACTCGTCGGCTTTTAAGACCTCGTTATTAAGAGCCGCCCAAATTTCTTAACTCAACTAATAATCTGTACATAAAATGTAAGTTAAATTTCAATTTAAATAAAAAAATACATTTATGTTAACACGCTTGTGATTGGTAGTCTATTTAGGAAACAACAAATTACGTCATATGTATGGGCACCTGTTTTCGCAAAACGATTTCAGGACATGTGTTTTGAAACACTTTAGTCCAGAGCCGCTTTCGTGATTGCATCATTTGAATTGTCAGGTATCTTACATGTCTGCCCGTGAATCACGTACGGTCAGTGTGGGGTAAACTTAATTCCGATTGGCTCACTCATGTAACAAACTCTCTCCGCCCAAAGACAAACGGCCGACGCTCAAATAAAGACTGCAAGTGTGCACATGGGATATTGAAGTCTAGCCTCCACGCAAATTTTCTCGCGAAAACAGGTGGCCTTAACTTTAGATTTTCTTTGGTCGTTTCGCCAGTTGAGCCCCAGAGCAGGCAGTATGACGTCAAAATGTCAATATGTACACAGAGACGAAAAGGCGTGACTTTTCCTTTAATGTGGGCTTACCAACTCCCTGATTGGCTGCGCGATGCTCTGGTAATGGGCCTTGCACCTGATTGACTACTGCATGCTGCGCAGGTTACCCTATTGGCTGGGCTGCTAGCTGTCGAATATACCCTGAAGAGCCAAAAAATTGGTAAAGGCGTGCGTATGCAAATGACAGAGGTATGGAACCAATCAGAGTAAAGCGATGCGGTCGGCAGCTAGATAAGTTTTTGCTGCTACAATGGCAGGTTATCAAGATTTAATTGAGTTTGAACGTGGCGTTATAGTCGGCGCACGCGAGATGGGACATAGCATCTCTGAGGTAGCGATAACATTTGGATGATCGCGTACGA
Organism: Clitarchus hookeri; assembly: GCA_002778355.1. Classification (NCBI taxonomy): domain Eukaryota; kingdom Metazoa; phylum Arthropoda; class Insecta; order Phasmatodea; family Phasmatidae; genus Clitarchus; species Clitarchus hookeri. Next base: position 998,327 of record NQII01000018.1, read on the forward strand.
CCATTTCACGAGTGTACCGTGAATATCGGGGATCCGGTAAAACATCAAACCTTCGACATCGCTGTGGCTGGAAAAAGATTGTGAAAGAACGGGACAAACGACGACTGACGAGAATCATTAAACGTGACAGACGTGCAACCCTTTCTCAAATTGCCGCAGATTGTAATTGTGAACTGCCCTGCAGGATTCATGGTGTGAATTGCCTCCTGCATACCTTCAGACATTATTCGAGTCCATGCCACGTCGTCTTGCGGCAGTTCTGCGTGCTCAGAGGGTCCTACACGATATATGGCATGTGTACCAGTTTTTTTGGCTCTTCAGTGTAAATTAACAGGCGCTGACTGGCAAACTGAGTTCCGACATGTTGCTGGCCAGTGACGCCATTTTGCTCGCGTGTGCGGCTGGAGTTCGCTTTATGAGCGGCTGTTTCGCCTCTGTACTGTGAAGTACTCTGTGACGGGGTTTGATCCTGGTTCTGCCAACAGGTTCGTCATTGGTTGAAAAAAGTCAGCGTCGTGCCTAACAAACTGCGGCACAATACAGGCAGAAACTCAAATGAACATGAGTTTGACTCTTCATTTGTCCTAAATCGAATTCAAAAAATTCCCGTGCGTACAGTAATAGTTAACTTTTCGATGGCCGGGAGGGTGGCCACAAATTCTGGCCTCCCGGATTGAGGCTTTTTCACCTTATCAAACTCGTTCCCGACATACGCCACCCGAAATAAAACAACAACGAAAAAGACTAACACGTCCGTCTCTTACATCGGCGCGGCTAATCCGGCTGCTATAAGCATCATTCCTGATATTTACGTGGCCGGGAGGTGGCGGGGGACTGAATGCTTCTTGTTCTCATTAGGATTCCGGTCCTGTTGGTCTTCAATACAGCGCGCGCGCGTCATTTCGATGTCTCCATGCCTCTACGTCATCAATCCTGTCTGTGTCCTCGCCAGTAAACTCTACTGCGATGTCAAAACGCCGGTGTACTTTCACAAGAAAAATTCCCTAGGAAAATAACACCATAAAGTATATCTTGTATTATTACAACAATTTTCCTGGGAAAATGCAATTCATAATTTTATAATGTTACTAAAGATAAGCAAAATTCACGTTTTTTTTTTAGGGACATGTTAAACTTTAATCGCGTCTATCTTTGCAATACATTTTTCATTTGGCCATACTTTATTTGACACGCCACGGGTAACTCTGGGCCAGTAAATGAACAATTAACAATTGTGTCCCTCAACCACGCGCAATTCAGTCATAAAGGGCGTGGATTCAATCTATGTAGCAGCTAATGGAATAACTATGCCGGCTCTGGTATATGTATACAGTACTGTGAAGATCAACTTGTTGCAAATAATAAAGCAAATTTGGCGTGCCTCTTAAGTAATACAAGTTATGTGCTTGTATTTGAACATGCATTTTAGAGAAAAACAAATAACATTATTATTTTATACAGTCCATTCGCGGTTTCTTGACACTTTTTGCATCAAACCTTTGAAAAATCACTTCATGTATATCGTGCTTGGTTGTCCTCTAAACATGTCGTGTATCACAAACGTTTTATACTTTTCTGAACATAAAAGTACGTTATTTTTTATGAAATTCAACTTCCAATTATATTTTATTTATAAATTATAATATTTCGATTATAATAAATACGAATATAATATGGAGTAAATAGGTGTGTTGGCAATGCCCAGTAATAAATAGTTCTTCTACAAAATATTATTAGACTGAGTGCGCACGATTGCAGTGCTCTGTCCCGCTTGCGTAATTTTCTGGACTCGGTTAAGCTTTGTTTGCATGAGATGGAGGATTAACTCGGAAGAATAACTTAAAAAAGGCTTCAGAAAAGTTGGAAGTAACCATGAATGGGCTGTATTTTGCTCTCGCAAACATCTGAAATCAATTTTTAAGGGATATAAATGAATAAAAAACTTTATATTTCAAATAACGAGAAAAAAATACGGTAAAGCTTTGGTGAACAAAACCAGATTGCTCATCCCTTGAACTACAGTTACAATGCATCTAGCCAGATGACCATCATGCCCTTTAACACTGGTTTTTTTTTGTGCTTGAATATGTAAAAACGTATTAACTGTGGGCACGAAAGAAATTATTTCCCCCCTCTCGGGAGGAAGTGAGATAAATTATTCAGAGAATCTCACACTGAGAGAAAGGTTTGTTCCATATGACAAAATACTTGTTTTCGTATGGCAGAACAATCATGAGGTTTCCTCATGCAAATATTTTGTTGAGTGGTCAAATCTTTAAAAGTAACAAATTTATATAATTCATCTAAATAAATTCACGCATGAATAAACAAAACCTCTTTTTTGGGCCAAAAATAATACTGTCAACAAAATACGTTCATGAATAAACTGTATATATTTTCTTTGCTACCAATTTGAATATCTTTGTTCGAGAATACTGATAGAAGATTCGTTTGAAGGATAGATACAGTGTTAGTGCATTTATTGGTGCTTAATAATGGTGTATAAATCCCAATGAAACAAATTCTACAATAAACTGAAAAGTAAAGCTGTAAAATTAAATATTTATTTACATACGTTGTACAGTGTTTGAAATGCGTCAAATTAAATACGTTTTTATTTAATCAGTACTTTATTAAGCTAACGTTGCTAGGGCGTCGCGCTTGTGTGCAAATGACAAGGGTCCGAAACTTCTCAAAACTCTAATTTTTTTATATTAACAGAAAATTTTTAATGTAAAGAGAACCATGCACACCTTTGGTTGCCCCAGCCAAGAATTACAATTTGGGGCAAACGAATGAGAACAACCAAATAATTTGTTTTCAACAACAAAATATTTAACTGTTCTTTGCAAACACTGATATTGGTGGCGCCAAACAAAGAACGTTTTAGTCATCAAAACCGTTTTCTCTGTGCAGTTCTTCAGAATGACAGTTACATGTGTGCAGGGGGTTGTGCATTTGCAGTTTTATAATTGCGAAACGTACTGTTTATGTACATTTTATGACAGTATGTTCGGTTGGTTACAAAATTGCTGGGGAGATGAAATGCATATGATTATCACCCTCTACGATATTATATTGGCTTAAAAGTGTCCTGCAAAATAGGTAATCGCCACCAGTATGACGTCACTTCAATTGATTGGCTGTTTAAAATTGGATGAGGTGGGAGGAGTGATCTCCAGGTCTCAAAACTACAGCTTAATCCTATACAAGACTTTTTGTGATTGTGTAGTGGGAAAGTCAGTAACACAAAATTTGTACCTGTAACATTAACATTTTTCAACCTTATAGGCCTCCATTTTACTAAGGAAGACATTAGTGGCGGAGGTATCCTTCTCATTAACTCTATATACATATCAAATGAAAATTCAGCAAAATATGAAGAAATACGAAATTCATTTAATAATATACTATTTAAACACAATTCAAACAGAAAATTTTTTTAAATCGGAAAATTTTGAAGAATTATAAGAAATGAAATCAACGAATTATACAATAGTAATAGAGGGAAAAAACAAAGAAAAATTTACATAAATTTATATAATTGACGATTGTTATCTCACAGATTACAGCGAAATAAAAATGTTTTGATTTTACCAGCGGGGGACACAGGACAAATGAATTAAAATGCATAATCCTTGCTCGAAACCGAATCTTGCATAGTTAGTTTTCTATATTTTGTGATTCCTGGTCAGCAAAAACATTTATCTCGGTAATATAACAAATATGTCTCTTGAAACGTTACAAAAAATAAATTTTACGATCCTCATTGTTTAAATTTGGCAAAGGTTCATAAATGTACAAAGAATTTTTTAGTATACCTAATGAAAAAAAATTTTTTAAGTGCATGAAAAGGCAGAGACTGTAAGTCTTCCTACAACAAGAAAGCTCTAGAAATTGGGCATACATTTAACAGGATGTTGTAAGTGCACAATATTTTCTTTCAATGTTACTGCCAAGTGTCAACATTGTGACCACGTGCCTATTGGCAAATGTTTTTTCAACAAATAATTGTCAAGTGAAATAATTTTACAGGCACGACCTGCTGAGGTTCGCGGTAAACGCAGCAGGTTTGCTTCTGAAACTTTAAATATCACCGTGCCAAAGCGACAATGCAGTAATAGACAACGTTTCGCGCTCTGCAATTAAACTGCGTAAGGCGATTGTCGAGTGCTGTCTTACTGTCAAATTCTCCCGTCAAACTACATCCAATAAGTGTCTTCAAATACAGTTGGACAGTAGTGACATCACCGAACATCCATTAACGCCTGCATATTTGTCTGAAAAAGTTTAATGGTTCCAGTTTCCAACGAACATTTGAAAATTTGACTAGTGCTAAAATTTCTTTGATGTTAAATGAGCTCAGCCAATCAGAAACGTGCACGACAAAAATGTCTGTTTCCTCTGTCACGAAACTTAATAAAAAAACAGAATTGCTGAATACTAAATAAGGTTGTGAAGATAATTAATTTATATAGGAGCTGCCCGAGCATGAATATTGTTATAAGTGAATAATTGCACAAAATATTAAGACTTCAAGACGCACCTAATTGCATTGTGCAGGAAGCATCTCTAATAAATCAAATTTGAATTTAGTAAAGAAGAGGAAATAAATCACGACATTCGTTACATTTCTTCTTCTAATGAACTGCATGGAAACACAACAGCAGTATCTCAATTACAAATAGTTTTTAATTTAAAAAACAGAGTAGATCCTTCTTGTTAACAAATTTGTCAGTGTGACTCATTTTCAAATATATTCAAGATTGTTTGATATGATTTATTGGAAGAAAAAATATGATAACCGTATTTCGCCTTCAAATGATATTGTCAAGTATATTTAAGCGCGAAAATTTTTCAGTGTTGAGAAGAGTTGAGAGATTTAGGTGGCTCTGAACGAGGTTTTGAGAGCCGATGAGGGTGAAATGAGGGGAGAATGGAGCAACGCCAGAATCCAAGGGCGGGGGAAACAGGAGATCCCAGAGAAAACCCGTCGACCAGCGGCATCGTCCAGCACGATTCCCACTTGCAAAAATCCGGAATTACCCGGCCTGGGATTGAACCCCGTTCGCCTTGGTGGGAGACGAGAAGTCTAACCGCTCAGCCACCGCGGCCCCTTTTTACGGTGTGACAGGTGCTTTACGCTGCGGGGTGTAAAAATGAAGTGTGTACACAATATTTATCCGTGAACCGATCAAGGGGATGCAGAAGTAAACATTCCACTCTCATTTGAGAGGGACTGGGTTTGAATCCTCGTCTGGTCATCCGGATTTCGGTTTTCCTTGATTTCCCGAAAGTGGTTAGATGGTACCTTTTGACAGAACATGGCCGATTCCTTCCCCATGCCGGCTTCTCTGAGCAACTTACTCCGTGTCTCTTATGATCTCGCTGTCGACGAAACAGAGAGATCATTCACCCGTTGAGTGCCCAACTAATTTACGGGCTGAAGAGTTGCAATCGTTCAATGTTTTTGTGCGTGCGTTGTTATTGCGCTGAGCGTGCGTGTCGCTAACAATGAACAACGTGCCGCGTGATCGCTGCTGTCAGCGTCATCCATTCACAAATGAGAAGGGCATAACCTTCAACAAATCAGATTACACGCACGCGAGCCGCTAACAAACACCGGTCTTCCGAGTCTTTGTTGTGCACAGCGCCGGCCGCAAATATCCTTCAAGTGCAACGTGTCTTTCATCATGGACCCGGAGACTGAATGAGTTAATTCTTTCCTATCTGCCTCCCTACTCATTCGCGAACCCAGGAATAAAATGGTACGCACTTGGGAAATCTCATTTCTTCAAAGGAATCAAACCTAGTTAACCTAGGTCTACCAGTCCTGCACTCTTTACCTCTGGTAAAAGTGAACAGAGTGGGAAAACCAATGGCGTTAGAAGAACCGTTTCAGGGTACGCTGTATTCTCGAAAATTTACGTTATCAGTTCACGCAGTGAGAACCAATAACTAGGGACACTCGATTTTCGCGAAAAGATTTCACGACCAGTTGTATTTCATAACACTTTAGCTCAGATCCACTTTCGTGATTGGACTGTTTCCATGTTACGCTTTTAAGGTGGCTGCGCGCGAATCACAGACGTACAGTATTGAAGTTACCTAATTCTGATTGGCTAGTCAAGTAGGAAAATGTCTTCACACAAAGACACGCCGCCAATAAGAAGAAGAAAACTGCTGGTACGGCCGTATAGTATTGAAATCTATCATGAGCGGGAATCTTTTCGCGAAATTCGGATGTCCCTACCAATAACTTAACTTCGGTGGAGCAAGGAAAAACTTAACATACTAAGAACATTCACGAAGACAATTGCGAGGCTCTCAGTAGACAGGTGCTGCCACGATGTCAGCTCAATAATACATTTCAGTGGCTGATGTACCCAGAACTGCATATTTCGCATAATATTCTGGCAGTAGTGTGTACTGCACATCTTTATGTGAACATGACTATAATAAGACTTTGCTTGTTTATTGTTTTTTTTTGTCGCTTAGAGAACCCAGTTGCTCTTGTGACTTTGCTTGCTGATGATTCGACCATCCTAACATCAGTTGTATCCTTTTCATTGGGGTACTTAATTTTCGAGAAAATAGTTCCACGCAATTTAGAGTTCAAGGTCCTGCTTGCATGCCTGCAGTTTTCGTTCTGTTATTGGCTGTGTGTCTTCGTCGGAAGACGGTGGGGCATTTGACTGGCCAATTAGATTAAAGTTACTCCAGTAATAAACATTTTTGATTCGCGCGCAGGCACCTAAGATCCGTATACTCTAATAAATGATTTGTAAATCTACGACATCAGTGTATATGTACAATGAGAAAGCTCAAATTGTAAATTATTATTCCATATATTCATGGTAGCGTTCCTACATTTGCTCAGGAAAGAGTAAAATCCTTAGGGAAGTTCCCAACTTTGTATAGTAGCAGTAATCCACATTCCTATATCTGCACCCTTATATGTTGTATCATTTCCAGACAATGCATGCGTTAAAATCTTCCAATAGAGTTTAGGAAATTTACAAGAAATGTTCTTATAGTGATAGTTGTTAAAATAGAGTTCTTTGCAGATAAATTATTTTAAAGTACAACATGATGGGTGTCCCTGCCTTTTAACAATGAGTAAGGCTGTGTTCGAATTCCAGCCTGTTGCTTAAAAAAATCATAAGAATGTTTAAAATAAGAAAAAATTTGTCAGAGCAAAGAGCTATCAACAGTAAACATAACAATATTTATGACCGCCAGTGTACTCTAAGCCAGAATCAGTGGTATCTATCGGTGAAATAACATTCACAGAAACTCAGTTGATGAGCTACTGCCGACTGGCAAATCAAGCATATTAACTGGGAAACAAGATATTAATGGCAGTGGAATTCTTGACATTCAGGGTGAATCACAAATAAGTAAGCGAAATTCAGCCATCATAATAATTAGTTATATGGCACTGATTATCAGTCGCTCAATATATACTAATCTCATTGTTTCGGGTTTAGAATGTGGTAAAATCACATCCACACGCAGGCCCCTATTTATATGAAGGGGCAGCACAATATCCCCCCACCCTTCTTTCCATGCATATTCGCTTCCATAACAACGCGGACAAACTCGCATATGTCGAGATTACGAAACTTCACGAGTTCAAAGACATTTAGATTCCACAGCCCTTGATCAACTAGAGCCGATTCTACGCGAGATCAGTGAAGACACTATCATTTCCCGTTATAAAACGACACCAGGCTATATTTCAAAATACCCTTTTTACTCAAGCACAGGTCATTTGACCAATGGCGTCTGCAAAAGATATAGCTCATCCTCTTGCTCGGCTCACCTACGTGGATTTAGGCCGACAGAGTAAGTGAGTGAAGTGATTTGGGCCGCTCTTAACATCAATGTTTTCAAAGACGAAATGGCAACAGAGAACTGAATGTGAAGTACTGGTTCAGACTTTTCCATAGCGTTTCTGATGTTCTACCGTTACTGTGTCCTAATAAAATGTCCTTTCCTACGTAATATATGTTTAATTAATGATAATCCAACTCTGTTGATTTGAATAATTTACACATAAATGAGGTAGTGAAATTTCGTGAGAATATTTCAATACAAGTAATTTTTTAAAACACTGTAGGGTCGTTTTCTCATCTTGATTGGCTGAATTAGTTTGAAACCTATTAACTGTCTGTACACGAATCACGTAGGAGCCGTGCCGATATTACTGAACTCTGAGTGGCCCATTCAATTATTAAAACTCCTTCTCAAGCAGACAGCAACCAATGGCAATATACAAACTGCTGTTGGGTGATTAAAGTATTGCAGTAAACCGTATACTAATATTTTTCGCGAAAAACCACTGTATCTATACTTCAAATGTAGCAGAATAAATATTACGTTAGGGTGAACTTCCAAATAAAAGACGGCCGTCGTGATATCACCACTAAATCCTTGTTTATTCTAGTTTTTCCTCAACTGAATCCGCGACGTCCCACTTACCGTACTCATATTTAGATAACTGCTAAATTCGCGTTGACACCCGGTCGCCTACTACACAGCAAGTTACTGTTCGCTCGCTTAACTTCTGACATTTCCTTTCAAAATCATGTGGCCCACTCAGAAGACGCTCTTAACCAATAAGAAAAATGCAATAATGGATCGATTAATGTCACGTAAAGCGATAACGCAGGTTAACTAATGACTGTTTATAAAAGCAGCCAACGAATTCCCAAACTCTGTTCGAGCGCATGTGTATAGATCAGTGGAGTCTAGCGTGTCACTAAATAATAACTGTTATTTCGTACGTCTCTGCTCATAATGTTTTCGTTAATGCATTATGAGCAACTGGAAGGTGTCACATCAGTTAGTCACCAAAATTTTCATAATTTTATATTTGCATAAAACACCGTTCAAGTTGAAGACATTACTATTAACTATCCTAAAATAATTTTAGATGCCACGGTTTTTGCTCATGGCAAGTCAAAATAACAATTTTAGTTATTTTTTTAAGAAAAAATTATAAAACGGAAATCATTTAAAGAAAATTGAACTAAGTTCGTTTTATGGTATGCTTAGTATCCTTTCTTTTACTAAAAATTGTTAACTACTACAAATAAAAAAGTTACAAGAATTTACATAATTCATACATGTTTTTGGTATAAGAATATGATGATAACTTTTCTATTCAGCTCATTTATAGTCAACGCTTCGTGCTAGCATATTAATTGTGAGATTGCTTACATATTCAACTTAATTTATTGACCCATTACCCAATGTACACAGAAAACAAGTCTAAGTTTATTGCAATATAAAAAATATATTATTGAGGAATTTTTTAAAACGTTTGTGTTCTAGTAAAATAAGAAATGTTTGTGACAAAGTTAATGTTAGCGATTTACAAAGTTTTAAAACACTCTAATGCAAAGATGCTGTTGAAGTGTTGATGTTAATAAAGCCTCTAAGTAATGTTGCATCAACCAAATGTTGTATTATGCTAAAAATATAACAGGAAGAACAAAATATTTTGTGTTACTGCCACATTAAAGCAATGTCCAACCAAGATATGTTTTAACTGATCTGGGGTTATAAAACGGCGGATAGTAGTTAACACCGATATATAACCTCGAAATATGAAATTACTGTATTTAAATTTTGAAGCATAGCATGAGAACTAAATGTAGCATAGACCAGCTCTGAAGCCTTGCAAGGCAGTTTACGTGTGCCAAATATGCATATATTTATACATGATGATTCTTAAGTCATGGGACAAACACTGAGGCGTGGTAGAGCTTACTAAAACAAACAATTATTGTTAAGAAATATATGGGCGGAAGTGACGTGTTGAGGCACAAACACAAAAATAACAAATGAAATGAAACACATTGTTTATTTACAACGTCGCCGCTAAATGCTTTTTTTCAGCAATGTTTATAATAATTGCTCAAAATTGCTACCACCGACAGTACTGCAAGCTTAGTAGCGTCAGTGGAGTGATTGGCGAACAGATTCAAATACGCCCGGTATTTCACGCACGCCACCATTGTCAGCCAATCACGTCATACGTAGAGGTTGCCAAGCATGCGTGACCGTTGGTGGATGCATTTCAAGCAACGGTTTAAACATTTTCTGTACGGAATAACTCGTTACGTATGCTGCTAATGAACATTTTATGTTTCCGTTAATGTGTTATGTTTTTATGTTTGTGCCCCAACGCGTCACTTCCGCCCATATATTCCTATACAATAATTGTTTGTTTTAGTGAGCTCTACCACCCCTCACTGTTTGTCCCATGATTTTAGAATCATCCTGTAGAGCATAAAGTATTTCCACGTAAATAAAAATAACTGCAGTTTGTCGTGTTGTGCTGAATACACACAATAATAAACACATTCAGACTCAGACGTAGCATGTCTGAGTCTGAATGTAGAGTAGTTGGTAGGACGTCAGGCTTCGCAAAGTGGAGGGTATCGAACACCCAAGGCGCGGGTTCCATTTCCCCCCGACCGTCAATTTTTGACTGATAATATTTATTTTTATAAATTTTACTACGTTTATTTCACATTGGAATAATTTTTAAGGTAAACAAAAACGACAAAAAATTTTAACACAAATGTATATATATATTAAACAAATAATGTGTTTTGCTGGAACATAAACACCACCTTAATGTTGACGGTACACTAAAGAGGTAGGGTTGTTACAAAAGTTCCTATTGTTACATTAGCTGTGTGCAAGCAGCGGTGTGCGTTTGGAACAGTTTCTCACTCTTCACGGCGCCCTTCTGCGCGACTTCCAGACGAGGCACGTGAGCTATAGAGAGAGTGTGTTTGAGAGAGAGTTGTAAAAAGGGGGGGGGGGTACTTAAAATCTGTATGTGTTTAATTTATAAGTAGGGGCAGTGATATTTCGCGAAAAGATTTCGAGACAAGATACAGTCCAAAGCACTGTAGGGTCGTACAGCTTCTTTGATTGGCTAAAAAATGTTCTGGCCTGTGTTAACCGTTTGCGCACGATTCACGAAGATTCAGTGTCAGAGTTACTTGGTCCTGAGTGGCTTGGTAAAAGACGGACACGGCACCAGCAGCCAATGGAGGTATAACAACAGCTGAGACGTGTATGTAGTATTGAAGTCTACTGTGTGCTCCGATTTTTACGCGAAAAGTCACTGGTCCTATTTATAAGAGTTAACCGCGTAGTTGCAGCGTGGCGTTCGGCAGTAATTGCACACGACCGGTAAACGGCATGACGGCGCGGTAGCCGGCTAGTGCGGCAGTAAGATAACAGGTTTCACACCCTGGCGGGCGAACTTGCCGGAAAGCGCGCCCTGCTGCATGTGACGTGCACTTCCGGCAGCCCAAGGTACAGCACGTGTGGCTCGCAGACAGCGGCTCAGACACTTAGTAGTTCAGTTGGGTGCGGTACAGTACATTCCGTTTGGCTCAAAATCACAAAAAAAGTAAAAATCACAAAATTAATATAATTTCATTTAGCGGGCCCTAAATAATATTATCATTATGGGCTAAATAGTAGCGGGCATTTTTGTTTATGCGACTATTCGCTTTGCCGAAAATGTACCAGCCGCTGAACGCAACACAATTGTAGTGCTATTTTTAGAACTTTTTTTTAACTGTTCCAGTTTGATGGCCTGTGTTTCAACTTTCTCTCTATTATTGTAAATTACCTATACTGTAATTTTTAGGAAAAAATTTTCTACGATAATAGGACAATACACAATATATTTTGTATAAAATAACTCGTATTTAACTGGAACATGGCAAATTTAGTTACATTTCTCTTTTATCCGATATTTTCAGCTGTCGAACGTCAAAGATGCCCGTTTATATCGGATAACTAAGGCTGAACTGTATCTCAACAAATAAATACCCTGGAAAACGAATTATTGCCAGAAAAGATAAAAAAAATTAGTATTATTATTATTTAAGATCCGCAGGGTTTTGTTTTCATCTGCTAATTATATTTTTTAAAAAATCGTGAAAATTATTTGAAAAATTCCTGCACACTTTCCTTAAAATATACACTAAAAAAACAAGTTTGTGGTGAGTGACCAAAAAAATTTTGTTGGCTACCACAAAATTCTTTTGTCAATATAGACATGACAAAAGATTTTGTGGTGCCGACAAAATTATTTTGTCATTCTAGTATTTAGTGTAATCTAACAAATTACGTTAGTGGTCACCAATAAATTCAGTGTTTTTTTAGGCAATGATGTGTTCGTTAGTCGCAGCGAAAATGTTAATATGGTAACAGCAATACAGGTTACTGTGGTCCACAATGATGTCTTGAAGGTTGCGGGGCCACAATTTAACACTTAATTCAAAGGGGTCATAAGTGGGATTCGAACCTTGAACCTTGTACCTTCCCTGGGCAATGCTACTGTTTGCTGCTGGCATGCCAACTATTATATATTTGATTGCGTCTTTAGCCATGGATGCACCGAAAACCCTTTGCATAGGTCTCAAAATGTCAGTTGTTACAAGAAAACCATAATTTCTGTCCACGCCAAAAATGTCTTCTTTCGCAACACCTGAAACGAAAAATTGATGTGTACGATAAGGGGTTAAGAGCCTCCCAAATCTCTTGACTCACAACTCACTCGAAGGAAATTATAACTTTGCGATTGAAGGGCACTACAGATCTGCTGTAATTGGCATAGGTTAACTCTGTAAGGCACGGAACAGTTTACAGTTTTAAGCGTTGTAATGATCAAATTTTTTGTTCGTTACTGTGAGTAGTATATGGCAACTTTGGCAAAGGTATAATGGCATCGGAGTTAGGAGCCATTAGCCAACTCGGTTGACGAGGCAGTCGCGGACGTCGGGCGTCGGCCTGGGACGGCCGTATTACCGACAAACTGGCCGGTTCCACCAAAAAAATCTCTTCCGAAATAAATTATATTACCTAAAAATAACTTCTTTCACCAACAAATAAAAAAAACTGGAAAATTAGGAAAGCGCATTTGAGGCTCCACGATACTAAAGCCGAAAGGCATTTTTTTTTCTAACCTACTTTAAAACTACGTGTTATTTGGGCTCGCGGTAGGTACGAGGGATTAATGCGTCTCAAGGCGCAGTCTCACACGCGCAAAGGACAGGGAATTTCATGCTAAAAGAGGCGTGCATCGTAGCGAAGAGGGATATTTGGCAGCCATGGCCACAGTTGAGGCCGTGAACTACATCACTAAGGGTACGTATAGCAAAGCTATAGTTAAAGAAGGGAGAGGGAAAAAACCTGCATAGACACAGTTGAAACCCTCTCGGCAGGAAAGAAGTTCAAAACTTATCATGCATTACAAAATGCTAAAGGAGACAGCAGCCGAAAGGCCCTCAGAGGAATGAGACACTTCATCCTCATAGCAGAAAATGAGGAAATGAGGCTGCAGGCCAGGTCCAGTGGATCGGGGGGATTAGCGGACATGCCCCCCCCCCTAAAACTACATCCCACACATATAACGTCCACACACCTCTACCTCCACCTTCCTCACCAAACCCCTCTTTACCATCACCTNACTGGGTATGAATTCTACCTTGCAGGGTAGACAGATCATCCGACCTATATGTGCTCTGTCTGTCAATATTGGCATCATAAATAAATTCGGGTGAAGTTCGCAGTTTTAATAATGACATGAATTCCAGATTTTTTTTGTAGATAAATGCTCGTGGCTTACATAATCTGTACCTGCTTGTATTAAACTGCTATATAAAATAACTTTAAATTACATAATTTCCGATAACTGTGCATTTTCTGGGAAATTCTGCATCTGTGAACAGAGCACACGAGTTTTCTCAGTTTGCGATCATGGTATGGGGTGTTTTCTCAGAGCGCTTCCACATATTTTACATTTAAAATGTATCGCAGTATATTCCTGACTTAGAGGTTAGTTGTTATTCAACCAGCAAATCAGAAACATCTCCGCGGTAGTAAGACAGCCGGTGTCAGCCCTCAGGAGTCAGTCAGCTGGTGTCAATATGAAGGAGTCAGTCTGCAGGAGTCAGTCTGCAGGGGTCAGTCTGCAGGAGTCAGTCTGCAGGAGTCAGTCTGCAGGGGTCATTCTGCAGGAGTCAGTCGGCACGGGTCAGTCAGGAGGAGTCAGTTTGCAGCATTCAGTCTGCAGGTGTCAGTCTGCAGGAGTTAGCATTATATAGTCAGCACTATGCAGGAGTAAAATGTACGAATTCATGTATGCATGAAGACGATTCAAACCACTGAAGATGGGGAATCGAGTATGTAATGTACGACTACATGCATACCTTAAATTACTGCCCAAAAACTACATGGAAAACAAAGCTGATACTGTGCTAAGATCTTCGGTTAAAGTAGCAATGCGCAGCGACACGAGAAGAGTGTCTGTTTGAAGAACCCATCTCATGCGATTCTTAGCTGCTATTAATGTTTCAGACAGTTAACTCGATGTGATAACTTAATAAACACATCAAGACTGGCAAATGTATTGTTCGTTCACACTCTGCGAAACAGCATGTGTTGACTTCGTTACCTCTTATTAATACAATACATAATATATTCGCAGACGATGAGGAACCTCGCATGATGAAACGTTACGACAATGGCCACATGCAGTTTATGCAGGGCAATACATTGAATGATCATATAAAGATATGCAAGGGTTGGCCTACTGGGATCCAGCAAGTGATGTTGTCATTACTCCTTGCTGCATCGATGGGTACTAATCCCACAGACGATTATGAAGAGATATTAAATGCTAATGACGGAATGAAAGACCTACTACAAGTGGAATATTCTGTTTCTGCAGAATGTACACTTGCAAGACTTCCGTATGAAATCGTCGAACTTCAAAATAAACGATCGTCGGCTACTGATGATAAACATGCGACGATTCCTACTGCTGAGCACCATCTGGTACATTCGACAAACCGAGTCAAAGGCCTGCGAGCACCCCATTAGCCGACCCGAAGACTGCCGAGCTCGTCCGAATCGAGTCAAAGACACCCCCTTTCCCCAACCTTACAGTCGCACAAGCTACATGGCCACACATTAAAACCAATTGTGCCAGAACGTACATAATCATACTACTGAGGAGGAAACGGGAAATTCCCGAGAAAACCCGCTGACGAGCGGCATCGCCCGACTCGATTACCACATGCGAATGTTACAAATGTGCATTTACATTAATTGCTTAACAGTATACTACTTTAACAGCAACATTAGTTACTGACGGCTCTCAATAACAAAAAAATTACTGTTGTATTATTATTAACACTGTTTGCGCAAACTTATAATTTTATGTGTTGTTTGTGAAATAGGTGCCAAAGATAACTTTTAACACAACAAACAAATTACATTGCATAACACAAAACCTTAGTGTGTAAGGCGTAAAACTAATGTTGAATTTTAATTACTTGAATATATCAACATTTAAATAAGTAAATTATAACAAAGTATTTATCAGTTTTACCAAGCATGTGCTTTCTTGTTTCATACGCAATGTACATCATACAAGACGATGATTAGCGAGCAACGTTCCGACACATTGTTCGCCAGTGACGCCATTTTGCTGCCATGTTGCACTGGAGTTCTCGATATAAGCTGGTATTTCAATGTATGATGTTCATGATTAACTGGACACTTTTAAAAACCACCTTTGAAAAATGCCACACCATCCACATACATATATTTTAAGCGGTGCAATGACTGGCATGCGGCCTGTAAAGTTGGTAACGACGGAACGAAAGACGTACTAAGTTTTAACGTTGAATTGAGAATACTTGGTTATCATTAGGGGCAGTGATATTTCGCGAAAATATTTCTAGACCAGGTACAGTCCTAAGAACTGTAGGGTCTTCCAGCTTCTTTAATTTGCTAAAAAATGTCCTGGCCCGTGTTAACCGTTTGCGCATTAATCACGAAGGTTCAGTGTTGGAGTTACTTAGTCCTGAGCGGCTTGGTCAAAGACAGACACGGCACCAGCAGCCAATGGAGGTATAACAACAGCTGAGGTGTGTATATAGTATTGAAGTCTTCTGTGTGCTCCGTTTTTTACGCGAAAAAGCCACTGGCCCTATTTATCATTTGTGAATAATGAAATTTTTTTTTCGCCCTTTTTTATTGCTCGTAGGTCAAAGAATTAGCAAAATTTAAAACATCCCTTTTCTAATATTTTCCCAGTTTCACTTGACCGACGCATGGATAAAGTGGTAAATGTAAAGTTTACATACAGTGGATGAATACACAGGATGAATACAAGTAGATCATAATGGTGGCATCTACACGGAGATATTTTCCGAGTTTAAGGCCGAGAAGCGCAGGAGCGATAAGAGCTTTACTGTAACGTGCCTCAAGGGTGCCATCACCTCTAAGCGCAAGGCTCTGATCTGGCGTGCAGTGTTCTCGTCGAGCTGCGTGCACCTATGGGTGTTTAAGCAGTGACCTTGTTATTTTGCTGGTGGAAAGTCGGCTGCAAGGTTTAATTTAGAGCCCTTGAGTAGTTTTTGAATGTATCTGACGCGTATAATTAGAAACACATTGCTTAAAGAAAACCGTTGGGGAGCTCATAAATGGTGTTCTAACCTCTTTAACGTACACATTAATTTTCGTTTCAGGTGTTGCAAAAGGCACAATTTTTTTCGTGGAGAGTTTATACAAATTTCTTGTTAAACTGACATTTTGAAACCTATGTCAAAAGGTTTCAGTAGACCAACGGCACAAGAAGCAACCAATTGTAAAATCCCCGATACGTCGGCAGCAGCCAATAGCATTGGTAAGGTAAAGTCAATGACTGTATACGGGCATTTTCTGGATTTGAACAGCACCGATCATGATTTCGCCGATTCTGCAACGTGTCACATGGTAACGTGTATACTCAAGATAATATGTTAATACATTCCGAACCAGTGCACAAAATAGTGTACATTCCGCACTTGTAGGTGATTTTTGATCTTTACTGCTCACCGCGAAGCTCAACGACCCATGATCTTACCTGTAGGTAAATGATTCGCAAACCCTCTTACAGATCTAAGTCATAATTGGTTCATATAACTGTAGCCGAACATACAGCCTACAGCACATCGGCTGCGACAGTGTAACAAGTGCTGTGTCGACTTAAGTGCAGCACGCTTCACAAAATCGTTTGCTTGCAACAGCTGAAACCGTGAATTAAAGCGGGGCTGAAAGGGGCTAAGAGGTTAACGTGTGCGGCGTCTTGAAGGAACTCGACAGGTCTCGTCTGTAGCGCGTGTTGTTCTCGTGGACCAGCACGTTGGTCGCCTATAGACTAGTTTCGTGGTGAGCACGTGTATTTGAAACCGCAAGCGCCTGTTTGCCGTGAACTGCCTGCACAGCTGTGTGCAAGCAGCGGTGTGCAAGCAGCGGTGTGCAAGCAGCGGTGTGCGTTTGGAACAGTTTCTCACTCTTCACGGCGCCCTTCTGCGCGACTTCCAGACGAGGCACGTGAGCTATAGAGAGAGTGTGTTTGAGAGAGAGTTGTAAAAAGGGGGGGGGGGTACTTAAAATCTGTATGTGTTTAATTTATAAGTAGGGGCAGTGATATTTCGCGAAAAGATTTCGAGACAAGATACAGTCCAAAGCACTGTAGGGTCGTACAGCTTCTTTGATTGGCTAAAAAATGTTCTGGCCTGTGTTAACCGTTTGCGCACGATTCACGAAGATTCAGTGTCAGAGTTACTTGGTCCTGAGTGGCTTGGTAAAAGACGGACACGGCACCAGCAGCCAATGGAGGTATAACAACAGCTGAGACGTGTATGTAGTATTGAAGTCTACTGTGTGCTCCGATTTTTACGCGAAAAGTCACTGGTCCTATTTATAAGAGTTAACCGCGTAGTTGCAGCGTGGCGTTCGGCAGTAATTGCACACGACCGGTAAACGGCATGACGGCGCGGTAGCCGGCTAGTGCGGCAGTAAGATAACAGGTTTCACACCCTGGCGGGCGAACTTGCCGGAAAGCGCGCCCTGCTGCATGTGACGTGCACTTCCGGCAGCCCAAGGTACAGCACGTGTGGCTCGCAGACAGCGGCTCAGACACTTAGTAGTTCAGTTGGGTGCGGTACAGTACATTCCGTTTGGCTCAAAATCACAAAAAAAGTAAAAATCACAAAATTAATATAATTTCATTTAGCGGGCCCTAAATAATATTATCATTATGGGCTAAATAGTAGCGGGCATTTTTGTTTATGCGACTATTCGCTTTGCCGAAAATGTACCAGCCGCTGAACGCAACACAATTGTAGTGCTATTTTTAGAACTTTTTTTTAACTGTTCCAGTTTGATGGCCTGTGTTTCAACTTTCTTTCTATTATTGTAAATTACCTATACTGTAATTTTTAGGAAAAAATTTTCTACGATAATAGGACAATACACAATATATTTTGTATAAAATAACTCGTATTTAACTGGAACATGGCAAATTTAGTTACATTTCTCTTTTATCCGATATTTTCAGCTGTCGAACGTCAAAGATGCCCGTTTATATCGGATAACTAAGGCTGAACTGTATCTCAACAAATAAATACCCTGGAAAACGAATTATTGCCAGAAAAGATAAAAAAAATTAGTATTATTATTATTTAAGATCCGCAGGGTTTTGTTTTCATCTGCTAATTATATTTTTTAAAAAATCGTGAAAATTATTTGAAAAATTCCTGCACACTTTCCTTAAAATATACACTAAAAAAACAAGTTTGTGGTGAGTGACCAAAAAAATTTTGTTGGCTACCACAAAATTCTTTTGTCAATATAGACATGACAAAAGATTTTGTGGTGCCGACAAAATTATTTTGTCATTCTAGTATTTAGTGTAATCTAACAAATTACGTTAGTGGTCACCAATAAATTCAGTGTTTTTTTAGGCAATGATGTGTTCGTTAGTCGCAGCGAAAATGTTAATATGGTAACAGCAATACAGGTTACTGTGGTCCACAATGATGTCTTGAAGGTTGCGGGGCCACAATTTAACACTTAATTCAAAGGGGTCATAAGTGGGATTCGAACCTTGAACCTTGTACCTTCCCTGGGCAATGCTACTGTTTGCTGCTGGCATGCCAACTATTATATATTTGATTGCGTCTTTAGCCATGGATGCACCGAAAACCCTTTGCATAGGTCTCAAAATGTCAGTTGTTACAAGAAAACCATAATTTCTGTCCACGCCAAAAATGTCTTCTTTCGCAACACCTGAAACGAAAAATTGATGTGTACGATAAGGGGTTAAGAGCCTCCCAAATCTCTTGACTCACAACTCACTCGAAGGAAATTATAACTTTGCGATTGAAGGGCACTACAGATCTGCTGTAATTGGCATAGGTTAACTCTGTAAGGCACGGAACAGTTTACAGTTTTAAGCGTTGTAATGATCAAATTTTTTGTTCGTTACTGTGAGTAGTATATGGCAACTTTGGCAAAGGTATAATGGCATCGGAGTTAGGAGCCATTAGCCAACTCGGTTGACGAGGCAGTCGCGGACGTCGGGCGTCGGCCTGGGACGGCCGTATTACCGACAAACTGGCCGGTTCCACCAAAAAAATCTCTTCCGAAATAAATTATATTACCTAAAAATAACTTCTTTCACCAACAAATAAAAAAAA
>NQII01000018.1:1028433-1092006 GCA_002778355.1 Clitarchus hookeri
GGGGGGGGGGGGTGAAATGAGGTGAGTAAGGTGCAGTGCCAGAACGCAAGGGCGGGGGAAACGAGAAATCCCCGAGAAAACCCGCCGAGCAGCGGCATCGTCCGGCACGATTCCCGCAGGACTAAAATCCAGGAGCGACCCCACCGGAAATCGAACCCACTTCGCCAAGGCGGGAGGCAAGTATTCTAATCACTACACCACCGCGGCCCCGATAGATGTATAGACACCCCTCTGCGGTTACTATAGAAGTAATTAAAACTGTCCTGAGTTAAAAAAAAAATTTCCCTGAGCATTAGCGATGAAGTAATAACATCATATTTATCACATTGTTGTTTGTGGTTCTGCAACTATAAAACTCGTATGCTGGAAGGTCTGGTCGTAATATTTATAATCTAGTTCTCTTTGTGCGAGGGAAGTAGTATCTTTGGTACTAGATGTGGTTCCCATTTTAATACAAAAATTAATTTAGAAATCAAAGGGATTTTACTATATTTTGCGCGAGTCAAAAATTTGTAAAACTGGCCTGTACTTGTTGTCACTGACTTCGCCAAGAGATAGGTTTGTTTCAGCCAGCAAAATAGTTCTTTGTTAGGACCAAATATATATATTTTGTAGTCCTAACATAATAATTAGTTAGGTACAAAATAACTTGATAAGTGACAACATTGATTTTGTTCATCTTACAAAATACACTCTTGAATAAAAAAAACATCTGTGCAAGGACAAAAAAAAAGGACTGTCAACCAAATATTTAACTGAATCAAATTTATGTATTTGCTTGGCCCTTCATTTGATTGCCTTCGTTCCAAAATACGCATCGAGAGTTTTTTTATAATTTTTGTGACTATTAGAATAGTAACCGTGTTTGTTAGTGCATTTATTGACGGCTAGAAACCTGAAGAATTAGCGGATTAATTTTGAGACCAGCTAGATTTCAAAACACGTGTGCTTATATAACTTTAGCCATTGGTCCACACGGTGTTTGGCACCTCCAGGAGAACGCTTGCTCAATCCTCGCTTCCACTGTGACAGCAGACAACCAATGTGCAGTTAATATCGGTATATTTGTACATAAGACTGTATAGTCTAGCCTGCAGCTCACTGAACTCGCGAATTTTTTCAGGTCTCTATCGATGGTTAATAATGGGATAAAAATTCGAAAAACTTACTACGAGTTCAACAGAAAACTAAAAAGTAGTGGTGTAAAACTAGAAATATTTATTTGCGTAAGTTGTCCAGTATTTGAAGTGTATGTATTTTAAAAACATTCGATTTTATAAACCGGCACTTAAGCTGATATTGCTAAGTCCTCGCGTGCGATAGTAATCGATATCGGTTCTGCTTTTATTATGTTTTAATACTAACAGAAACGGTTTAATATAATTTATGTGTGTGCATGTGCATATAANTTAATATAATTTATGTGTGTGCATGTGCATATAAATTTATATATGATAGGCGCATACATAGAAATTGCTCACTGAGAGAAAAAAAACCACCCAGAATGCGATCTGGGAGTCCAAATTTTTCAAGACATAAAATTCGTACTGTCCTCATCACGTCGTGACGGTACAGGAATTTCGCATCCATCGAAGAAATACCACGACGTAGTGAATGTGGTGGAGTCCCGTTAGGTTATGTTCGCCTCCCAGCAAGGCGAACTTGGTTCAATCCCAGGCCGGGTCACTCCCGGATTTTCTCAATTGGGAATCGTGCCGCACGAGTCCGCTGCTCGGCGTGTTTTCTCGGGGATGCCCTGTATCCCTTGTTCTTTCATTCCGATGCTGCTCCATTCTCAACTCATTTCACCCTCATCGGCTCTCAAGACATCGTTGTTAAGAGCCACCCAAATCTCTCAACACAACTTAACTCAACAAGGCGTGGACCTATTAGAATAGCTACGTTACGAATGCCACGTCTTTAAAATTATTTAACTTCCATAACACGTTCTGGACGATTTTCTTTCGCCTGATGAGTTATTTAGATATTTGCGCCTTACATATGCACATAACTTCACCAACACACAACACACACAAAATACATACACATTTACTATATTTGAAATGCTTTGCTTGACGCTATCGGTGGGTAGTTTTAGAACATTTTTATTTACTATCTTTGATGTGGTCCATGATTTGCGGGCAGACAGATATAACGTGTGACAATTATTCGAACTATCCAATCACATAATTGGTTCTGAACTTGTGTGTTTTGCAACACAACTTGTCCTGAAATATTTTCGCGAAAAGCAGGTGCCCCTATTAAAAAAAAATTTAAGTGATGCTTCATGTGTATTGACTTACATGTTAAAATACAGTTAGAAATTTGCTTTATTTTTTAAGCTGATTTCAGTTTTTTGTATGCATTACCATGAGGAGTGAGCAGAAATTTGTACGTTGATAAAAATCTATTTCTGCAATTTATGTTGAAACTAGCGCACAGATGCGGTATTGTTGGGTAGAGTAATTTAGTGAAATAAATCTCTCAGCAGCATACGCCTTGGCTATTTCAGATTAATGCAAGCCAGATCTTTCCAAGTAATTGTATTTGTGATGCACTTTTATGAAAGTGTGTGTGTATGGGAATAAAAAATACAGCTTTTAGGTATCATATTGTTACAATCCTCACTAAGGAACTTGCATCAGTATATTAGGGTTTTTCAATATCAGGTCATTACTTAGCGACAGTATAAAGTTGTCACACTTCCAAAAGTGTCATTAAGTGTATGTTATTTATTATTATTCTTAAATATATACACATTTTGTAATCGTACATATTGTTGAAGCTAAACAATTTGTAAGTTTTCCGTCTAATTTTGTAATTCTCTATGCAACACTTGGTTTCTCATAAAGAAAACTTAATGTTTTGTATAAAATATTTTATTATGTCAGATTTTAGAATTTCTTAATATTTATCTTTCTTTCACTGCTATTTTGCTTTTTAAATTTTCGTTTTCTACCAAAAAATATTCAATAATCACTCAAACATTTTTCATTAAAATATGCAAATCAAACACGTGTTCATACAATATCTAAGAGGAAAAAAACATTGTTTTATATCATGTATTTGTGGTATGCAAACATCGTGTGTACTTTGTTTAAATATGCAATAATTATTTTTAACCCCGCAGTTGTAAGATTGTTGAAACTCGACTTCAGGTATCGTCAGTACAGATCTGTATTCCCTATTCGAGTTACGAGGGCCTATGGCTACAATTTTACTTCTCCATAACAACTAAACCGCTGTATATATAAAACATTATATATATCATATCTCATGAAAAGCTTCAGTTTTGTGTAACAAAAGGGTACCCTAATTGATTATAGTTATAAGTATGGCCGCCAGAGCGCTCCCATGTTCACTATTTTTACTATTTTGGTCTATGAAGTTGGTTTATTTATATTCGGATGGTTTGTTTACATTTCGGCGGTAAATATTGTTTGCTAGTATGTTATTTCTGCTTATGAGTTTCGTATTAACTGTATAAAAATACGACTATTTGAAACCTTGTGGGAGTAAATCGACTATATACTACATAATAACTTTTCATGTCGTATCATACAAAGAGTTTAACGTTATACGACCTATTTGATTTCATGGGACTGTAAAATTACTTTGCATAGACTGGAGATTTAAGCGGGATCATATTAATGAGGTTTTGCTGTATTGCATGTTCTATAGCACAAAGTAAATTCGTCACCAAATATTGCTTGAAGATGACAAACTTGTGATTTCATAATCTCAAAATAAGTTTTACCAGTATCTATTTCTCAAGTATTCATAACCAAGAGGCATTATACATGTAATCAAGACAGTTTTAAAAGGAACCGAAACTTTGGAGATGGCAGGAGATTAAAATGCAAACCTTGAGCATTAAGTGCATTTGCTAAACGCTGTAATAGGTGAAAAAATTAGTGACAGAGTAGTATAAAATGTAAATCCTGGATACTGTATTACTAGTTGAACGTAATTTTGCTCATCTTGCGTATTCATATATTTTAAAACACACTTCCTGAGCTACATAAACTTTAAAAATGCCTGAACTCTATTTTCTTCTAAATCTTTTATATTTGCTGATGCAGTGTTCACACAGTTTCGCGCCATTTTATTTGCGTCATATGCCAAAGCCAATTTACCCTGGGATCAGAGGGTTGATGAATTACAGAGTTGATTGAGTACTGAGTAAAGAATCAGGTTAACTTGGTAAACTTCCCGAACTTAAAGCGATTAGTTTTCAAGGAAGCAGAGTGTTTAAATGTTTTACTTTAACTGGGTAATCCTGGTAAACTTATCGAAAACACGTTAAAGGGACATTGCATAATGATACATATCCGTAATTCACGAAATTTTGTTCGTTGTTAACATAAGAACGCATTTTTTTACTATGCCTAGTTTGTTGGCAAGATATTTTAATTCAAATTTATATTATTTCAAAAATCTGGCACAAACGTGAAAACATTTTGTATTATTTCATGTAATGTGCAGCTTAAAAATAAAAATATGACTTTTATTTGTTGCGAAAACAACCTGTTTGATATACTGCACTACCAACTCCAGCCACAATATTATTTACGGTTTGCCTAAGATAATCAGTTTGTAGTGTTTGCATTATCAGTGTTGTTAATGTGTATGGACATATTGTACATCTACGTTTTATAGTAACTTATGTCTTTAATTCTAACATGTCCATCCTATGAGTACTCGTGCTCAAATAATATAATCAACAGGTAGATATTCAATATAAAACAATTGAGTCTTTGACTGCATCATTAAGACATTACTCTAATACATATTACAAGAATACGCCAACAAAATTAAATGTTATTCAGATGTCAAATGTTTTATATGTAATTTTCACTACATACTAACAACTTTGATTCTTTCTCTCTCTTCCTTCCTCAATAGTTCACTAGAGGCAGTAATAAGTCCACTATGCAACGGTCTTTGCAAAGAGTTGGAGATAATCCTGAAGAATAGCAGTTTCCACGGTGGCTGAACAGTTAGACTGCTCGCCTCCTACCAAGGCGAACCAGATTCGATCCCCGGCAGGTTCACTCCGAATTTTGGACGGTGGGAATCTTGCCGGATGATGCCGCTGGCCAGCGGGTTTTCCCGGGGAACTTCCATTTCTCGCGCCCTTTCATTCTTTGAACGCCTGATTTTGAATTGCGGGTTTAGTTTTAACAACAGAACAGCCTTAAACTTGTCAGTGACAATTATGCCATGAAATTATCATTGTGAACATATAACAAAATCCGATTTATTTAAGCACTTAATTCTTTATGAAATGTTTGTTCAAACATTGTTATCTAATATGTCTAGTAAATTGTCTTGTAAGCAAAACATTTATTTTGCGTAAGTTCGATATTTACTCGGCACCAAACTGATAATTTTGTAAATATTTAATAACAATACAAAAAATTTNATTTTGCGTAAGTTCGATATTTACTCGGCACCAAACTGATAATTTTGTAAATATTTAATAACAATACAAAAAATTAAGAACACATTTCAACCATCTTATTTGTTGAAGTATACAGCAATTTCTAAAACAAAGACAATCAATATATGCTATAGAGTTATGCACATCAAGGTACACTAGAGATAAAACATTCATTATAAAAATTCATTATAGATTGCGTAAGCAAAACTGGATTACTTTATCATTTCATTAACAAAACCAGTAGCAAAAACATTTTCAATGCCAGCTGGGTTGGTATACAATGTTTATTGTAAAGTGAGAAATTTTGAATTCAACCTTTGAAAAATGTCATTGATAGTAGTTACATTTTTTAACGGGCATACTGACTGGTGTGCACTTAGTTAAGTTAGTAATGGCGGAGGGTAAGCAGTTGCATGTCTTACAGCTGAATTAAATGAGTTACACAGTTGAGAATACTGAAATGGTTTCTTTTGCTTTTTGTTTTTTAATGCATATAAGTGTAAAAATAAGTAAAAGGTACAGTATTTATTTTTCTAATAACTTAATACTTTAACTTGATGGACTCGTGAATAGAGTAGAGAGGAGAGATTTGGGAGGCTCTTAACATTGAGGTATTTAGAGCCAATGAGCATAAAACGATGTATGGAGTCGCGCTGGAATGAAGGATTGGGGGAATAGGAGATCCCCGAGAAAACCCACTGACCAGCAGCAGCATCGTCTGGCACAATTCCCATATGCGGAAATCTGGGGCGACCCTGCCAGGAATCAAACCTGGTTCGCCTGGGTGAGAGGTGAGTAGTCTAACCACACCATCATCGTGGTCCATGCATGAAAGAAGTAATCAGGCCGATGGCAGTGTTAATTTTACATATGGTGTAAGAATATGCATTGTGCATAAAAGTAGATCTTAAACAAGTCTTTCAAAAAGTGTTCAGTTTACAGTCAACATGCCGATATAGGCTGTGTTTACAAGAATTCTGAAATTAAGGACAATGTGTATTTTTACACTGACATCATGCACCAAACTAGTGAAATTAAATTAATTAAATTAAAGGAATTGATACAAAACACTAATATATTTATTATGTTCACATGATTATTATATTCATAAATGAGTGTTGAAACAAATGAAAGTCAATAATGCTTGATGGTTTGTTCTTCGTTAAGTATTAGTTATTTGAGCAACGAATTCATAAAAAGCTTCTTGACGAAGTAATTCTTACAGAAGTATTACTTGTTTTATTTACAGCAGTCATCCAGACGAAATATATATTTTACGTTAGTTTGATATATTTATATTTTTCACTTGTATTTTGATTAATTTTACTATGTCATATCGCCCAATTCAGATTAAAATATTTGTGTGTTCAATAAAAACGTGTTTATTTTATATGTAATATAATATTTTTTTCAGAATTTTGTTAGCTCTGGTAAAAAAAACGTAGCTACTTGACGTGCACACTCGATGAAAAAATAAATGATAATAGCTTCGTTTCTTTCAACAATAAACGGTGTATCCGGTCTAGTGTATAGTCAGTTCACGACTGGAAGAAACTTTTGAAAATCAACCTTTGAAAAAACACCCTAGCCGTTAGCGACATGCATATAACTTTAAAAACAGCGGCGAGCGCGGCTACAGTTATGCCGTTGGGTTGCCAGCACAAAGAGAGGAAATAGTTTCAAAGTTTTAACGTAATTGTTAATTTATCGCTTACAAATGGGTGTCCAAAAGAATTGTATCTTATTATGCCAATTATTAATGACGTGATGCTAACATATTTATATTTCAACGTTTCTTGCACAGTCACATCATTACGCTCAAGGTTAAAGTAACGCGGCCGTTTGTTTACTAACCTTCGTAGTGCTTGTGTTGTTGACACACGTGCCAGAGAATTTGTGCGATTATCTCGTTTAACCTATAATAATTCATTTATCTGTCTTGTTTTACTAATATCCGCTCTTTATAATTTGGTTTTTAATAACGTATGATTTTAATTTGTGCTCACTTTCAGTTCTAATTTCTTTTGTTTATATGTGTTTCGTGCACTTGTCTTTCCTTTGCCACTTTATACTAACGTTGCAGTATTTGCACATAAGAATTGTTTTCACATTGTCGAAGACGTAGAATCCTTCACTCGCAAACTCTGCCGTCCTGTCGAAAACCGTCACAACCATTTTTTAATAACGTTTTACAATTGCGCGAAACATTCGACTCAACCACCACGCCATTTTAACGTCTGTAGCAATTTCGATCAATACTGATGATCTTGCCTTCGGTGTACGGGAATTTATCGAATCACTAACAATTGATTGTAAATAGACAACTACTATCGATTCATCAAAATACTCGCATTTTGGGTTTATAGAATGAAATGTTTTTTCGCTGGCATCGCATATTCTTTTGTGTGAAATTCTCAAGATTAAAAACTTTACGCTTGTGGAATATCCATTAATAATATATACATTACATGACTTTTATAACGGGTACGTGCATGTACGAACACATGTACACACACAGTAGAATGTTAACACTGCATGTAAACATTGCCATGTAACTGTCACATGGCAATGTTTGTTTACCTTTGGCGGAAGGATACGAAATGGGCTTGAAAGTAAATCTTTAGCAGGGCTTCAAGAAAGTCTCTTCCAGTCGTGAACCGACTATAGTGTAGTGCAGCTACACCATATTTATATTCCTATGTAAGTACACTGGCACAGTTTGAAAGAAAAGACGTTGTTGTTAACATTCCTGTAGAGATCTAGCACCGAGTTTGAAAAATAGTACTTGCGTTGATTTGAGTTTTGTTAATGAAACATTTGCAGGTGCGGGTGAATATTCACTCCATTTTTATTTAACGTATGTTATATTTGCGTCATAACTTTTCGTTCCAATTTCTAAATGGGCATTGGCAGAATTATATTAGTTCCTTGCTATTTCTCACGTACACACGCACCTACAGAAATACCTAGAATGGTCGAAGTTCGTTGTTCGATCGAGAGATGTGTTTCTCAGCAAACAAGCAAGCCATTTACCTTAAATAAAAAGTGTTTCCATTTGCCAACAATACGCTGCGTGTATCTTACGTGAACGTGCGGTTAAATGTGAAGCGTTGACGTCGTATTTCGTGCTACGACGTGGAAATTTCTCGATGTACAATTTTGACACTTGCCGTAATGAACTGAAACAACTTTCGTCTTACACAGGACAAACTATTCATCAGAGACATAACAATTTGGCGCACATTATACAACACTACGCCAGCTATGACTACTCCGGAGCAGAGCAAATTTTGCTGCACCAAATTACACCAATGCAGCTACACCGGTTGAATGACTTGCTCACTGCCAACTAGTCTGACGTGATAACCGGTTTAATGAAACGATCGTGATGCAGTTTTCCTTGCCGGTGTATCCACGCCGGTTGAATGNGAAATGGGCTTGAAAGTAAATCTTTAGCAGGGCTTCAAGAAAGTCTCTTCCAGTCGTGAACCGACTATAGTGTAGTGCAGCTACACCATATTTATATTCCTATGTAAGTACACTGGCACAGTTTGAAAGAAAATACGTTGTTGTTAACATTCCTGTAGAGATCTAGCACCGAGTTTGAAAAATAGTACTTGCGTTGATTTGAGTTTTGTTAATGAAACATTTGCAGGTGCGGGTGAATATTCACTCCATTTTTATTTAACGTATGTTATATTTGCGTCATAACTTTTCGTTTNACATTTGCAGGTGCGGGTGAATATTCACTCCATTTTTATTTAACGTATGTTATATTTGCGTCATAACTTTTCGTTTCAATTTCTAAATGGGCATTGGCAGAATTATATTAGTTCCTTGCTATTTCGCACGTACACACGCACCTACAGAAATACCTAGAATGGTCGAAGTTCGTTGTTCGATCGAGAGATGTGTTTCTCAGCAAACAAGCAAGCCATTTACCTTAAATAAAAAGTATTTCCATTTGCCAACAATACGCTGCGTGTATCTTACGTGAACGTGCGGTTAAATGTGAAGCGTTGACGTCGTATTTCGTGCTACGACGTGGAAATTTCTCGATGTACAATTTTGACACTTGCCGTAATGAACTGAAACAACCTTCGTCTTACACAGGACAAACTATTCATCAGAGACATAACAATTTGGCGCACATTATACAACACTACGCCANCTTCGTCTTACACAGGACAAACTATTCATCAGAGACATAACAATTTGGCGCACATTATACAACACTACGCCAGCTATGACTACTCCGGAGCAGAGCAAATTTTGCTGCACCAAATTACACCAATGCAGCTACACCGGTTGAATGACTTGCTCACTGCCAACTGGTCTGACGTGATAACCGGTTTAATGAAACGATCGTGATGCAGTTTTCCTTGCCGGTGTATCCACGCCGGTTGAATGNGTCTGACGTGATAACCGGTTTAATGAAACGATCGTGATGCAGTTTTCCTTGCCGGTGTATCCACGCCGGTTGAATGAAACTGAGCTAAAGTGTTTGTTATTTTAATGGCATCACAATTAATTTAAAACCTACAAAACATTGTGAAAATAAAATACATTCTGAGAATTTCGGTCCAGCGCCAATACTCGTCGTTCAGCGAACGATGCTATCGAACATAAAAGTGTTTGCTCACATCCCATGCTACCGTCCAGCCAACATAACCTCTGTTTCAGAATTCATATTGCAAACACGTTTGATCATAACCTACTTAGTTTTAGCAAATTTCTACAGGTTTTTGTAATATAAATGATTTCAGTGACCCTGTTTTGTGTAATGAAAATTATGTTGTTATTTATTAATTACCTTTTTGTCAAAATCAAAATTAATTGTTAACAAAATATTAATAAGTTTTAAAAATTGGTTCGCTTCAGTGTAATGAATGTTTCACCATAATAAATATTAGATATGTAAATTGTAGAGAATATTAATAATTCGCGAAGTTTTTATTTGAAAATGTTTGGTGGTTTTCCATTTAAGCACCTAAACCTTAAATTGCATTTGGAAATAAAATTCCGAGAATTTATTCAGCGTCAGTATCGATAGTGAAAGTGCTTGCTCTCATCTCATTTTACTGTCAAACACCGTATTTGTAACCGTCCAGCCAACATAACCTCTTTCAATACTCATTCGGGAAACACGTTCGGTCATTTCCTTTCTGTTTTGAGAAGGTTCTGTTGATATTTCTGTTATATAAATGGTGCAGTGGCCCCTACAATATAAACGGTGAGTTTTTAACAAGCCTTTTGTTAGCATAAAAGCTGAATAATTACCAAAATATTCGTTAGGCATAAAAATATGTTCGCCAATATAATGTTTTCACCATAATGATGATTAAATATGCCAGTTTTCGTGTTGAGTTTTAATTTGCGTTTGTCTTTATTTGAAAACTAAATGCCGTTTTCTTGCTCAATCCGAATGTGTGACGTTTATTATATAAAATCGTTAGGTTTTTTTGATGTTATACACATGAACCTGCGATTTCACTATAAATAAAAATTCAAAATGACTTCATGATCATACTTATGTCTCATAAAGTACTTAATATAAAAATTGTTAATAATCTTTTTTGAAACCAAAATACTGTTCACAAGTGTTAAGAAAAGAGGTTATGTTTTCAAATAAAAGTGTAAGATTTTAGTTTTCCCGTTTGTTCAATGTAATTACCTAAATTACATTACTCTTTCTCTCAAATATTTTAAAGAAACAACATTTGTAACTTAAATATTTCGTGAATAACATAGTCGTAATATCAATATTCAGTGCTTAAGTTCACAACGAAACAGACTTGATGAAGTACCACTTATATGTGTGAATATGCAATGCTTCTTTGACTATGAATACTTGAGAAATAAGTAAAACTTATTTCGTGACTATAATACATGATAAGCAGTGCTTCATTAAGCATTACTTCAAGCTATCAAAATAAGTAATACTTGTATCTGGTACTGTGAACTGAAAATCATGCATCAGCAAGAGTAAAAGTATTTCTTGTTTCAAGTATTGACCATATTCTAACTAGGAATTCCACCCTAAGGTAACATTATTTTTCATATAAGTAGCACTTAAAAATAAGGTGGTGTTGGTAAAACTGATGAGAGAATGTAATTATAGGGTATAGGCTAATTCATATTCATATTTTTATTACTAATTTCAAGATGATATTATACTGTACTAGCGAACCGGCCCGGCTTTGCCCGGTAACCATTTAGTTTTTACAGCGATATTTCGAAAGACAAAAATTGTTACTGTGGGCCATCCTTAAAATATAAACATATGCTATCGCGACTTTTCTGTAGACCTTTTTGAGAGCTAAAATTCCTGAGTTCATTAATTTGATGTATCTCTTATGGTTTAGACAGCGCAAGCGACGTAAGCGCCCTAAAAGCGGTTTTTAACGACTTGATTACAAACGGTTCAAAATTTCTCTTCTATCCTTACATTATATATAAATGTATTATACACCAAAACTTAAAAAAAAAAAATGTTCTAAATGATGTTGAAAACCGCATCAAAATCCATAAAGTAGTTTAGAAGGACTAAGCAAGTACACAGGCATACGCGGATAAGCGACTTTGTTTTATACTATTTAGAGATATTAAATTTGTACTTTCTTCCCAATAGATATGTACTGTATAAGGCAGTTGTTAACAAGATAATCTTTATGAAGATTGCCTTAGCTTGTCTTGAGACTAAATATTCCTGTTGGAATGTCTTGACGTCAGAAAGCCATTTTTGAATATAGCCGTGATGTTCCTTGGGGGACTTGCACAATGGAATGATGGTAACTGCCGATAACCTGCTGATGCAGACTGCAGTGCTGATTGTCTGCCCTTTGCATGCTGCAGTGAATTCTGAAGCCTGACTGACGAACCGACTTCCATAAACTTGCGTTCGCAACAGGGCGATCACTTTATTGACGTCTGCCCGTTTTCCAAAAATATTTTTTCTGGAACGTATGCTTTTTCGTTTATTTTGTACTGTTTCTGTAGTTTTTTGTAGTCGGTTGTACAAATTCTCCGGCCAACATAAGTGCCACTTGTGAGCGAATGAAAACATTTGCTACTTTTTCAGCTAACTTAATTGATCACCGAAAGAAACTAAATAATGATGTGGTTTTAATAATTTCTTTCCAGCTGCGCATATCTAACTTGCATTTCATTGGCTCGNTCCAGCTGCGCATATCTAACTTGCATTTCATTGGCTCGTTATTTGCGCCAAATCACATGCATCCTGTATATCAGCTGCTTACGCTGAATTAAAAGTAGGCCAGATCTATCTCCACTGCACACAATCTGCTGTTATGTAATGTATATGTTTAATATTGGCAAAATATTATTCCAGCCCATCCCTAAGTAAAGTTCAGGCAGAAATTNCGTTATTTGCGCCAAATCACATGCATCCTGTATATCAGCTGCTTACGCTGAATTAAAAGTAGGCCAGATCTATCTCAACTGCACACAATCTGCTGTTATGTAATGTATATGTTTAATATTGGCAAAATATTATTCCAGCCCATCCCTAAGTAAAGTTCAGGCAGAAATTTTTGACCAAAAAATTAAAATAGCATTGCACATTACTAATGTCATAATTCGGAGTCAACAAATTTTTTTTTTAAACACAGCGAACTGTTTTCTCATGTTACAAAATAATTTTGAAGACCTTAAACATGGCAAAAAAATGGCTTTTTCAAACAGGCGTATTTGAGATTTTAAAACTAGATGTACGTAAAACTGGTTTCGCGATCTGTATCGGTTATAAGTGCTGGTTTTCCACCAAAAAAAAATTATAGGTTCACATCTAGAAGTACAATAGAGGCATGTTACCTACAAACAGATGCACGTTACATACTGAACGCCTGCTCGGCAGATCAGCATCTTGCACATTAAGGCGATTGAACTCTTAGTGTGTGCTAGTGTGGTCTTTGCTTTTGTGCCTCAAAATTGCAAAATAGGTTTCAATCTCGTCAGGTAGAGCCGCATATGCATATTTAAGGCACGTCATACACAATTAATATATTGGTATAAAAAATTTTGCGTGTAAAGCTGTTGCACCTAAAATAAGGTTTCTTGGCATCATCTGAAGAATCTTCTTTAATGTATTGTCTGCTTGCCACTGTTTGTGGAAATTATAAACTTGACCACATAGTGCGTATTATTTCTGAGATTTACCTTCTAGGGAAGAAATCATCGTACAGCAATATGTAACATACTTTTATACACTCAACAGTTCTTGAGGGATGCTTAGCCAATTTTCGTACGTATTATATATATTGCTATATCCACCTTGAACATCATATCAACAGTTAATTGTTGTTGATTTGAAGATGAGAACATATATTAAATAACCGTTTCAAATAATTCATACCTGTATAAAATTAAATTTTAACATTTACTTCTGTAACATAAAATGGAAGTGCCAAAAAAATTTTTGTGGCAACTGATATGAACTTGTTGTTCAGTTATGCAGTTCACATTGCTCAGTATCAATGCAGGTGTCATTATCGTGTAATTATTATGGCCTAGAAATTTTCATGAATTGCAGAATAATGTGAAATAACGCAAGATATGTGGAAATTATGTTTATTTATAATATTTGGTAATAATTCGTGTATTCACAAAACCGTAACAAAATTTCTCTTTAAATTGTATTCAAAACAACAACTGTGACTTTATTTTCGCATGAAAACTGTTACAAACAGTTTTACATGTTATATAGCAATCTCTCATTTACTTTACTACAACGCTTAAAACAATGTGTGTTTCATTAAATACACAAACGTAAATAACATTGAATTCCCAAATAATAATAATTCATAAATTGATTTATAGCGAGGTTGTAATGATGTCGCTATACATACAATTTGATGCGTCGACCCGAATCACTAAGCACTCGTTCACAGGCAGTCATTGCCTTAGGCCATGTCTCAACCTAAAGTGCGCTCTTCTGCACAATCTATCGAGAACACTACTTCACTCGCTCGCTCTGTGAGATTGAGACGAACCTTCTCTCTGGTGTCACACAGCTGATGCCAAAAGGGGCAAAAATCATGTTAAGCTATAATTACGGCAATAACTTTTGGAAGTACTTTGTATAGGTTCAATAATTTCAGAAATAATAATTGAACTACTGGAATAACTTTTAGGTAGTAAAATTCAGTTTTTTTTTGCAGAATTATACTGTCGTGTTACAGCAATTATTGTATTTAACTGGGCACACTATACGATAGAAACAAAAAATACATTACCTGGTAAATCCAAGAGTTTCTGAAATCCTTTTGTATATATTTACAAATACATGTTATGCATGTTATTTTATTGATTAAAACAGTTAAAATTGCCTTACAAGTAAAATGCGATATGATTTTGGCCCAGAAAGCTACTTTAACCTCATTCGAATGCTTAAAAACTGTAAGCAGATATGGCGTATGGTCGGAGAGTGCGAGAGAGCACCAGTAAGAACGCAGTATATGCTCTCTCTTCTCTGTGCTCTCGCGCTCTCGCATACTCTCCGGCGAATACAGACAACCGGACAAGGTTCCATGTGACGTCATTGTAACGTGTTCGCGAGAGCACAGGAAATTGTTCTCAGAGCCAATTGAGACACTGTCTATTCTCTCTTTTGTTTTTTGTTTTTTTTCGAAAGGGCAATTCTAGCTGAAAATGTTGGTGATGTGACGAAAGTAATGCATAGATACAAGTGATGAATATTTGTTTAAGTTAATTCAATAATTACGCACTTAATATTGGCGCAGTATTTGTAACACTCCCGACTTTACTCATTCTCTGTGAATTACTGTTTAGGATCTTGATAGTGAAGAGAGGACAGAATTTTAGTCGTCTTTGCTTACGTTGCAAAATCAGTTAGAATTGCCAGAAATAGTAACCGTTTTTAATTGTTGTCAGAAGTTTGGAAATTAAGGCTTATATGTTTATGTAAACATGGAGCGGCACGAAAAAAACACGCGGAAACACTGCCGTACCATATGTACAGTGAACAGTGATAGTGTGGTACATAACAAAATAAAGACAGTTAAGGTGAAAGCAAACTGGTGTACAAGCAGATACCTGTTGTCAGCAATTTTCAGATTTATAACAAAAAACTAGTTTACTTACACCTTGCTCCAAAAACCCTCGACAGCATTACTATTAGGAATTTTTCGAAACACTTTTACTATTTAAAGAGTATTTTTATTTTGAGTACGTTAAAATGTTTACTGATTTTTGCAGTTAGGTTGCGAAATTTGTGTAGGAGTAAAATTTAACCGTGAACAAGCCCATGTTTGCTGTTATTTTAATTTTACTTTGGTGTTATAGTTTTCGTGTCCCTAATTTATTAAACAAAGAATGGTAGTATAGTTAATAGGTTTACAAAAGCACTAAGAGAATCATGTACCCAAAATACTCGTGAGCGTAGGAACCAAAGTTGAAAGGCTGTCGATGGTCAAGATGTGGCTATTAAGTGGGATGTAACGACTGATTAGAAGGGACAGTGTGTTTTTGTGTTCTATTGAAAATATAATGAATAAATGAGCTGAAGCTGTATTTGGGTGGTGTAAAATTCTTAGAGAACTCAAATGCTACGGAGTGTTCTTAAGAAATTTCAAATGTCTTGACAAAGTACAAGATTGATCACACAAAAATTTCCATGACTGTGATAATGCGAGTTACATAGCCAAGTGTACTCTTATCAGGTTGTCCTTACTTCCTTGATGTGAATTTATTTAATGTTTTCATGTAAATACATACCAATTTGAATTAACAAATTATAATACATACCATAAGTTTAATATTATAAACCTGCAAGAACATTAAGTACTTACCATTTAAACCATTTGCATATTGATTGTAAGACATCTTTTCTCTATCATAAATATATAAAGATGATATCCAAGTTAATGATGTTCTGTCAGAATTTGTTAACAGACTACCGCAACAATGTTCTTAGTCATGTTGTGCATAGTTTATGGGCAATTAGCATGTTAATTTCTGTTCATTTTTTACTGCTTAATTTTGTGATACTTTAGAATCCCGGCATATTAAATTTCTACACAATGTAAACATCTGGAATTATTTTTTACAAAGTTTGTGTGACAACGTACGTTTAGCCAATAATTACTGTATTTAACAAAGTAGGCTAATTATTTAAAATCTTTTTTTATTGGTTTGAGAGATTGTAACTGAGCCAGGTGGCACAGTGGAAAACCACTGGACTCACACTCAGAAGGATGTGGGTTCCATTTCTGGTCCAGCCATTCTGACTGCAGTTTTCCATGCTTTCCGAAAATACTCCAGGCGAATATTGCGCTGATTACTTAGAACAGAACTTGGCAAAGTCCTACCCGGTTCCCGCTTCTCTCAGCAACTTGCTCAGTTTCTAATTACCTAGCTGTTAGAGTTGTTAAGCCCGACCTGTCCTTGATAAGCTTGTTTTAGTCCAATGTAAACCTCCCTTTATTTAGAGATGAAATTGTTAAGAATTAAATGCTTTCATTCTAAGTACAGATATTTACCTCTGCAAATTGTGTGTGTTTAAGTTAACCTTAAATCTTGACACATGGAACAAGCATCACCATCAAGTTCACGAATGCTGCATCACCCAGATTCAAACCGTGCAGTGTGATATTTTGATACACTTCTCTAACAGTTCACTTTTCCTCTTCACCGGTGATACGTGTCTCTGTCCTTTCAAGCTGAAGTTGTGTAGAATATTTAAAAGTGCAAAACCACATTTACATATTATCTTTGCATTATTAAACACATAGATTAGTTACTTTATGATTTAGTGTTATCACAATTTCTGTTACTAGTTTGAACTCTTGTGTCTAATTATTACTGTAGTATATTCACTGTTACTTCCAGCTTTCCTGAAGCCCTGCTTAAGTTCTACTTTCGAGTTATTCAGCCGCCTCGTGCAAACAAAGCTTTACCGAGTATAGAAAACCACACCAAAGTGAAAATACACCACATTCGTGTGCACTCAGTGTAATAATATTAAGCATAAGAAATATTTCTTCTAGGCATTACCAACCCACATATTTTCTCAGTTTTTATTTGTTTCAATTACTAGTGAAATTTTATAATTCATAGTCAAAATACAAAGAAAATTTTCATATAACGAAAAATAATGTACTTTTATATAATTTAATGCTAACAAAAGCAAAAAAGCATTTCGATTTGTTATATAACTAGTGAACAACCAAACACGTCTTACAAGGGGGTGATTTTTCAAAGGTTCAATTCATAATGTGCGAATAAACCGCAAATAGACTGTAGGTGGCGTTTTGTGAGAGTAGTGTGTCTTAATTTCATGTATTTTTGTGGTCTGTAAGTCAATGCTATTTATAATTAGGCTTACCAGATGTACATATTTACCCAGAACAATTCAAATTTTACTCATTTTGTTTCGCGTACTGTTCTTATCTGTAACATCTCAATGTTACAATTTTTATTTCAACTGCACAACCTAGCAAAAGTTAATGTGATTTCAAATTATTAGCTAAGGCATCATTTGAATAACAAATGTATATTCGTTACAGCCACACTCATGGCATATAAATATCTGGATTTCCAAAGTCCCAAGACATACCTGAAAATATATTTTCATGAAAAAAAATTGAATGTAATCTACTACTATTTTTAAATTTAAAATTGTGTACAATTTGGCCCTGTTTAGTGCATGTATGAGACCTTATTAATTGAGGGTCTGTCATAAAAGCAACGTCACCAACATACGTAATGACTTTCGTTTCTGAATATCTGGCAACATTATTTAAGCTGTAATAATCAGAATAATACCAACACATTCTTCGCTCATTTTAAATGTGTTTTGTTGCAGTTAATTTCTGGATATAAATCCATGGCCACGGGTAAGAATACAAAGCAACAACAGTGAATTTGATGCTTGCATCAGAAAACTGCAAGTAGTAAGAAGAAATTCACACATGAGTGGAAAAAGTATATTTTCAAGTTTTAACAAAAATAATGACTTTTTTTTACTCTCTACTTTTTATAGTTACACCGAATGCTATGTAAACTAATTCAAATCCTTTTTCATTGTTGTGAATAGTTATTTCTATCACATTGAAAAAATACTTGTAATGTTGCAACTTGTGGAAATAAGCATGGCATATCAAATACATTTGTGGTGCTTGCTTCTGTTTTTGTTTGTACCTGAAATTCCTATTATTTTTCATGTGATTGGCAGAAAAAACTGCTCTTTTTATGAAAATATATAATATATTTGGTTATATTTAATGTGTCATATGTCATACTCATGGAAAGTAGAAACAAAGTGTTACCAAAACCAGTCTGAGTAAAATATTAATTCAAGTATTATTAACCAAGACAAAAAACTTATTCTTGAAGTGTTAAGTTTGTTTAAAGAGGAAAATTTACAATGAGTTTGTACATCCTTATTGATAGATTTGCACATTATGTCCTTTTACAGTTTGCAAGTTCCATTTATCATGTACAATGCATTAACAAATTTATACGAAGTTAAGTGAAACTACTGTTGCAGAGTAATAAAAATAAACAAATTATATTCTGAGTTGTATGCTTTATATTTGCTTTCACAGTCTTTTTGCTGGATTTGCTTAATTTATTTTGTTATAGTATTGTGGATGCATTCATTTAAGGCTACCAGTAATGGAAGATGATATTTATCCCTTACAGTTCGACTGTGTATTAACTAAATCAAATCAAAAACTTTCAGTTAAAAGTGGTTAATTTATACCTCCAAGTTTCTTGGGAATAGGCTTCCTAAATGTAAAATACAACTCCTTAATTAACATAACTGCGAAATGAACAGTCTGCTGAACTGGTAATGTACTTTTCCTATATTTTGGTCTTGTAAATTTGCCATCCATGTAGAGATGGGTTGTCACGGCTATTTCTGTACCTGCTCCAAACTTATACTGATACAGACATGTATCTGATACCAAGTATCTGTATCAGATACAGCAATTCCCCGAGTGCATTGCTGCTTTGCCACTCTCGAGAAGGTGGTCGTGTATCAGGTACACAGTATCAGGTATGCATGTATCAGATACGCGCGTTATCAAGTACGTGCGTTATAACGTAATTACGAGTTTTGAGTTTGTGTACTGTGTGTTATATTTTACAGTGAAATAAAGTGAGCACTTTTGAAAGCCCTCTTATTTCGAATAACAGTCAATAAATTTTTTCTATTGTAGCCTTAGACGTAAACATTCGAGTCCGGTGAAATATATACACTGTGTTTATTACTTACATGGCAATATTTATTTTAAAAAGTGGTGGAAGCATAGAAAATGGCTGATGGGAAAAAAGTAACTAGGGCCCCAAAAGTGCTCACTTTACCGTGAACAGTCACTCACCTTCTGCCTGAAGTATTTATTTGTGCAAAGTGACTTATTTTTGTTTGGTAAAGGTGCCACACATGTGTACGACAGCTACTATTATGGTATGTGATCATTCCTATACATAAGTATGGTAAATGTACCATATTTGCATACAACAGCTGCCAATATGAAGTGTGATCGTTCCTATACACATGTCTTGTAAAGGAACCATACATTGTACTACAGCTGCCAATCTGGTATGTGATGATTCCTATACATATGTCTGGTAAAGTTACTACACGCTTGTACTTCAGTAGCCAATATGGTTCGTGATCGTTCCCATACATATATATCTAGTAACAGTACCAAGCTAGTATAGTACATCTGCTAATCTGGTTTGAAATTGTTCCTATGCAAGTGTCTGGTAAATATACTTAAGTTTTATAGTATAATTTCTAAACATTAGGAAATGTTAACATACATTTGTATTGTAATGTTTGTAGACAAATCTCCGTACATGTATTAGAATGTTCCATGACTTTTGTATGGTAGATTTCCCATACATGTAAAGGTAAATTAATATTTCTCATTTCATGTTTAAGAAATATAACAAAACTTTTTGACAGTGCATAGTAGCTCAATTGGTAATGCAAGAGCCTAGACACAACATTTTTTTTTTTTTTTAACTATATTAAATTGGTCAATTTAAATACTGTCTATCGGAAATATGTTTACTTCTATTAATACTTGGACTAGATCCTATAAAAACAATATTAAATTTGCCGCACGCAGTTGGCTATCACTTATTCAATCAGTGAAACTGTTTCACTATTGACTCTAAGTGAGCCATTTTTAATTATTCGAGTAGTTCAATTTCACTGCGAGTCAGTGTTTTCCACTGAATCGAATGTATAATGCAGAATCTACATTGTTAAAAGTTTCCATGAAATGACAGAGATTTCAACGAAAATAAGCCGAAAAATAACGGAAATCGGGTCCGT
The DNA here is from genome assembly GCA_002778355.1 of Clitarchus hookeri. Taxonomy (NCBI): domain Eukaryota; kingdom Metazoa; phylum Arthropoda; class Insecta; order Phasmatodea; family Phasmatidae; genus Clitarchus; species Clitarchus hookeri. The sequence goes on from NQII01000018.1 coordinate 1,049,208, forward strand.
TAATTAAAAAATGCAGAATTTGGACCAGTAAATATAAAACACGGAATGTTCCGTAAAAGTACTCCAAACTAATATACTAACAAATAACTTATTTTCTGTTGTTATTTAATGTATTAGCAACTATGCATTAAAACTCCATTTAAGTATTGCCGGGAGAAAAATTATTCCTTTTTTTAACAATTGAGAATAGCAACAAGTGCGGATTTATTCAATATGTGTGCGCAAGACAATTTCATTGTCGTGTGTCGACTATCCTGCTTCCACTGTGAATCCGTTTTCCGAGATCTCGACTGCTGCGTACATAACCTGCAAGAAATTTGTTTTACCGTCACGTGTATGGTAAAATAACATATATTATTTTCACGGCCAAGAAGAGCTTACAAGATGTTGCAATTCAATATTCACAAACCGAATGGACGTGGCGTTTTTAGGTAAGTAAATTTGTTGTTAAGAATAAGGTGCCGGAGTTTAGTATTATTTATGATAAATCCTGTTGCCCACATTTTACGATATAATCGTGTGTACAGCAGGCCAGTATTTGTGTTTCAGCTAGTCAAATACTCCTCTTATTTATATCATAAAAATCACATAGAGACATGTTTTGGGTTAATTGATACGTCAAAAGTGAACCAGATATCTAAATTAATATTTATGTGTTTCGTACCAAACAATGTGCATTTGAAATGGCCTACTGAAGGCTGCTGCAATGTAAAGATTTAAAAACATCTCAAATAACTAATGTATACAAACATAGTGATTTGATACAATTAGATAANGAGACATGTTTTGGGTTAATTGATACGTCAAAAGTGAACCAGATATCTAAATTAATATTTATGTGTTTCGTACCAATCAATGTGCATTTGAAATGGCCTACTGAAGGCTGCTGCAATGTAAAGATTTAAAAACATCTCAAATAACTAATGTATACAAACATAGTGATTTGATACAATTAGATAATTATAGGGTTATTGCCGTGTCTGCGTTTCCTAACTATTTTATGAAAGTATAGCTAGTCATTTATACCCATTCTAGACTATTTTTAAAGTTGTGGTTTTCCATCGGGTTAGTTTTCTCAGTGAAATATGATAAACTATAACCAACGTTGTTTACTGACGCGAAATTGAATTATGATGCACTTATATGAATATAAATGATGATTTTAGGGAGCCTTAACTTAAAAAAAGTAATTGGGGATGGAAATCAGTAGGGCTGAGCCTATGGCATTCCATGGTATGTTTAACAACATTAGGCCTAACTCTTGGCATTATTTTATCAGCAGTATACATACATAAAATAACTTTTTGCTGTACTGTTGGTTTATTAATGGTATACATTGAAATAAGTTTACATATCAGTGAATAATTGTGTAATTATGCTGTATAAATCAAATCCAGAATTTTAATCCTCTGTAAATAAGGAAAAAAAGTCATTTCTTGGTAATGTATCAAAATATTTCATACAGATTATATAAAAATTCCCCAACATCCAATACTCCGTATTTGTTATATCAATAGCAACTAAAATTTAAAGTTTTAAAGATATTTTTTAAGAGATTTCCATTAACTTACATGCCTACTGATAGTAATTAGAAATTTTACATGTTATGTAGTGTAAATAATATTGAGTTTGCAGTGTCATCAGATTTAAAGCAGTTGATTGATATTTCAGAAAACTACTACATTTTCTCCTATATTTTCAAACGCACTAAATTACTTAGCCACTTCATCTGATGTGGTGTTGTCATTATTTGTATTTCATCTTAAAATTATTAGAATTTTTATTACTGGGTTATTTGATTGGTTAAGATCTAATTTCGATTCATAATTCTTTGAAGTACTGGTTTAAAGGATTTAGATGAAGTTTATCCACAAAAAGTTAAACTGCAGCCATTTTTAGTTCAGGAAATTTGTAAACTGTTACTGTATGTGATTTTTACCTCCATTATGCATTTGAGATGAATAACGTTTTAATGTCTTTAATTTAACAATTCGTTACAAAATTTGTGAATATTTTAATATTATAATTTTACGACACATGTTCTTCCATTATAATACTGTTATAATTCCATAAAAGTGAAGTGTCGTCTATTTTTTGATGGTATAGGATAATCATTAATACAGACTCTCGCTAAATTCTCTTGAAAGTAACAAACTAGTACACTGGAGAGCAAAAAAACTGATATATGCGTGCGTATGCAAATAACAGAGGTATGGAACCAACCAAGTAACGAGATGCGGTCGGTAGCGCCTATATCAGACAACAAGCGTCTTGCAAAGTTGCTAGATCGGTTACTGCTGCTACAATGGCAGGTTTTCAATATTTAAGTGAGTTTGAACATTGTGTTATAGTCGGCGCACGAGAGATGGGACATAGCATCTCCAAGGTAGCGATAAGATTTGGATGTTCGCGTACGACCATTTCACAAATGTACCGTGAATATCGGGAATCCGGTAAAACATCACATCTTCGACATCTCTGCCGCCAGAAAAATATCGTGAACGAACGGGACAACCGACGACTGACGAGAATCATTAAACCTGACAGACGTGCAACCCTTTCTTAAATTGGAGCAGATTTCAATGCTGGGGGATCAACAAGTGCCAGCGTGCAAACTATTCAACGGACCATCATTGATATGGGCTTTCGGAGCCGACGGCCTACTCGTTTACCGTTGTTGAGTGCACGACAAAAAGCTTTACGCCTCGCCTGGGCCCGCCAACACCGCCATTGGACTGTTTATGATTGGAAACACGTTGCCTGGTCTAATGAGTCTCGTTTCAAATTGTATTGGGTGGATGGACGTGTACGGGTATGGAGACATCCTCATGAATCCATGGACCCTACATGTCAACAGGGGACTGTTCATGTTCAAGCTGGTGGAGGCTGTGTCATGGTATGGGGCGTGTGCAGTTGGCGTGAAATGGGACCCCTAATATTTCTAGATATGACTCTGACAGGTGGCAGATACGTAAGCATCCCGTCCGATCACCTGCACCCATTCATGTCCATTGTGCATTCCGACGGACGTGGACAATTCCAGCAGGACAATGCGACACCCCACATGTCGACAGTTGCTACCTAGTGGCTCCAGGAACTCTCTACTGACTTTAGACACTTCCATTGGCCACCTAAATCACCAGACATGAACATTATTGAGCATATCTGGGATGCCTTGCAACGTGCTTTTTAGAAGAGATCTCCACCGCCTCGCACTCCTATTGATTTGTGAACTGCCCTGCAGGATTCATGGTGTGGATTGCCTCCTGCATACCTTCAGACATTAGTCGAGTCCATGCCACGTCGTCTTACGGCACTTCTGCGTGCTCGCGGGGGCCCTACACGGTATTAGGCAGATGTACCATTTTTTTTTGGCTCTTCAGTGTTTAACAAAATCTGAACAGTCTAACACTTAGGTGATGAGTAAGGTATTAGTGCTCTAAGCCATGTCTGTTATGTCTGTTAGTTGTGTTGGTTATACATATAATTTGTTTTAATTAGGAATTACAGGGCAAGTAAATATGTATGTAAATCCTCATACTTCTTCCCTTACTAATAGTTTTTTTTCTTCAGATTTTTAAAGTGAAGGCCTATGCTGGGCCACTCATTACGCTTGAAATTTTTTTTTTCACTTAAGTGTAGTCTAAATAAATATAAATAAACTCTCATCAGCTGTTAGCAACCTACAAATTAGTTTTTTCATGTATGTGCTAGGGAATATAGTACGATCTCTTCTAATCACACTTGGGTCACATTTAGCTAGTTAAAATTGTGCAAAAGGGGGGTTCTTTTAGTAGTTTCATTATTGTGTGATGCTAGAATCTGTTGATGCAGGACAGGTAACTAGGTAATTATGAAAATAATTGGAGAATTAGTTGTGTGTGTATATTGATGGGGATATTTATAATAAATACAATTTGCTGAACAAGTGTGGTTTCATAACAACTGTCATACAGCGAAATGAAATAAAAAGTTTTAATCCAGACTAATATGTTACCTTGTCTTCTGGTTTGTGAGTTTAACTTAAAGGAGTCCACAGAAATTGAATATAATTAAATCAGTACCTTGCTCTTAAGATAATTTGCAACTTTATCAAATTTCATTATAAAATGGCAAAAAAGTTATTTTGTAATGTCGGACAATCTATAAATAAATAAAAGTTGTAATAATTAACAATTAAGCTCATTTGTATTTCACATGTAATGCAGAATTTTTGTGTTTAATTTTATTTGTGAATGCCTCAAAATTAGCAGAATATGGCATAAGAGGTTTTATATCTTCACTGATGATATGTTACAATTATCCTTTTTAAATTTAATGAAATTATGTTTTGAAATATGCTTCTGATAATGTCTGATGAAATAATATAGTAAAGTGTTAATGAATACAAGGATGTTGTTGTGTCAGCATTTGTTATAGCATTATGACAGCAGAAAACAAATAACAATACTAAAGACAGTGATCAACACAACCTAAACTTTGGTGAGTGGCTCATTTGGAGGAGTTGGGTATAAAATCTAGGCAGCTTTGCATATATCTTGAATAAAATGTTGTTAGCTTAATGTAATTATAATTTCAGAAGTAGTAAAATTCAACCTAAGTGGCTTTTCTTCGGTCAAAGAGTCAAACTTTCTTTGGGTTACAGTTGAATTTCAGGGTACAGCCTAACACATGACAGGTGTTTGAGCAGCAGTTTTAATATAAACAATAGAAAAAATAATATAATTTAAACATTTTGAAATGTTATTTTATATGCCTAAGTGTTTACAAATATGAAATTTGCCACAAAGTTTCAAAAGAGTAATCTATCGTGGTCAGTAATATGTTGAATTATGCAGCTCACAACTTAAGACCTAGACCGGTCTTATGTTTGCCATTTGCATGTTGGCCAGATGCTACATCATAAAAAAGATGAAACCTTGAGAAGAAGAGGGAAAAGGAGAAGTGGTGACAGGAGCTTGTGAAGTATTTTATGGGTCNTAAAAAAGATGAAACCTTGAGAAGAAGAGGGAAAAGGAGAAGTGGTGACAGGAGCTTGTGAAGTATTTTATGGGTCTTTTATTACTGTAACTTGAAAATATTTTCTTGATCATGTTAGTGGTACTTGGAAGTTCTGTAATTGATAAATGTTAATAGCACTGTAAGTTTTTTTAGGAATATTTTTCTGATGCTTGCCAGAGATGTTTGTGAGTTTGTTAACATCACATTAAAACCAATAACTATGCTTTTTTTCTAGAAAAGTTATAAGCAGGCGTGGTTGCCCCTCTAAATATGCCTTCTGCACCGATATATACTTTTGATGCTTTGCTGCCAACGAGATGTAGGGAACGCAGAGAGACGCAGTTCTAACAAACATCATTCGAAGGAACTTCTTAAAACAACATACAGCAATAATGCTTTATGAATTGCAGGTATTTGATAATCTCATTAAGAAATACGTACTTAATTGTACTGTAGGATACGATGATCTTTCTTTCGCCAAAACAGGACACTACCATTTACTGTACCCCACTGGCTGTACCAAGTAGTGCAACTGAGCAGATGGGTTCAATTGTACGTCACGATACTGTCTCTGGTATAAGGCAATAGAATTGAACCCATCTGCCCAAATATACACGTCGATACCACGAAAACAAAGGCTCGTAACTACAGAAACCTAAACTAATATTATCTACCTACAACACCATGAACAACATCTTTCAAAATATTATATGATAATATCGTCTGCTATCCGATTATTAAATAAAAATGGCAAATACTCGTTGTCAGTATAGAACCCTATACTAATATTATCTAACAACGCTGTTACATACACCATTCTAAAAAAATATATATGATACCATCCACTGCTGTATGATTATTTAAAAAAAAACGGAAATATTTGTTGTTACTAAAGAACCCTAACATAACGTTACATGCCTACAACATTTTTTTATACCCTTCAGATTATTACAAGATAATTATTATCCATTGCTACGAGATTATTAAAAATGGCAATAATTGGTGCCATGACAGAATTTTAACATAACATAACCTGCCTTTAACACTGTTTATGATACCATTCATGCTATTATACGGTAGATACCATCCACTATTGTGATATTATACAACGACGGTAAATATTTGTTGCGGCTACAGAAACCTAACCTACAATTACAAGCATACAACATATGTTAATATACTATTAATACTATAATATTATATATCGTGTATTTCTAAGCGTTTATTAAAAACAAATTAATATTTATTGCCACTACAGAAAACTAACCTATCATTATCTGCCAATAACATCGTTTACTATACTCTTCAGACTATTAGAATATCTTCAGACTATTTATATACGGTTGATATCATCCACTGCTACGAAATTATTCAAAAATTGCAAATATTTGTTGCCATTGCAAAACCCTAATCAAATATTCCCTGCCTACAGAATACATAGTTTGTTATATTCTTCACACAATTGTACGATATGTAACATCCACTTTTATGGGATTTTTCAAAACTGCGAATATTTGTTGCAACTACAGAACCCTAACCTAACACCCATATATTGTAAGTTTCTGCTAAATTCCTGCCATTACTTACATTTGCATAAAAAATAGAATGTATCGTGCTATTCCATTTATAGATATGAGAGGCCAAAACACACTTTCTTTAATGGCACGTGCACAGTAAAAATGGCTTCTGTTAATCCACATTGACTTATTTAGAAGCACCTTTATACTGATTTGTTTGTAGCATTTCATACCAAAACACACAACAAGATGAATTTGAACTGAATCTTAGTCTACATAGATAAACTCAGTTTCTTATTAGTATCCTCCGAACTGCATGGAATACATAATGCTAGATTTCAATATGCATCGTACATGTGAACGAGGCTAGTTGACTTGGATTGCAGGTGTGGGTCAACCTCGTGGTGCATCTACAGGCACTGCGAGCCAGGAACCGAAATCAACATAACATTTTGAGTCCCAGTGTTCGGAATTGTATTTGGAAAATAGTGTATTAGAGAGAGATAGTGTGTGAGTAGGCCAAAGTGAACTTACATTGCGTGCTCTCAGAAATGCCTAATTGTTGCCTATTTCATCATACTCTTGTATGGCTGATGCTGTCATGATAATTTTCCAGCTTACTTCTGAGTTTTTTTATGTGTTTGCAGCTTTTTTGATGTACAAATAGGTTGTGTGTGTTTGGTGCATTTATATATGCATTCTTTTTCAAGGTGCATCTTGAAGATCAACCCACTGACTGGTTCAAAGACTGGTAAAAATGGTATATTGAATTTTCAGAAAACGTGTGTTTCACACAGTAAGAGATTTAACAGATTTCTTAGAGATGACTGACGACAGCTGAGATGATACTTGATGTATCATGTAACATTAAGACTTATGTACAATGATTTAAAATATATTTTGTACAAACTACATGAATANGATACTTGATGTATCATGTAACATTAAGACTTATGTACAATGATTTAAAATATATTTTGTACAAACTACATGAATATGAAACTCGTACTGACAACATGAAGATGATTTGAAATATGATGTTTCTTTGGTTATAAATGAGTGTATATATAGTAGTTGTAAGATCTATAGCCTGCTTTAAATGTTAAAAATGTAATATTTTTTGTATGTGTAAGGTTTAATTATANTGTAATATTTTTTGTATGTGTAAGGTTTAATTACACTTAGAATTTCTTATTATATTGTGAGTTAGAAGTTTATCATTGATTAAATTCTGTTACGTGAATGTTATGTAAATTTTTGCAGGAACTTGTGTAAAACTGAAATGCGTTTCTTTTTAATAATTATATGCAGTAAAACCCTGTTCCAGGTCCTATAAATTGCATAAAAATGCATTGCAAAAGATTTACGTCTGTTCTGTTGAGATTTATCTTTAATTTCACCAATATTCCAGTACCGATAGTCACGGCCTTTAAACGTTTGCGAACCATAAAATAATGCGGAATATGGAGAAACTATATTTATTCACGAAGTTTTGCAATACCTTCAATATTCACAAAACGTCAATGAAATCCCTTATTTAAATGTTTTCAATACCACAATACTGAAAGTTTTATAGCATGAAAACTCTTACAAACAGTTAGTTCTACGAGTTTAGAGGTGTTATACAACATTATCTAATTTACTTCACATATGCGCTGATAACATATAAAACTATGTGCATTAATCGTGTTGTTGACTGAACAAACACAAACAACATTTTAGCTTTCACTCCTGAATTAGAATTATTCATTAGTTGACCACTGGCATGGCTGAATTTTATCGCAGTGGTTGCAATTCGATATAGTGACCTGAATCCTGGTACTAAACGCTCGTACACACGTAGAATCATGCCTAACGTATCTATTATATTTAATAAGACAATTTTAACCAAAACGTGGTTGATATTATGGATATAAATATGTAGATATAATACATATAAATACTTTTTACTCAAGTGTAATAATTACAAACTTAACATTTGTACAGTAATTGTAAACGATGCCAACTTTGTCATCTTTACATCGAAAATCAGTTGACAATGTCAAAAATTATACTTTTTGAACATGCCCGCAATCGTGAAAATGAAGGCTTCTGTTTTATAAACTTAACACAATGTAAATACTGCGATGTGACTAATGAATGGTCATAAAAAGCATGCATGAACACTGCCGTGCAGTGTTCACAGAGTTACAGTATAGTGAAGTCCAAAAAAAGTGACAGTGAGTCTACTCTCTTAAAATAAGTGGAGAATCTAAGAGTTTAATTATTAGTTAAACACTTCCCATAAACAATTTTATGGACATTGTAGATAGTGCGAAGTGTACTGAGAGGAATATGTATTTTTTTTGCACCGTAAAATTAAGTTCCCACATGTTCATTCAACTTTCGTATGATTTCTATCTTTCTTTCACTAAAATTACTTGGTGCATTATTTCATCTATTATGCAAAAATAAATTACATTCATATCACAACAAATAATTCTTCCAGCACATTTGTTAACGTTGTAGGATAGTGTTTCCATAGACACACAGACGTGAAACACATCATGTACATACTGTAATAGTACACCGACAATATACTACTAGCCTATGTGATGACAGCATCAATGAACTGTTGCTGCGGTCTTGCATTGTCAAGCATTTTTTGCACCAGGCACTGTAACTATTTTAAGTTATCACGAAGTTTTACGAACTCATCTTGCATGGTGACATCTATAATTGTCCATGTTTTGCTATTGACATAAAAAGCTGGTACAATACAATTTCTGTGGGGTTAAACATAGCTGCAATCATTAGTAACCGAACGGGGCTTAAAAATAATAACAAATCATGGGAAAACACAAATACCAAGGAAATAAATATGTAAAAGTTTTCACTGTTCACTAACTGTCATTTCATGTAAGACAGCCATTATACAACATCTCATTAATGCCCATGCTTGTGAAATTGCACTGTATTTTATTATAAGTACCCCTATAATCAAAAACCAAAATATCTATGAAAAACAATGAAATAAAATCTAACGTTAGTTTTTCACATTGTATATTCAGGTATGCTTTCCTTTTATTATGTAAATGTGTTATTCGTTTGGAATTTTCTCAATTGTAATAGTTTTATGAGAAGAAAATTGTAGGACTGTGATATTCAGGGGCAGGCACTCATTAGTGACATATCTGTAATCAATCACCTGTTGTATTCAGATTCACATAGTACAGAAAAATCTCAATACAAATTTGAAGGGACCATAATTTTGGCACTTCGTAATAACGATTTTTGTATTAAACAAACCAAAGCAAAAAAAAAGGTTAAAACATTTACTTTCTGGCAGATTAGTATAACTTGCTATATGCATTTCACTATTTACCCAGCACAGTACCTGAAATGTCACTAGTTTGTAAAAAAAAATATGTACTGATTATCATCAAATTTTCATTAGCATTTACTAAGCAAGAGTTTTAAAGGTAAATACATAAAAATTGTAATCAGCCAAGTTGGCATTTTGCTAGGTTATGAGAGTTTTGTATCAAAGGTCAAGAAATAGGTACGTTTGTTGAATTAATGTTTTGGTACCACTTAATAAGGTCATATTTTCTACACTGGATATTAATTGCACTGTTTACAATTTTTTGTTTTTGTGTCACTTTATTTTATTTCACTTCCCAATACTCGTGTCATGTGATTTTATTTCACTTCCCGATTCTCGAATGATGCAATTTTATTTCATTTCTTGATTCTCGTGTAAAGTGAATTTATTTTGCTTCCGAAATGTTGTGCAATGTAAAGCTATTTTATATCCCCTTTCTTGTGTAACATTATATTACTTCTTGTTCCGATTGTTGTTCAATGTATTTTTTTTTTATTTTCTCATTCTCTTAGAATTTATTGCTGCTGCATTTGTACTTCTTTAAGATAAATTCTGTAAACATTTACTTTATTCGCAGATAATTGGTAAAATTGTCAGGTATCACTTCCCACGAATGACTTCAGTTTGGTGTAACACAATGTCGTCCTAATCGATTATATTTCCATGTGTGATTGCTAAAGCATTCCTGTGTCCACTATTCTTGACAATATTGTGCTATGAAACCCATTCATCTGTGGTCAAACAATTTATTTACATTTCAGTGAAAAATATTTTTCACATGCATGCTGTTTCTGTTGAATTTCGTTTTAATGGTATTAAAATACATGTATTCTAAGCCTTTCGTAATTAAAACCACTAAGTGCTTTTGTTTTTATTAACTACAATTATCTTGTTAACATAACTGTGCAGTAATTGTTTAACCACAAATATACAAGATATTTTACGACTATACAGGATTTTTCGAAACTATTGTGCTTGAATGTTTTTTATTTGTACAGTGTTTGCTGTATTTATAAAAACGAGACTTGTAAGTCTAAAGAAATTTCTCTAATGTTTTCAGTACATATGTAAGAAATTGGTACAATATAAAGCATTTGTTGTGTAATAAAAACTATTTTTTATCAATATATATTATATTTATTTGTGTAGCATCCCATACAATTGACAGTTTTAGGTCATAATAGAAAAAATGCAAATATTTATAGCCAAGTTATACATCAGTTGAATTTAATTGTACAGGAGTAAGTTAATGTACTTTATTTGTTTGTATGGACGCATTTTTTTAGCATAACAAGTTAAAATGTTTCTACAATACTACATACTTTTGATACATACATTTGTGATCAACTGCATATGGCACTGGCCGATTCTATATGATATGGGTGGTACTGAAATCACATAGGCAAAGATGGTATTTACCAAAGTGAACTTGTTAAGTAAAATTGTTGCTGTAAGTACACCTAAATTGGTTTCTCTTGAGAGTTGTATACAATGTCAGGTTTAGTTTCTGCAGTCTGATTTGTTGCCCAAGTTTAACATTTAGAAAGGACATAACTCTATTATAAATTAATTTACATTATAACATGGTGTACATAATGGTAGTTTTATATGTATGCCTTTCTATGAACTTATAATATGCTGAAAATTATTGTTTGAAAAATTTTATGGATACTAATTATTCACAAGTACATTGTAGATGAATGAAAACAACTTACTACGGTGAATAAAATGCTGCAAATGTAGAGAAATTAACTCTCAATTATTAGTGAAAGTAACCTTAATTACTAGTGAAAGTGACCAAATCGCCAACACAATTGTTTTAATAACAAAGGTAATTTGGATACATTACATGTACAGGTAGGTACTCCTAGAATTTTTTTTCAGTTTTAAGGGCGTCACTGACACGGTTATTATAGTGTGGTATAATTGTTGTTCTACTAATGTGCTGTGAAGATAATACGTACTAGGTAATTCAAAATTATTCTTGTGATAAACGTATTGTTAAATTTAATGTATAAATAGTTGCAAAGTAAACGCAAATGTTTCTCAGGTGTTAAAAATTTGCCTNGTGATAAACGTATTGTTAAATTTAATGTATAAATAGTTGCAAAGTAAACGCAAATGTTTCTCAGGTGTTAAAAATTTGCCTGGATGTTTTGAAGAGCTACCATAAAAAAATTAAGAAAATTGTATGTTCATGTGACAGACACTTTCTTTGAGGTAGCGGAAATATTCATAAAGTAGTTTGGATATCTGGTTGAATTACACATGTCAAGTGTCTCTGTTAAATAGTTGCAATATTACTTATAATGACTTTCCTTAAAAGTATGCAACTGAAACATCCGTAAAATGACATCAGTGAGTTTTCACATTAAGGAATTTTTTGTTTAAATATATGACGGAAACATCCGTAAAGTAAATGACATGCCTTGTTCAAGTAACGGAAATGTATACTTAAGTAGATGATGGTAACTTCCGTAAAGAAACCTACATGTATTTTCAAATAACGGAAATTAACATTTTAATATGCAATGGATACATACGAAAAGTGTCAGATATATATTTTCAATTAACGGAAATTGGCATTAAGCTACATAACGGAAATGCTTGTAAAAATCGAATAATTTTTATCGTTTTATAGAAATGTACGTTATACTGACTCCGTTCAGTGAAATCATGTTTAGATAAACTTCCTTTAGTGCAAGTAATTGCATCCGTAAATTAACGGAGAGATTAAGCATGGATTCAAATAGATTCAGACATTAAGCATGGCGTGCTACAACACAGTATGCTCACTGCAGTCGCCGTCATTACAATTGTGTTATTCTTGTAAATGTAATACCTATTACATATTTTAATTCCCTTCTTTGAATCTTAGCAATCGCAAACATTAACACAGATGATAATAGTAATACGTAAACAATAACACGTACCAACAAATATGTTGGTAGGCCTACATGTGATGTAGGCCTGCAGTTGCTTTGAAGATCACAACTGTGCGATATGAGACACGTTTTTACCTTTGTAATTTTACACCTTATTTCAGGTTCCACAAAACAATGGGAATTTAAGTAATCAAGTAGCATAACGGTATCTAATCGTGGCAGATTGTTCGACTGCGCTTTCACAAAGTTGCCTTCCATCTTAGTGATGCGTGTTTGCAACGTGCCGGGGCCGGCCGCCGGCGTGTGACTAGTGACGTCAAACCAATGAGAGAGCGTTCCGCATTCGCGTGACAGCGGCCGCGAAAGTTACTGTTTTATTACTAAAATAACTTTGTCAAAACCGATTTTATGCAAAAAACGGCGAATTTTTATTTTCATACGCATATACATACACAAATGTTCGTATAATTTTTAACAATATTGGTGAAATTTGCATTTTGCCCATTGCAAGTTGCTTTTTGTTGAAGAAAACAGTTGTCAGGAATGAGTAATTATCCTCATGCAGTATGCCAATTAATATATCAATTATGATAAATCAGGTCCTCAGAGCCTTAAACAAAGTAAAACGAATTGCCTATTTACATAAACAAATTGGAGTCATTTAAATTTTCGTGTCAGAAGGACACATACTACAAACACAAACATGCCATCCTTCACCAGAAGTGAAAATTTTCAAAATTCTGGCCTGAAGAGCTCTGAAATGTGGCAATAACATTGACAAGGAATACCTCTATCCAAACCCCCGGTCGTAGTTTTTCAACCCGAAGATTAGTGCTCAAAGGCATCGAGTACATGTATGGAGAATGGCGCAAATTTGTCTAAATTATGAACTTAAATAATGACAACATTTATAAAGGTATGCAAGTGTTACACAGAAAGAGAGTCCATACTATTGATACGAAAACATACACGCCAATTTCGCTCCTCTAACGTAGATAAATTCTAAAGTGGAAAATATTGGTAGATACAAAACATATTGTAGGATTTCATTGTACCATTTATATGTGGAGGTCACTGCGCTATTTTCATAGCGTATGTTACAATTAGGATATTTATACGAGTGTACGTAATATTAATAGTGGAGTTGGTAAATAAGAATATGTCTTCTCGCGTAGACACACGGCCAATAACAAAAGGAAGTTGTGTTTGTGGACATAGGATATTGAAGTCTAGCATGGCCATAAATATTTTCGCGAAAAACACCTGTCTCTACCAATAGTGGTTTGGGAGGTTACGAGCGGTAAGAAAAGCAGACAGAGAGATGTTACCTCCTATTACATCGCATTCCTGTTTCGTTGAATGATGAGCTACTGGGAAACCACGTCGGGATGGGGTAGTTTTTATTTCAGTGAGTCTGCTTGGTTAGCGCAGTGCGGTGAATGTTGTATCTCCATGGACGACAGGAATTTTATGTAACTTAGGTAAGTGAAGGTTATGGTTTCATTGCAAATGGATGAATTTTTCTTGGCCAGAAGAATATCGTATGGTTGTGTTGTATAAGTTTACGGAACTTCGTACTTTCGTTGATATTTCTTTAACAAAAAGTCAACTATCAGTTTCATTTAAAATTTAGTATATATTAATTAAGTTAATCTTAGGGGCGCCTGTTTTTCGCGAAAAGATTTCAGGGCAAATTGTGTTTCAAAACACTTTGGTTCAGAACTACTTTGGTGATTGAATGATTTTAATTTTATGCGTCTATCTGTCTACCCGCGAATCACGGACGGTCAGTATTGGAGAAATATAATTCTGATCGGCTGACTCAGGTAACAGACTCTCTTAGCACAAATACGAGCGGCCAATAGCCAAATGAAGACTACAATTGTGAACATAGGATATTTAAGTCTAGCCTCCGCGTAAATCATTTTGCGAAAAAAAAAGGTTACCCTAGTTATATTTGTAAAACGCGGACGGGGAAATAATATTCGTATTCTTAATCTTAACATCATATTTTTGGTGTCAAAGGATTTTCTGGCCAAGCACAAGCCCGGGTTTATAATTGCGCAAAAATGCAAGGACGTGACGATCCTTAACTTAACTGACATGAAGAAAATCGCGGTCGTTTATAAACATCGCTTGGCGCCAGATGTTATCTAAAATACAAAATAAAAATACGACATTAATACAAAAACTCTATCTTAATGCTGCTGGATGATCATCCTTTTACATTTCTTATTGTTTATTATGGATATTTACGCGTTTTTAACTTTATAATGCCGCAATAGTAATTTCTTAAAAAGCTTTTTACTTGTTAAGCAAGACACAGGTACTAAAATATACGTTACTACGCGATTTATTTGTAAAGTAAATTTATTAGTGTTAAAGTTGACATGAATCCACCGTGCAAGAAAATGAAATAACTAAAAGTAAGACGAAAACTAAAAATCGTAGCATTGTACAATTTTATAATCCATTGCAGCTGATCTGAAAAACGTACAACTCAAGAAGTTGATTGCTTGTTCGTTGGCATTTGCAGCTTGCGTTGTTTACAAAATACTACATTTGAATTATGTGCATTAAATATCATCGTATTAACGTTTCTTGTGCTGCACAATTCCTTGCGTAATACCTTTATAAATTCCCCCTATTGAAATTGAAATAATATCAACGTAACAAAAATAGCATAAATAGTATCACAGGAAATTCCACCTAATGAAATTGAAATAATATCAACGTAACAAAAAAAGCATAAATAGTATCACAGGAAATCAGCTGTCTCTGATCTGCATTGTGAAGTTAGAAATTTCGCTAACAAATCATAGTCACGTAATTAGTAGGAAAAAAATTACCATGTTTTCAATCTTTTATGTGTAGACATTGTTCAATGCTCCAATTTTCAGAATAATATTTTCCGCCTTAAAACATTTACCTTAATGTAAATATTTTTATAAAAACAAGTTTCACAGAGCACCCGTTTTTGGAGGAAATATTTCATGACTAGTTGTATTTTATAACCGTTCATCTCATCTCCACGTTTGTGGTTGGATGATACGTGTTATGCATCTTTGCTTTCTCCCCACGAATCACAGATGCAACAGTATCAGAGTAACTTAATTGTGATTGGCAACTCGAGTTAGAATATGTTTCCTCTCAAATACAAGCGGCCAATGAACAAAAGAAAACAACTGATATTCCCATAGGGTATTGAAGTCTAGCGTGCGTGGAAATCTTTTCGCTAAATTCGGGCGGCCCAAGGCACAAGTAACAATGGAAAACATATCGAGTGAAATCAAATGTCGCTACATAATTTCGCAACAATGTCACAATTAATTTACAATTTTATCTCATAATATAGGAGCCAATCGAAATTTCGACAACTGTGCTTTACGTGACTTTTAAAGTTCTCATTAGCTAGCATATAAATATTCAGGATAATTAAGATTTACACCTTGAAACCATGTTAACAGTATGTTATGTGGTTGTCACATCACCTGCGTTTTGACGATGTGTCCATAAAACGACGGACAGTTGATATAATTGCAATGCGTCGATTTCGGTAGTAAATATTTTCTTTCGTTAAGTATTGCATAGTTTTTGCACGCAGATAGAGATATAACTGTTCATGGTGACAGTACATTGTGACGTGGATATTATGTGGAATTTTGTAAAAATTAAATCTTCGTTTTTTTATTTATGTTACTGTAATTTAAAATTTACAATTACATTATGTTTGGATTTTCATCAATGTATGTACAAAGAGATAACCACTTATTCACGCCACAATAGTATTTTTATCAAAACAAAGAAACAAAGGTGAGATATTAACATGTGTTTCATTTCATTCCATCTTAATCACCCAATAATATCGTCAACTCACCCCCCTCTCTCTTTTTTTTTCACCAAACATTTTCAGGACCAGAATTTTTTTTTTTTTATTCTTACGGCTCTGTCTACGGATGGTTCGATTATATGTACACATTGCTAAAGTCAAATGAATGGGGCTGATTACAGATCGTGAACTTTTAATTCATCTCTATCTTTCTACCAATAAAATAAACTAGTTTTATTTCCGCGGAAGAACCATTTGTTTCACGCCCTAAAAAACTTACTTGGGAGAAGTTCTTTTATTTCAATGGCAAAGTAGACATCTCGCGGTAATTAATCGTGTCTTAAGAGCATTGGCCACTAAAAATGTGTTATTTTATATTTGTATCAGACAATGTTCACAACTTGTGTGCATTATCTGTGACTACTTTTCCTCAGATATATTTTTATATCGCATGGGTTTTGCAAAATTACATGTCAAAGTCAAAATTTTGCTATTTTTTCAATGTGCAAATATAATAAACAAAACTATTTGCGGAAAATTTAACAAAGGAATCTGAAAGGTCTTGTTTTACATCATTCACTTCAAAGAATGCTTAGCAACAGTTATTTAACAAAAATTTACGGGCAGCCAAAAATAAAAAATGTGCAAGAATTTCCGCATTTTCGGCAATTTTTTTTTTTTTTTCAATAAAAAAAAAATTTTTGTACACTTTTATATGAGTCTCAAAGTAACTATTGGCATCTCCTTTCGGTGTGAATTTTCTCATTTCTGTACGTAAGACAGTTTCATAATTTGTACATTTCTAAAATAGGAAAATTGTGATTTTTACATATATTTATGCAAACAAATTGCGCTCAATTATTTTTTTTTCCAAGGAAAGATTATTGCACTGGTAATAATCTAAAAGTTGAACAGAAAGTGGTACTAATATAAAATAACCAATTTTTTCCGTGGCCAACCCTTTAACAGTATTTTAATTTTAACAATAAAATTACAGATATCGTCCATTGTTATAGTGGTAACGAAAAGACTCGCAGAGCATACGACAAAAAAGAGGAACTGATATCTTTAAATGTACAAATATGAAAACTTTATTTTTTTTATTAGCTTAGTGTGCCGATGCTCTACGAAGCATTCTTTGTCACCGTCACTGGAATATGATTGTTCCTACGGCAGTTTACGAACGCCGTTTACATTTATCCGTTCTATCATCTAAAGTTAGCATTAACACTTATAAGCAACAAATGAAACACTTCAACAATACGGCAATCTGAAAACTAACGTACGTCACGTAGCTATATTTTATTTTCATTGTAGATCGTTATGTAAATCCGTTACGTAAGAGCATATGATTTTAGGCTTTATATTCGTCATTGTTTGTGTCCAAATCAGTCTTTTAAAACAATCACTCTGTTTGTAATAACTATTTTACACAATGTCGTGCCAACAGAAATAAAAAAACTACAAAGGTCGTAAAAAAAATAACTCATTTCCGATAAGTAAATAAGCTAACTCAAAATTCACAATACGTTTATTAATGAAAAACCATTTTATCTGTATATTGGAAATATTTCCGAATAAATATTTACCAAATATTTTTTTTATTATAACAGGAAGTATTCATTTTCCAAACGTGTGCTTTTCAAAACGTTGAATTCTTTGCAAGATACAGCATACATATGTGCACGCTTTGAGAAAGTCTTTCCAAGTACCATATTGCACAATTTTGTTTATTTAAGTGTACTCCTTTGAAATACGACTGCAGTTGCTCAATGACATGATGAATATATATTTTCTAAACATTGGCAGATAATGTCGACTCTACACTCTAAACTTGAATCAGTGAGAATTGAGCCAAGTCAGTGAAAACAGTGAAAATTGAGCAACTGATAATCAGTGCCAGATAATTAATTTATTCAGTGGTAGCATTTCACTTATTTATTTGTGATTATCCACTGAATCTCAATAATTCGACTGCTATAATTCACTTGTTCGCAGTTGATTTGCTTGATTCGCCGGTCAGCAGTAGCTTATCAGCAGACTTTCAGTGGACTTTATTTCACTGATTGATATCACTGATTAGGATTTAGAGTGTAGTTATTACTCTTAACTTTACGTCTACTTTCACTCAAATCGCTTTAGAATTGATGTAATGCGAAATGTTGTGCTACATCGTGTTACAAAAAGGGGACACGTTTCACAGTATTGGTACTTATTGCCGTTACTGTACACAGAAAGGCATCAGAGCCCAATACTTTGAGAGTCTAACTTATGGTCATTCTTATTTGCTGTATTTTCTACATTATTTTTTTGGAGTGAATGAATACTGCCGATATCATAGAGTGCACACCATATATCTCACTGGTTGTAAGTAAAAATACTGAACAGCGGTACATCGCATGCCAAAAATTTCGTGATTGCAACACTTGAACCGAAAAATGAAAGTGTGATTGAAGGGGTTAAATAATTTTTTGGGTCTATATTCATCATAGTTTATCATGTGTAGCAAGAATTTGTGTGTATGAATTTTGGTTTCCTTTCTTTAATGGCGTGGTCCGTGGAGAGTTAGAAACTGTAGGCCGGTGACGTGTAATCACTAGGTAATTAGAAATAGCGAACGAAACGCTTAACTGGCCGGCCTGCGATTTGGCTCGTGGATTCCGTCGTTAGGAGCTACCGGTCGCACGGAAACGATCACGAAAGGCGGCGATAATTTAAGATGTGAGGCAATTTCCTGGAGCCAGATTAACACGTACGCTTTTTTTTAGTTTTCTCTTTGCCCCGTTTCCGGATACTTTCAGATAGCGCGAGCCCGTATCGAAAGTTCTGCCGCCGCGGCCAATGCGACCCCATCAATTTCTATCATATCAATAGTAATAGCATCCGGCCACCGAGAGAAAACTTTGATAATTCAGTTGTTTATAATAAGTAGTGGGAACGACTCTGTGACTTATTGTTTGGTTTTTGTTGTGTGCCACGCTTGCGCATTAAACCGCGTGAACGTCACGTGCATTACATTTGTGTTGATTTTTTTCGAGTTGCCTGCACACCTATAAATAAATTTCATGTAAAACTTTCTCAGAGTTTTATGAACAGATAAAATAAAAGGATTTAAATACTACTTCTCTGCGTATTTTCAAATCTAATTAGCTTTTTGGCTATCAATTAACAATATAATAGTACAATATTAGTGTCGAAATTTCTTATTTTTTCTTGAAAACGGTTCCCATTAGAAAGAAATTTTTTTTTAAATTCTGTTAAAAAGCTGTTTTTAAGAAACTAGTTTAACACCTTACTTTGGCATTATTCTTTTTCCCGGATGCATTCATTTCTGCTATTTTCTTGTTACGCAATAAAAATTGAATTTCAAAGACATCACAATTTATTGCACGGTAATTCTCAACACTTACAAAATTATTGCTTATATATATATATATATTAGACTGTTACGCACCTATAATTTTTCTCATTTTCCCACACGTTTTCCTTCAAATGCGTATGAAATGCTATGTATGTTTTTTTTTATTAATTATTAAAATTTCCCTAGAAGTAGTAATGAAATTAATCGCATATTCTAAATACTTCAGCGTGACATACTGACATAAAATACACTGTATGCATGTATCAAGTAACGCAAAAGAGAAACCTTAGTTTAGAGTTCTACAAAAACACTGCATTTTAAAATATTCAAATTTTTATAGAAGCCCTGTATTTGTATACTAACAACATTCCACCGTTTTGTACTACAGAAAACAAAAAAATTTTCTCGGTAATAACAATTTAGTCATAAGCTCACCCCCGTCTTTTAATAAGTTATGATAGTTAGCACTTATGCAAAATAAAACGAAAAATAAAACCGAAATAGTGGGAATACAAGACGTTACTGATAAAACTAATGAACCTACTTTCCTGTTCATAGGCGGAAAATATTTTTATTTAAGTTTTTAAAGACTGAGATGGTAGGCAGTACTTGATGTCTCGTTGACAGAAATTTCATTAAAGATGGAACCAGAAACATATACAAAATTAGAGAGACATTTACAAATACACACACCTGTCTTACCAGGGAATCGAGTAAATAGTATATTAGAGTTCTAGCACAGGGAAGTGGGAAGTCAGAGCTCGGAGCCATATGTTATCTGGCAATAGAACAGTGGTAGCATCTGGCAGACGACCGGTAGTGTCATCTGGCAGTGGACCAGTACACTGACCCTTGACATTTACGTTTGACCACAAAATTTTCCAAATTTCCCTCCAAATCTGCAAAATTTCCTCCAAAAAGTTTCCTTGCTCAAATTTTCATCAGTAACTCAGACTAAAAATAGCGTGACCTTGTTTCAAGAATGTTCCAGTACATGCTCTGCCATTCTACCTTGGTGTAGAGAGGTGTGGCGTGTTGGAGCCCCGGATCCATACAGCATCAGGCAGTGGACCAGTACGGCCTCTGTCAGAGGACCAGTAGAGGCGTCTAGCAGTAAACCAGTAGACTGACATTTGGCCTTGACGTTTGACCTTTGATCTTGAACTTTGATTTGGAAAACACTCACAATTTCTAAAATAATTCTCGAAATTTCCCGAATTTCTCACTAAATCTGCAAAATTTCCTGCAAAAATGTTCCTTACTCAAATTTTTATGAGTCACTCAGTCAAAAAATAGAATGACCGTGTATCAAGAATGTTCCAGTTCATGCTCTGTCATTCTACCTTGGTGGACAAGGTTTGAAGGTTCGGAGTCTGGAGCCATTCAACCTTCTTGGATTATGTTACAGCCGCTATCTTAAATACACTTTGACCTCAAGATTTATTGTTTTCCCTCAAAAGACGTTTAAAATTTCTAGAATTTCCCAAAACATTTCCTTTAAAATCTGGAAAATTTCCTGCAAAAAGGTTTCCTACCTAAAATTGTATGAGTCACTCAGTCTAAAAATAACATGACCTTGTTTCAAGAATGTTCCAGTTCATGCTCTACCATTCTGCCTATCATGATATATCATTCCTTCCTGCCTCTGACATCATCTAAGTCGATGAACGACACGCCCTTGTCAAATAAGCCATCGGGACATGGGTGCCACCAAAGGTTTAAATGATGTATACATAAAATATATATAAACTTTTTTCCCAAATATTATAGGCATGGGTATGTCTTTTCGAGAGGTATGTGTTCGTAATGTTAACTCCTGCAGCAGGCATGTGGGCAAAACACTGAAAATAAAATTATTNCTTTTCGAGAGGTATGTGTTCGTAATGTTAACTCCTGCAGCAGGCATGTGGGCAAAACACTGAAAATAAAATTATCTTTTTTTATCACTACAACCAGTGTACATATTTTTCTTTTTTTTTAAATTAATTAGAAATAGTATAGTTATGGGTATTCGAGAAAAAGTAGGTGTGAGATGACAACTCAAGTCGGGAAGGATGGTTCACTAATAAAATAGATCATTTCAGCAAATGAGATGTTTCATATGTATGATAACCATGCTTACTATTCTTTTATTTTAGTTACTACAATTATTTTCTTTATACTCGTACGCATAAATAACAGTAAGTAAATAAGTATTTCTCAGTAGGGTAGCAAATGAAACATCAGCACAGTGCTTTCCACACATTAAAAATGCATGCCTACAGCCTGTGGCGAGCAATACCGTTACCTTCCAGTATTTCAGCCTCAAAAACCCATTCCAATTACACATTTGCCACAGAACAGCAAGTCGCAGCTTGCCTGCAAACCACAGAGATCAATCATGACTATATGCTTTTGTATAAACACACCATGATTTTTTCATTTAGAGTACACATACGAAAAATAGTATGCAACATTTTTTTTCCAAGCTCTTCAAGAAAAAGTTTTCTTGATACTTGTACCTATGAATAATTGTCAGTATACGAGTTGTTTTACTTTTGTGTGTATGAGTAAAAGGGTAACAATATCTTTGAAATAAAAATAATTAAGTAATTTTGAAAGTCAGATTTATTTCAACAATTACTTATTACAAAAATTTATTCTTGAACAATAATGCATTTAAGAGTTTCTTCAGTGATTGTCTTCTTCGGGTGGAAGTCCTCTGTTGTTTTTACATTTACTGCATGCATGCACTTGGTCCCTTCCACGAGGCATAAAACCAAGCTAATGAATACAGTTCCCAGGATGTTGGAACCCGGACTATGCAACATACCCTTGCAGAGGCACTACGGAGATTTATGTTTTCCTTTATACATAATTTTAAATAAATTTATTTGAAATGTCAGAATTTTCAGCATTTAAACTTATCTTGACTGCCTTGCAAGTGCATATTACGTAAGTGGTTTCCAACGTTGTTGACATGAAAACCACAACACCTAAAAAAAGAATCAAAGCTGACAAAGGAACGCACAGAAAGACTACAGCCAAAGAAGAAGGGCAAAGTTGATAGAAAGAGGAAAAAATTGAAGTTGGGGACAGCGCATAAAAGAAGAATAAAAGCAAATACGATACTGCCACCAGTAACTACAGTGCATATGTGTCTAACATGATTACCATTCCACATTCACTACTCAGGATAAATGTTGAAACCCCCCAGGAAATAGCTATAAACCCCAGGTCGGAGGCTCAACAAGGATGCCAAATCCTTGTACATGGGAAAAATTGTGCAAGTGACATATCAGTAACAGGAGATAAAACTAAAACAATGCTCCAGGATATATTGGTGACACACCTGACAAGATGATACCTTGCATTGGCTACAGTGTGCCACCAGTCATCAGAAACACACCTAACAAGACGATGTCTTGCATGGGTTACAATGTGCTGATGGAAAAAATTACTTAAAGTAAATAAAATTAAACTACTCACATTTAGACATTTCGATCAATTGTGAGGAATATATAAATGCGGGTACTCCCAGGAGACGACATTTTTGAGCCCTGCCAACAAATCATGGAATGTACATGGTGTGGGCAATGTTACATATTCTATATATGACCAAGCTGCCGAGTTCTCCGGAAGAAGTTATTGTATTTGCCAGAAATCAAGACGTAAAACCTTTGCATGCTCCAGACTGTGTGGTGACCCGCACCATTCCATCTGCCAGCCAATCGTCAGCCACAACCGACAATTCTTCTCGAGACCTGTCAGCAGCTACGTAGAGTGCACCAGTTCCAAAACTATCCAGCCACAGCGGCAAGTTTAAGACTGTCAACGTGAGCGAACCTGTGACCTCTAGCAGAAAGAAACCGGCACTTCCATCCGTACCAGATTTGAACAAATATATCGATTAACCATGTTTTCAAAATATGAGCATCGTCGTGCCAAATACCTTCAGAAGTCCTATTCCACTTAGACTTGCCAGCACTAATAACATGTGTAAAAAAGACAAATGTTTAAAGATGTGTTAAATGCACTTTAATTAAAATGCAATATACACTGAAGAGCCAAAAAAAACTGGTACACCTGCTTATATAGTGTAGGGCCACCGCGAGCACGCAGAAGTGCCGTAGGACGACGTGGCATGGACTCAACTAATGTCTGAAGGTATGCAGGAGGCAATTCACACCATGAATCCTGCAGGGCAGTCCACAAATCTATAGGAGTGCGAGGCGGTGGAGATCTCTTCTGAACAGCACGTTGCAAGGCATCCCAGATATTGTCAATTATGTTCATGTCTGGTGATTTGGGTGGCCAATGGAAGTGTCTAAAGTCAGAAGAGTGTTCCTGGAGCCACTCGGTAGCAACTCTCGGCGTGTGGGGTATCGCATTGTCTTGCTGGAATTGTCCACGTTCGTCGGAATGCACAATGGACATGAATGGGTGCAGGTGATCGGACAGGATGCTTACGTATCTGTTACCTGTCACAGTCGTATCTATACGTATCAGGGGTCTCATTTCACGCCAACTGCACACGCCCCATACCATGACAGAGCCTCCACCTGCTTGAACAGTCCCCTGTTGACAAGTAGGGTCCATGGACTCATGAGGATGTCTCCATACCCGTACACGTCCATCCGCCCGATACAATTGGAAACGAGACTCGTCAGACCAGGCAACGTGTTTCCAGTCATCAACAGTTCAATGGCGGTGTCGGCGGACCCAGGCGAGGCGTAAAGCTTTGTATCTTGCAGTCAAAAACGGTACACGAATGGGCCTTCGGCTCCTAAAGCCCATATCAAAGATGGTTCATTGAATAGTTCGCACGCTGGCACTTGTTGATGCCCCGGCATTGAAATCTGCGCCAATTTGAGAAAGGGTTGCACGTCTGTCAGGTTTAATGATTCTCGTCAGTCGTCGTTTGTCCCGTCGACCATAACACCACCTTCAAACTCACTTAAATCTAGATAGCCTGCCATTGTAGCAGCCGTAACCGATCTAGCTGCCGACTGCATCGCATTACTCTGGTTGGTTCCATACCTCTGTTATTTGCATACGTAAGCCTATACCATTTTTTTTTGCTCTTCAGTGTATTATCGATTACCATCACAGTACCTTGCTTGTATCTGACTAAAAGTTACCACTAGCTTTTGTATATATGCATAAGCTATCATTCGCCCTTCGCCCAACTTTCTTCACGACTGATGCGAGCATTTAGCATAAATATGAAACATTGTTAAATGTTTTGTCTTTACTTTGAATTAATTGCGATCGCTCACAATGGCCCAATCAATTAAAAAAACACTTTTGGCACTTGTTAACAAGTGCGTGAAATGTTTCATACTATCAAGAAATGAGTGCTTGTTTGATGAAAAAATAAAGAAACAATGTAATTAATATATGTGAACGTAAAATAATTAACATGTTCAATAAATGTCCACTTCGTATTACTATCACAGTACCTGTGAAGTTTTTCTGTGCGTGATTAAAATGTATTGATAGCATTGTGTAGGCTATCATTTTTCCGACTTTAACTTATAGAGAATGAAATTTTTTTGAAATCTAAAACTTGTTTATTTGACCTTTAAAATTAATTTTGGCATGTACATGTACATATATACATACTTATGTAAAATGCATTTTAAGTAATTGGAGATGTGTTTGGAATAAAAAAATTTCGAACCAGTCAAGCAATGCGCTTCAACCAGCAGCTTTGCCAGCTCTGTTAAAAAAATTGCGACGTTTTGCCTATTAGTTTAAATGATATGCGGCTATAAAACACGTACTTTTAAAGGGGGTAATATGTGAACGAGCGGTTTATTTACGATAAATGAAGACTTGTGCATATATGGCTTTCGGTCTCTTGTTGCAAGGATGCTGGGGTTCGAGCCTCGTCCTCCAATCAGCTGTATTTATTAAAATTTATACGGATATAAGATACAATATTCCATATATTTGAAAGCAAAGATGTATGAATTAATTAAAGAAATGTCGGATAACGAATGAAGATATTTATAATATAAAAGATAACATCCGTCTGCTTGCATACAAGGTTCAAAGTAAAACTTTCATTTTTCGTACCAGTTAATATTTAAAACATATCAGACGTCCTAAAATGTATTATTCTACCACACCATACATGTTAAATATTCTGCTAATATTATTTTTAGTAGTACTACTAAAAAAATTAACAGTCCGCTGACTTTTTTGCATTTCCAACTATGCATTTAATAATATATTATGTCCACTAGCCATATAATATCATAGCTATTCACCTAAACTAAACCAGGTTTGAATCCAATATAGTGTATTAATATTTTTCTACACGCACCAATGCTTACAGTTTTTTTTTAATTCAAACCATTTGAGCCAAATATGACTATCATTTTAGTGGCTGTATGATTGTAATTTTGTGAAATTAAGGGTTTTTATGTTCCTAGCGATCGGCTGTGCCAGTACGCAAACCCCTCCATCAAGTCGTGCTTGACTCGAAGATCGAATGCAGTCAAGTTTGGGGTGCCAGTCATATACTGCTTGACTTATATTTCTTTGAAGTAAGTAGTTTTTTCAACTGAATTTTAAAGGACTTTAGTGTAAATTACTTTTTAAGTGGAAACTACTCAATGTAGAAAGTGTTTGTCCAGAAGACATCCTTCTCGGTTCGCTCTTATCAACTCCCTCTCTTACAAGTCATATCGAAGAGGTGCGTGAAGGATGCTTGCAGCGCAGCCTATCGTTGCTAGCCTAGTACATCACGCATATTTCTTCTTCTTCTGGTATGACTTTCATGTATCAATAATATTGTTATTATTACCACCTCCCCCTACCTTGTCACCAACGCCTCATCGTATCATTAAGATTCATGTATTAGTATTATTAAATGTGATTTGTGCCTGTACAAGTGACTGTTCCTACAATACACACCATGGACGGCAAAGTATCCGGTGTCAACGAGTCTATCGTGTCTTCCCTTCGTTACACTTCTTCGTCTGTGGCAAGTATTATGCCTCCATTAGTACTGCAGTGGGGTTTTTGTGATCAGTTGTTTACTGATAGTTCGAATGGACTCCATCACGAGAGAAATTGAAGGCTCAACCCCTTCAGGGAAGAGCAGCATATATGTGACAAGTGTGGGGTGTCAATTGCTCGCAAGGACGAAATGGTCAAACACATACGAAACTGCACTGGTCAAATCCAGTAGAAGGCAAATACTAGATGCAAATTATGCAACGAGAATTTCGCTCACACTGGCGATGCAAGAAGACACGAGCGTAGCTGCTGTATGAACCCAGAACAGGAAACTTTAGAATGTGATAAATTTGGGAGCCAGTTTACGATTCGTGAAAGGCAGGGAACGTGAATTAATCAACAAGAGATATCACAGATAGGAAGGCAAATTAATTTCAGTGGACTAGAGTTCCCCATGCATCTGAGCCAAATATGTCTGTTTGAGAAAAATAACAGTGGGGTTTCTGTAAATATTTATTCACTCGAAAATGAGAAGGTGGTGCCCATTCGTATACGCAATGAGGAAAAACCTGAACATTTCGACTTGCTACTTCTAACTGATGGCAAAAACCACCACCCCGCCTTAATGGCCAATTTCTCTAGATGGATATGTTCACAGTTGACACGGCATAATGAACCTATATATGTATGCAAAAGGTGCTTCACATACTATCACGATATTCCATGCATTATTGGTTTCACTGGAGAGGAAACTCTTGAACTGCACATTAAATATTGTAAGCCTCATGCTCCTGTGAGAATTGAGATGCCTCTGTCAACATCAAACAACATACTTTCAATTATGAAACTTAAGAATTATTAAAATATGACTAAGCTTTCAATAGTAATATATGCAGATTTTGAAGCCATGCTGAGGCGTGTTGCATCATGTGAACATGACCTCAATCAATCATACACAATGACCTACTAGAAACATGAGCCGTACAGTTATGTTATATACATCTGTGTAGAAAGCAGTGTCATATAGGCATCACAAACACCAGGTTTGAATGCAAAGTCTATTATATACAGAGGAAAAAATGCAGCCAAAAACGTCATGTCCGATATTGCGAAAATCGCTGAAGAGGTTCAGGAGATATATAGTGAATCAGAACCAATGAGACCACTGACACTTAATGAAAGGTCTGCATATGACCTGGCCAACACCTGCTACTACTGCTCGATATCCTTCATGAAGAATAACCCCAAAGTCCACGACTATGATCATCTTACCGGCAACTATATTGGACCTGCCTGCATTGAATGTAATATGCTTCATCGTTGCCCTAAAATTACCAGTAATGTTCCATAATCTTAGCTATGACGAACATTTCATCATAAAACAACTCGCATATGACACAAAATAAATTTTTGTGATCCCATATTCAAAGGGGAAAAAAATAACATTCAGTTAGTCTATTGGGGACAAATTCAGTATTCAATTCATAGATACATACAGATTCATGCCTGCCGGTCTCGCTACCCTCGCGTAGCACCTGCCTGCCTCCGAATTTAAAACTATGAAGACATTTTGCAGCACTGAAGAAATGGGGCTAGTTGTAAGAAAATGTATCATTCCTTATGACTATGTTGACTTGTGGAAGAAGTTAGAAGAAATGCAACTGCCTACAAAGGAAGCCTTCCACAACCCCGACTCATTAACAGCGATATCAGTGGCGAGGACTATGCTCATGCAAAAAATTTATGGAAGAGATTTGGATGTTGCACACTAAGAGAATATTATGGTATTTACCTGAAGACAGATATTTTGCTTCTCACTGGCATTTTGTGAATTCCCCGGGACTGTATCTAAAGACATATGACTTCGACTGTGGTCATTATGAGAGTGTCCCCGATTTCTCCTTTGATGCCATGTTGAAAAATACAAAGGTGAAATTAGAACTTCTTTCCTAATATAACATGGTATCCGGGGTGGCATAGCTCAGTGTATTAAACGTCATTGTACTGCAAATAGCATACATGCTTCTACCACACATGATACAGAGAAAACATTAATATACCTGAAGTATGTATACGCCAACAGTTTGCATGGTTGAGCGATGTCATTACCCCTTCCATATTCTGGATTCCAATGGGTGAGCTTCAACCTCAACGCGATGGCTGTACTGGACAATAGCAATGTAGACTATATACCATAAAGATTTACTATTTCTCCCTATCAATTAGTGCACCTCCAGAACCAATCAGACCAAATTAATGACGACTCTGGCAGATAAGAGCAATTATTTAGTGCAGTATGTAAATTCGAAACAAGCAGTTGAGCATGGCCAACAAATAAAGAATTTTCATCGACTTTTACAATATAATCAAAAGGCATGGTTAAAATCATGCATTGATATGAATACCTAAATGCACCAAGCTGCTGCTAATGACATTGATAAGGATTTCTTCAAGCTTGCCAACAATGCAATATTTGGTGAGTTGTTGGAAAATAAAAGGAAGAGGAAAAAATTGAATTGGTATGCGAGGAAAAGAGAATTAAAAAACTGATTGCAAAACCAAATTTTAAGTACGTAATAATTTATTATGAAAATCTTTCGTTGATGAAAATTAACAAAAAAAAGTATTCAGTTCGACAAGCCTATCTATGAAGGATTTGGAGTACTAGATATATCAAAGACCTTGATATATCGCTTCCTCTATGGTGTTATAAAGAAGAAATAATGAAAATTTTCAGTGAGCTTATATGGACACCAACAGCTTTATTTATGAAATCATGACAATGGGCATTTATCAGGATTTAGCTCCAGACCCAGCATTCAAGATGGAATTTGACACAAGTGCCTATCACCTCACTCATCCATGCTACTCACCCACTAACAAGAAAGTAGGGGGCAAATTTAAGGATGAGTGTGGTAGTGATGAGATTTATGAATTTGTTGGTCTAAGGGATAAATTGTTTTAACTAAAAAAAACATCAGCAAAACTATCAAAAAGGCTAAAGTCATCCAGAAATCTGACATCAAAAATAAGTTAACATTTAATGATTACAAGAACGTATTATTGCAACAAACACAAATCAGAGTTCATGTTAATGCTATCAGATTACACTATCATCAGGTATATACCGAGTGCAGTAATTAGCTAGCATTGGCCTGGATGGCTGATAAAAGAGAAATTAATGGATGACTGTGTGCATACCCTACCCTATGGTTTTGAACAGTAATTTAATTACTTTTTATTGAGATAAACATCATGAAATGAAAATACCTATCCCCAGTCATGTTGAAGCAGTGATAATTCCATTCCCGCATCTATATTTTCCTCACAATTGATATAAAATGTTTAAATTTTAATGGTAATTGCATTTAAGTATTTTTTTTTCCAACAGCACGCAGTAGCCCTGCAAGGCATCGTCTTGCCAGGTGTTGCTGATGACCTATGGCTCACTGTAGCCCGTGCAACGTATCGTCTTGTCAGGTATGTTGCCAATATATCCTGGAGCATTTTACTTTTATATGATGTGATTACTGTGTCATTTCCACAATTTTTATCTTGTACAAGGATTTGGCATCCTTGTTGAGCCTCCGACCTGGGATTTATAGCTATTTCCTGGAGGGTTTCAACAATTATCCTGATTTGTGAATGTGAAATGGTAATCATATTAGTCACATATGCACTGAAGTTACTGGTGGTAGTATCGTACTTGCTTTTCTTTTTCATTTATGTGCTATCCACAACTTCTCTTTTTTCCTCTATCTATCTACTTTGCTCTTCTTTTTTGGCTGTCATCTTTCTGTGTGTTCCTTTGTCAGCTTTGATTATTTTTTTTTAGGTTTTGTGGTTTTCATGACAACAATGTTGTAAACCACTTACGTAATATGCACTTGCAAGGCTGTCGAGTGAAGTTTAAAAATCTGAATATTCTGATATTTCAAATAAATTATTTAAAATTATGTATAAAGGAAAACATAAATCTCCGTAGTGCATCTGCAAGTGTATGTTGCATATTCCGGGTTCCAACATTCTGGGAACTGTATGCATGAGCTTGGTTTTATGCCTCGTGCAAGGGACCAAGTGCATGCATGCAGTAAACGTGAAAACAACCGAGGACTTCCACCCGAAGAAAACCATCACTGTAGAATCTATTAAATGCATGATTGTTCAAGAACAATTTTTTAAATAATTAATTGTTAAAATAAATCTGACTTTTAAAATTATTTAGTGTTTTTATTTCTAAGTTATAGATACCCTTTTATTCATACAAAGACAGGTGGAATATCTTGTAAATGTTACATATTGTTTCTCATTTGTGTTCTCTATATGAAATAATCTTGTGATATTATAAAGTATTATAAAGTGAGCATCGATCACTGCAGTGTGTATGCAAGGACTTGCTCCGACTTCCTGATTTGTGATAAATGTGTCCTTGGAATGTGTTGTTCAGACCGAAATACTGGAAGAAAACAGTTTTCTCACCACAGAGTGTAGGCATGCACTTTTATTGTGTGGAGAGCACTATGCCATATCAGAGTTGTCAAAATTCGATGTTATGAACCTCATACCTATTGTATCAAAGACCTGGATGGCCAAGTTATTCTGGGTGGCTTTTGCAGTGAAGAAATACACTCCACAAAATTTCCTGACACTAAATGTTGTAGAAAAAGTTTTGAAATGTAAAGGCAATAAAATCCTCGTTCGTTGGATGGGATTTCCAGATCAAAAAAATAGTTGGATTGAAGCATGCAATCATGGGTAAATAGTAATATATTTTTTATAGCAAGTGTCTGCTAGTCATAAGAATATGGAAAAACAGAAGAATACACTTCAGTTTGAATTTGGTGAGCAGATAGAAGAGGATTTAGTGAAAAAACTAACTACAAGAAAAATGTATTAACCTGTACAAACAAAAATTTATTAAGAAAATTTCTTTGTTTAATTTTTTGGAATATTACCTATTTATGGCTGCATGCCTACTTTCTTGTATGAGGTCTAATGGACATGCCCATGCCTATACTGTTTCTAATCTATATTAATAAAAAATTCAGAGTACTGATTGTAGTGATCAAAAACAATGAAAAGTTATTCTCAGTGTCTTGTCAACGTGCCTGCTGCAGGAGTTAACTTAATGTACATATACCTCAAGACTAGACATACCCAAGCCTATAACATCTGGGAAAATAATAATTTTTCATACATATTTTATAAATACATCTTTTAAACCTATGGTGGCACCCATGTCATGTTAAGAAACTAGATGTTGAGGTGTAATGACAGAGCATGAACTGGAACACTCTTGAAACAAGGTGGTAGCATGGAATGACAGAATGAACTGGAGCATTCAAGAAACAAGATGGTGGCATGAAATGATAGAGCATGAAGTATAATGACAGAGCATGAATTGGAACATTCTTGAAACAAGGTCATGCTATTTTTAGACTGAGTGACTCATAAAATGTTGGGTAAAGAAACTTTTGCAAGAAATATTGCCGATTTGGAGGGAAGTTTTGAGGGAAATTATAGCAATTTTGTGTTTTTTTCAGAGGAAATGGGAAATTTTTAGGTTAAGGTCAAATATCAAGGTCACGTGTAGGTAAAGGTCAGTGTAATCCAAGATAGCGGTTGTGATGTAATTCAATATGGCGGTCGTCCGGATGTCTGTAGCCTGCAGCCTGTGCCCAGAACCCCCATTATTTCTCTACTTGCCTCTTTTCATGAAGTCACTCGAGTTAAATAAAAATAATGAAAAGTTTACGTTAAATTACACATGTTATTTTGTTCTTTACTCTTTTCTTTACTTACATGCTTAATTTGGCGATAATAAGTTCAGTATTTTTTTTATATATAACGTAAAAACTTTATTTATTTGTTATGCGCTATCTTCCAAAATGGCATACCAACAACAATAGCCATCTCTAAATTCAATGATTACATGAATCACTGTCAAAATACAACAGTTGGTATAAATCTGTTGAATGCTTTCCAAGATATGACATAGCACCCTAGCATTTTAATAGCCGCCATTTTGAAAGTAAGCTGTCAAAAACTACGAATATTTGATGGTCTTAACAAGTAGTATATGTGTACCGACATTGGTAAATGTCGGTTCATGCGTTCAAATATTTTAGGGAACACACACAAACACGTACCTTGACACACACGCACAGACACATACAGATACACGTCCAAACACAGAGACAGGAAAGTGATGTCATAACCCTTTTCTTATCTTTGGAAAGTATTCTAACAATTATGGACATATTGACTTCAATTTGTCCAAACAAAATTAAACAATGTCTTCAATACAAAGTTTTATTTAAGACAAAACGTTTCTTTGCGTCATAGAAATATCACGAGGTAGTTCCTTTATTACCCTGCAGTTGGCTCGCCAGGAATCCTCGATAATTTTGTCTCGATGGTTATTTACTCATAATAAAATCACAAATTATACTACAAATATATTAAATACTTTAGGGCATTTTAAAAAC
Source organism: Clitarchus hookeri (assembly GCA_002778355.1). Classification (NCBI taxonomy): domain Eukaryota; kingdom Metazoa; phylum Arthropoda; class Insecta; order Phasmatodea; family Phasmatidae; genus Clitarchus; species Clitarchus hookeri. The sequence continues at coordinate 1,082,601 of NQII01000018.1, forward strand.
CATAGCCTTAGACGACAAAGACACTATTATAGTAAACAATCTCCCAAATTTTACAGTTTTCTTGCAGCGTTGCGCCACTTACACTTTTACTAACTATTGATGACATTCTGCTTTATGCACCATGAGAGTTTATATACTGTTTTTAATGGCATTAAAACGATTTCCTGCATAGTCGTTCGGGGACGGCGATCTATATTTAGACCAATCCCTTTTGCTGCGACCCTACTCAGTGCTATGTATAGACTTACTTGCATAAAGGCTGTTGGTAGATGATAGCGATAAATTTTGTAAGGTTGCATAGCACATTAAATAACTGATTCAGAACAGATAATATTATCTGGTAACATTTTATATTGACGCATTACATGGGCTCTGCACTGATCCTTGCCACAGACTTTCTGCTTATAAAATCATATGATCACCACTGTAAGTCCACTAGGTGCGCGCAGCAAGACGAGAACACGGCATCAGATCCTTGCGCTTAGTGGCGATGGCGCTTTGGATGTGCGTGGCAAATTCGGCCTTATCGTTCCCGCGCTTCTCGGCCTCAAACGCCGAAAAAGTTCTAGGAAGGTGGGGCCCTTAATGTAAATCCATGAAAACATACCAGTACCACCAGACGAAGTGCCAAATCATTTAGTTGAAAAATCTCGGCGGGTAAATATCCGATTGCGATAAGATAACGAATCACTACAATAAACATTGTATTTAAATGAGATACGCTTTGGTTTTCTTTCAATCAGATATCCCACGAGACTTTGAATAACAAACAGTAAGAGCTATAGTTGTATATTTTTGTACAAAATAATCTCAAATGAAATTTACAATCTAAATTTGAACCAGTGTAAAACCTTTGATTCACAGAGAAATGCAACTACTCGAATCAATTAAAATTGCTCCACTTAGAATCGGTGGAAAACAACTGGTTGTTTAGGGAGCTGAGCGGTTAGACTGCTCGCCTCCCATCAAGGTGACCCGGGTTCGATCCCCGGCCGGGCCACCGCCGTATTTTTGCATGTGGGAATCGTGCCGGACGATGCCGCTTGTCGGCGGGTTTTCTCGGGGATTTCACTTTCCCCCCGCCCTTGCATTCTAGAGCTGCTACATACTCACATAGCCTCGTTCTCGTCGGCTCTGAAGACCTCAATGTTAAGGTCGCCGCCTACTTGGAGGTTTTTTAGCGCGTTTGAGGCAGGGAAGCGCGGGAGCGATAAGGGCTACACTGACACGCACGCCAGATGTCCCTTCGCTCCAACGCTCAAGGCGCGTGCAGTGTATCTGTTGTGCTATGTGTACGTATGGGACTTTAAGTTTATCGCTGAAAGTCTTCAGTAAAGTTCATTGCAGTTCCCTATGAATTTTTCTTATGTTTCCGACCAGTATGCTATGAGATACAGAAGTGTGGGAAAGCCGTTTTCAACTATGTTGGAGATCTCGGGAATAGTTTTTACAACGTAAATGACGTATTGTGAGTATTATACGTGCCTCGTAAGAAGTGTGTTTTCTTTTCGTATATCGGTGAAATGGAGACACGTTTAGTGGTTTCGCAAAAAAAAACCGGATTTCCAACACACTGCAACGCAGTTCAAGCGCCAGGTTTGCGGCGCCTTAAGGAGCAAATTTCCTTCGCCGCGACAAACCTCCCTCCGCAAGCCCGTTCGCAGATGCTGCGGTCGCAACTCGTGTTGCCGGGGCTGGGCTGACGGCGCCTGTGACGTCACGAGCGTTTTCCCCGAATCGCAGCTCCCGCCCGTTTCTCACGGCGGAATGCGTCGGCGCGCGGCAATAGGAGACGACGCGTGCTTTGTTNTCTCACGGCGGAATGCGTCGGCGTTCGGCAATAGGAGACGACGCGTGCTTTGTTCCGCGGCGTCGCCGGCCGGCCAGTCACGTCGCGAGCCGACGGATCAGGTTGTGATAAGCGGCCTTTGGCTCCGAGGACACACGAGAAGCCAGCTAAGTTTCACGCTCGTAACTTCGCTGTTCGCGGCGAACCGAGAGCCCTGCTCGATGTCCACTTGTTTGCACGTTTTGCGTTCTTCCGTCATGCGCAAAATTAACGTCGCCGTGGGTAAGGTTAAGTCCACTCAGGTTAGGAACAGAGTATGTCTTCTTGTGGGATAGTTTGGCATAGGGAAAATCTCCGCCACCAGGTGCGCAATGTTCCAAAGAGGTCGCTTTTTAAATAAAATTTTTATGTACGTGAATGATAAAAGACGAAGGTTTTACTTAGTTACGAAGTTATCTTATATTTGATTTATGTTTATTGCCATTATCCTGGTCTTTAACGTAGGAAATAGAGTAAAATCTGGCGCACATGCAACACTAGCGCTTACCTAGTGGTGAAAAGTTTTCGTTGCCTAACTTTTAACATTGATCTTCCGAACGTGAGTAGAAGTAACCTTAGCCATGTTCCTGATTACTTTATTCTTAGGAAAGTAAATTTATCACAAATTTGCTCATTCCTAAATAAGCATTAATTAAAAATACCGAAACCAAAAGGAATCATTTAAGTTTTTACAAATGGTTTCCTAAAACTTTTAATTCGACTTTAATAGCCCGCTACACCCANCCAAAAGGAATCATTTAAGTTTTTACAAATGGTTTCCTAAAACTTTTAATTCGACTTTAATAGCCCGCTACACCCTATATAATTAATTTTTTATTTATTTATTCCTGATTCAAATTTGGGAGGATTTATTGAAAAATGCGCCGATAGAAGCTTAGCTAATTATCATACCCGTCATTAAGGACAATATATGAATGATAATGTATATTCATCCAACAATTAATTTAATACAACATTTTATACGTAAATTATTTATCATCTTTTAATCACAACCAGGGAACGCCTATTTACTATCAGGTACAAACATTTTCACAGAACCATGAAATATAATGCTTCTTCACAGAAAAAAGGCTAATGTTGTGGCAATAGTATTAATGTTACTACAGGATTAATTTTCTGTTATCTGTGAGCAGTCAGTAACTAATGTTGCTGTTATTGCAATATAATGTTAATATTACATTAAAATAATAACGTAATTACATTATATCCTTTCTGTACTGTCAACGTTAAGATGTTGTTTATGTCGAGGCAAAACAAATTTCGCGTTGAGATGAAGATAACATTTGTGTTAAATTTTTTTTTTTTTTTGTAAATTTTAAATTGTAAGTGTTAAAAAAATACAACAACACAATAAACCGCAGTACTCTTTCGTTACGTGGAAATGCTTTGTTCTATAAATGTATGCATAATTGGCACAGGTAAACTGCTTTTAAAGGCTTGAGAGCTGGTCTAGGCTACATTTAGTTTTCAAACTATGATTTAGAATATAAATATAGTGGTTTCATTTAACGAGGTTATCGCTGTTCACTTCTATGCGCCATTTTTACAACGCCAAGTCAGTGTAACCTTGTGTTGGTTGGACATTTCTTTAATGTCGCAGTAACACATCATATTTTGTCCTTTCTGTTAATTTTAGAGTAATACGTAATACAAATTTTGGTTTCCACAGCATTAATTAGAGGCTTTGTTAACATTAACACTTGGACAGTATGTTTGCATTACCGGAATTGTATACTTTGTAAATGGTTGGAACACTAAGTAACTTTGGTACAACATTATTAATGTTAGTGCAACATAAACGATTAAAGATATCCCTCAAAAGCAACTTTTTTTGTTGCAGGAACATTATATTTTTTTCTGTGTATAATGAAGCATTTTCATTAATGACCCTGACTCTTCTGTTATGAGACTGCAACGAACAATTTCTGTTTAAGGGGTGACACAGCCTCCTAAGACACGTAACTGCTTGTCCTCGGGCGTTGCCAACCTTACTCGATGCCACGCCACTTCGTGCGTCTAATGGGCGCATGTAGGAGTTGTGACATTTTTTTTCAAAGGTTGATTCAAAAATGCGCAATTAATCGTGAACGGTCCATAGCTTCCTTCTGAAAACTTGCGTCGAAAACGTTTGCAAATGCTGTTCGCGGTAAAGTCAGCCCTCATGTAAGTCGAATTTCGAGAAAATAAATAACGACTGCCCATAACTACATAGAGATGGTTAAAACGAAATAATGGAAACACCTGAACGAACATAATTTGTGTGCAACTCGTGTCGGACTGTTCCCTCAGAATATTTGTTTATATTTCTTTATTCTGATTGTGTTCTGACGTCACTGGTGTCACACTAGCTCTACGGTTCTTCGCAGCAATCCTCTTCGGCATTCGGCGATCTCGATCGACGAGGATCGATCGACGAGGATTGGTTTTCGTCCACTGTTACTCTCCGCTGATGACGTCTTGCCACGAGTTGCGTATGCCGTAATCGCATTGGACGCAGTTGCTATCGATACGTATATCACACCGACAGACTTCGATATACTTGATTTAACTAAGCGCGCTCCAATAATATGCCCTCGTTGAAAGTCGTAGAAATCTCCCATTTTTTGCTCCGCCTACGCCTGGCTGAATGCACGCACGAGCACACTTGCAATACTATAGTATATTTGCACTTTCTTCACACTATTTGAATGAAACCTTCAAAAAACCACCCCATATGAATTGCATGGTTGTTTCCTAAACATGCCATGTATCACAAGCGTTTTATACTTCTGTTCACATAGAAACATCTAATTTTTTTTATGAATCGAAGTTTAACTTATAATTTAATATGAATAATAACAGGAAGACAATAGGCGTGTTTGTAATTCCTAGTGCGAAATAGATCTTATGCGAAATAATATTGCACTGAGCGCGCAAGAATGCGATACGCTGTCCCTTTGGGGTAATTTTGTAGACTTGGTTTAGGGGGGTTTGCAAGGGTTGTTGGAATATCCTGGAAGTAGTACTTTAGCAGGGTTTCAGAAAAGTTGTAAGTAACCAGGAGTGGACTGTTGACGACAGTCGCAGCTAAATTAGTGATCACGTATTCCATGACATATGCGATCCCACTTCTTTGATAACTAACTGTATATGCTACAGCACACACCGGCATGCCGGCTACCCAGTTAATTTCCCAGCGAATTGATTGCAATAGTCCTACGACTCGTCCTTGTGCTGCGGATGTAACTTTTCGAAATTACGGCCGCTGAAGTTAGTGTCCCTTGTGCTGTTCACACCGACAGTTCGTATTTGGGTTTTTTTTTTTAACAAATTTACATACCTAGTAGCTCCACGGTTCCACTTGTATGCCGCACGAATAAAGTGATCAAGACCATGGCAAGGTTAATTTCGATAATGTAGAAGGATACACCATAAGATGAAAATTAGATCCTTAGCAGGGGAAAATGCTCAATTGACGGTGAACTGCTTATATATTATCATTACCACTGTGCTCCATAGCTATTAAGTATCCCCACATTTAAAATTTTTATGTCATAATGATGTTAATTGTATGTAAAAAAAATTTCAAATAAAACTATTAAACTATAAAAAAATAAAACATTTTACATTATAATTTAAACGTAATAAAATTAATGCGTCATTAAAATTGTATGGCTTTAATTTGCTGTTATATACAAGCAACAAAAATATTTTATATGGTATTAATACTTGGAGTAGCTTGTATCAATGCATGGGAAAATAAGTTATATCTNAAATAAAACTATTAAACTATAAAAAAATATAACATTTTACATTATAATTTAAACGTAATAAAATTAATGCGTCATTAAAATTGTATGGCTTTAATTTGCTGTTATATGCAAGCAACAAAAATATTTTATATGGTATTAATACTTGGAGTAGCTTGTATCAATGCATGGGAAAATAAGTTATATCNCAAGCAACAAAAATATTTTATATGGTATTAATACTTGGAGTAGCTTGTATCAATGCATGGGAAAATAAGTTATATCTCAGGGACGTGATCCTATTTTCGTTTGCCCTCGCTTTGCGTGGTTCATTAAATTTTTTGTCAAATGTTTCTTATGTATTTCACATTCAGTGGGAGACCTTGGTTTTCGCCATAAAAGCAGTTTTATTTTTCTTACTGGTAGAGTTACTTTGCTGACTGGCCAATGACAATTAGGTTGCTCAGATAATGTAGCCCTAAGTTTGATTCGCGTGCATAACTAAAGTAGAGAAACACGAAGTGAACCTGAGCTCATGCTTATAAAATAAAATTACTCAGGAAATAATATCGTGAAAATCCGGTTTCCCGTATAATCAGTAAATGCTATTTTTATAAAACATTAGATTGGAGATTCGTGCCAATTCATGGCCGTGTGCTAGGATGCAAGGTTATGTATTTGCAGGAATCGAACCAAGGATTTCCCAGGTTGGAGGTAACTCGCTAGCCACTATACAAGTAAGTGAGAAAACTATAGACATGATTGCTTGTTTGCAAAATTTGGTTACGACCTAAATTCTGCTGATGACGTCATCACATATGTAGTTACAAGTGGAAAAAATCGCTTACTTTTTGCGAGTGGAATGCAGTTCAGAATTAATTCAAATTAATATCACTCATTTTATTCACAAAATGTAGTATTTCTTGGCAAAAAAATTATATATCAGGTAATATTTTACTGGAAATTGCTTTTTTAAGTCCTCTCACTGTTAGAAATTTCTGTAGATTTACAGATACTTTTACGGAGATGTAGAGTTCGGAAAGGCACTTCGTAATGACGAATAGCGGAAATGAGCTCCGTGAATATAAAATATGGAAGCTCTTCGTATTATTATGTCATCGATTTCGAGACACGTACAATGCAAATAATGCCTGAAGAGTATAAAATCCCATTTTCACAATACTGCTCTGTGTAAAATAGTAGTAGCTGAGTGGCGAAATACTCATGGAGTGGCAATCTTTGATTCTTGTTCAAATTCCGCTACAGGACGAAACCTTCTGTATTCACAGTGAAACACGGACATAACGAAAATAAAACTATATTTTCGTAACCTCGTTTTATAAACCGCAAATTAAGCAAGCGTTCTAACATGACTTGAAACTAAGTCAGGCGCGTTCGTCACTTTCATGTAAAATCCATATTTACAAAATACTTCGTGTAAATGTATGGTAGGTGGGTCTTTCGAGTTACTCATGTTAATTTTTCGATTCATANATATTTACAAAATACTTCGTGTAAATGTATGGTAGGTGGGTCTTTCGAGTTACTCATGTTAATTTTTCGATTCATGTTCAATTCCCACTGCAGCACTAATTATTTTAAACTTTTTTTAATTTATATGCTATACACAATGAAATAAATTACGAAAATAAAACTCTTTTTCTTACCACTGTTTGTAAACCTGAAATAAAAAAGAAATCACTCTGTCTTTAACATGACCAAAAACTAAGTTACGTGCATCGTTCCATATAAATTCCGTCATTACAATATGTGGTAGCTAAGTGGTTAATGTGTTGACCTTCCAATATTTTTTCCGAGTTCAAATCCCGCTACCATACACAATATTTAATTTTTATAGTTGTTTTTATACACCATGAATCACCCACATAACGAAAGTAAAAAAAAATATTTGTCACCCCTTTTTCAAAAAGAGTAGATAAAAAAAAAACTTGCAGGTTTGTGGACACGTTCTGTGAATTCATGGAGATTTATGTGAAATTTACGGAGAGAACGTTATTCAAAAGAACGAAGAGGCCGTAATTTAACGCAGATGTCTGGATAATTTGTAACCGGCATTTTCCATAATTATAAGGACAATTTTTCTAACAGTGTATTTTATGAGGTGAACCTTCCATCCCATATTATATTTCCATTAAAAATTACACACACTGATCATCCGGAAATATCTTCGTCCTAATGTAACGCCGTAACGACATCGGGGTTCAAGGTTGCCTTGATTTAATAATAAAAACTATTTTAATATTACTGTCCAAGTGAAAGTTTCAATATTTTCAACCTCTTCGCTCTTTTGGGCTGAGATTACAGACATTGGCATTATTATCTGTACTGTTTTGTACAGCTTGTGGGCAGTCGGGTCTCCTGTGCCTGTGCCTTACAGGTAAAACAGGAGTAAATTACTGAGCAACATACGGTGTGCACAGCGCCTAGCATTAGTTTTGTTCAGCCACAAAGCCACATCAAGCATTTTAGCCACTTCAGTTTTTAGAGTAATCCATGCTGTGCACACTGGCCAGATCCCATTAAAGTCTGATGCCAGACTATAATATGGCACTAGCATTCTTTAATTGGCTGAAGTTGAATGCAATAGAATGGAAGGAGATAACGCTCCTTCCAATCGCGGTGGGTGGGCGTGGATACCACCTCACCTATCAACAGCATCGTACAGAGTTGGCTCTGCACGTGCCACCTATCCGACATCCACGAACACGCTTCGTAAACGAGCCCTCCTACTAGGCGGACTAGACCGTCGTCCCTTCGTTAGCGAGCATCAGCCCTTCGAAACTACCTCCAAGGGTCAGCGGCACGCCACTTTGCTTCCCCGAGAGTTACTCGAGCGACAAGAGCTCATCACCAGACCTAGATCTGTGTGTCACGGAGGCTCGGTAGGAGGGAATGTCCTCTTTCTCCCCGGCTACTGCGGCCACGCGTGCCACCGTTGCAGCCCTCCAGGCCTACACCCAGTGGGAGATTCAACCAATGCCACCCAGAGTCTGACCCGCGATCAGCTCGGCCAATGGCCGGGGCTTCGCACCCATCCCCTGGGTCCCCACGACAATACCGTGCACACTGAGTTTTCACCCAAAGTAGCCCAACTCCTCCAGGACGCCAGACAGTCCCTTCTGCAGAGCTCCGCCACCCCAAGATCTATCCTAAGGCCTCAGTTGGGGTTGTGCACTCGGATCGCGGGTCATCACCGCAGGCGAAGAACATATGCAGCCTCTGGACAACTGCACATGACCTCGCCGTGGGGGGGGGGCTGTCACTAGCCCATTATCGTCCTCACTCCGTCCGCCACGGTGTTTCCACCGTGTTTCCAACCTGAACTGTCGAGGAGGTGGAGATGAACTTGAGCAGCGCTAGGCTATATATACTCATCGCGGCCGCATTTCAGGGACCACCCCTTGGCCTTCGCAGCAGCACAGGGCAAACCCTTCCCTAAGGTCGTGAACGTGAAGGCCCCACCGGAACTCGTCAGTCGGGTCGAAGAGCCCTCCACCGGACATAGCAGTGGGCGAGTCTGGAGGTCCAGTAGGAAGGTTACACCACTTCGCGTCGATCTGCCCTTACACCCATTTAAAGGCCGGTGACCACTACGTAGGCCTCCACCAGGGGGATGGCCGAACTAGGATAGTCATTCCCATAGTCACGACTACCCAACCAGGCACTCTAAGGCGCTGAATATATACACTCCCTACACACCGGGATCTGCTACCAGCTTTCATTGACTCCATTTTTATCCCTCCCCATCGCCTAACACCCATTACAGGTAGGTTGCCCGACCATCAGCCCAGCTGTAACCCCCCCCCCC
>NQII01000018.1:1093028-1166182 GCA_002778355.1 Clitarchus hookeri
TCTCTCTCTCTCTCTCTCTCTCTCTCTCTCTCTCTCTCTCTCTCTCTCTCTCTTGTTGATTCGCTTGGTGAGACATAAAGCGGTGACCCTATCGTTTCATGATATAGTAATGACAAAAGAGTGCTGCGCGTCACTGTAGCAAGGCTGTGTCTAAATTAGCCCAGGGAGCGCTCTCTCGCGACCACGTCATTACGACGTCAGAGAGAACGGTCTCTGTTAGTCTCAGTTCGTCGGAGAGAGTGCGAAAGAGCAAGAGCTCAGAGAGAGCACGAAGTTGTGCTATTAAATAGCGTATTAAAAGCTCGCAAAACATACTGTCGGCACGCGAGTTTTGTTGAGACGGGCCTAAATGTTCCCAAGACATGGCATACTAACCTACAATACATGCGAATTCAAAATTTTTCAATAATTTATATTTTCAATTAAAATAATACAAATTCAGCTCACCTACCATAGCTCTGCTTGCATGATAAATTTGGGCAACAGTCGGTTCAGTGGTTCGCGAGATATGTGCAAGAACTTAATTTTTTTGTTATCTTTAGTTTACAAAATGGTTGACTTGGCAGTCAGTTAATTAGCTAAATAAATGCACGCAATGAGTATTAACAATATTAAGAGTTGGATTAAAAAAGGTCTAAAAGTTGGGAAGATATAGTATACTTTACAAGATTGTTCATGAGGGCTCCATTTTGGAAATTAATGTACCCTAAAAATAGAGAAACCCAATTTTCGCGAAAATAGTTTCGTGCATGCTAGATTTCAATGCACTACGTACGTTTCAGACGTTTTCTTTTGCTTATTGGTACAGACCTGAAAAATTCGCTGATTCATTTTAGGACAAGCTAGAATTCAAAACACGTGTGTTTATATAACTTCAGACATTGGACCACACGATGTTTGACACCTCCTGGAGAACGCTGGCCCAATCGTCGCCTACCACTGTAACAGCAGACATCCAATGTGCAGTTGACATCGGCATATTTGTATATAAGACTGTAGAGATCAGCCTGCAGGTCGTCGAACTCGCGAATTTTTCAGGTCTCTACTTTTTGTCCACGTGCCTTTGGCAAAAAAAATTTTCTTGCTTAAATGGCAAATTAGGATTTGTTTGCACCGATCGTCTACGTCTGTGATTCGAGGACTGGCTCCATAAAAAAAACATAACACGTGAACTACCCTATCAATAAAATGGATCCCAGCTTAAGTGTTTTGAAATACAACTGGTCCTGAAATCTTCGGAATATACCTGATTTACGTAAAATTCGGCACAGAAGCAGTGTAATGGTAGGCCACCGAAATTCCATATTTCGATACCGCAGTATTACGGGGATATAAGTTTCTGACAAATAGTTTGAATGGTTTCTGACATACAATATAGCTAGGGACATACAAATATCGCGTTTGGATTTAGCATCAGGCTGAACTTCACAGTACTGTATGCACTAGAGCTGGCTTCGTTTCTCCATTGACTGCTGCATAAATGTGAATTCACTCCCTTTCTGACTGAACCGCACGTGATTGGGGCACACAATTGTGAGTTGTTCATTTATTGGAACAGATTAACCCAGGGCGTGTCACATGAAGTATGGCACAATAACGAACGTATTGCAAAGGTACATGTGTTTAAAGTTTAACGTGTCCTTAAATAATAACGCGAATTTTGCAGGTCTCTAAATATAGCACTCAAAAATTATTTAATTGTCCCTTTAGATATAAGAATCTGCGATATGGTCGAAAACTGTACACTTATTTTTCCCTCACTAAGTACTCTAATTGTACTACGTTTGGTAATTTCAGTGCGAGGTCTCAAAACGATTTTTTGACGGCTGAGGGTGGTACACACAAGGGCGCACACAAACACACAACAATAAGAATGCTCTCACGTAGCTCGTCTTTCCTTCCGGGGAAGAAAATGCTTAATACACGGACACACAAGATAAATAACCAAAGCAATTTTGACTGTTTTCACTTTGCCTTGTGTTGGTCGCTGCCATGACGTCCCGACCAGATACGAAAGCTTATCGTGAGAAAAGTTGATTCTTCCATACGAATAAAAATACTCTGCACTGTACGTTACTGCGAAAATGTTCTTTCATTGTTGGCTGTTAAACGTGAATGAAGCTGCTGTCCAGAGTGCTACAGTACTTGACGTATTCTGCCATTCCACATAGTTGACTTTATTACATTATGCCTCTATGAGTGTTATGCCTATAACAGATTTCTTAATCAGTCTTTCTAGCGGTACTATTACTTGCTTTCTATCTTCGCTCATCATCACTTCAGAACTATGGCATAAGTTAACAGGATCGGGACTCAAAAAATCCTGTACATTTACTTTCAGGAGGTCAGGAGCATTATATCATTGCACTACCACTTTTTTCGGAACACCTTTATTCAACAACACAAGATCACTCAATAGCTTGCTGGGATCTGCTGTATTTGATTGGAACGATTGATTCACATGCTGTACCTCAAGTAGTATTGGCTGAACGAATCACACGTATATTTCATTATGAATGTCACTGATCATCAGGAATAGCAACTCTGTTCTATAGCACTTTTCACTGAGTCGTGATATTTCAAAGTGCTTTTTCAATTCAAGCCACTTTTGTAGTATGCGAGATACAGCTACCTCAACAGACGATCGCCTTGTTTTTGCGGCTTTCACGATTTTAAGGGGATTGGCACTATCATAAATGGCATTGTATAATATATTGTAAGATAGCTGACGACCTGAAGACCTTGAAAACCACGTGTAGGTATTACTCTGAAGAAATTCAAGATTCTTTATCATAGAGTAAGCTACAACCTCTGATACAGTAAGTTGTACTCAATGGCAGATACATCTTATTAAAATAAGATGAGGCATAACTGATATAATTTTCACATATAACCCATAATTTATGCCAGTCATTGTTGATGCGTTGTCGGTCCCCAGTCCAAACAACGGATGCATATACAAATTTAGACCTTTAATCACAGCCATAAGAGCAACAAATTAACTTTCAGCATCACCAACACACAGCTAGGAAATATTTAAGAGAGTTGAAACCACGTTTTTCTTCTTCTTTGAGAAATAAATAATGCCAACTCCGCGCTGGTTATTGACACTAAAGTCTATAGACTCGTCCACTAGCAATCTATAGTAGCTGTCTGCAATATCACAATTCAGGTCTTCGATGAAATGGGGATATATAATAATTTTAATCATACCACTACATTTTCTGTGATGAATTTTTACTAGTTAAGCATTGATAGAATTATGAAATATATGTTTATTTTTTCACTTAAGTGATCAACCGATCTAGTCGAACAGTGACAGATTGTAAGTATACACATACCGGCTTCTGCACCAGCAGCTTCAAGACACGATGTTTTCTTAACTGGCTGAAAAGTTAGCTTACTTTGCCTCGAAGAAGGAAATGGTTCTGCTGCCTTTTTACGTTTTTTTCAGTTATTACATGGGCGTACAAATATTTTTCGTGAGCCTTCAGAATGCACATGCAGGACTTACACTTAACCTGGCTTGTCTCTCCCGCTACTTCCTGAATCCAGTCCTTTAGTTCATTGTCAGAAAGCCACTCTGACATAAACCGCTGGAAATTCTGATGAACTTTCTTCTTAAACATAATAATGATCGGTTTTTCCTACCAACATATATTCACATCACAAAACACAGATCTCAGTTTGTTTTAACTTGCAGAGGAGCACTAGGAATAGATACATATATAATTTGGTAATGCGACACAAAAGAGAAAATTTGAAAACTTACGATGCACGCGTCGTCAATATACGTGAAAAAGAAATCATACATATATTTACCAAACATATGATTAAACACACGTGACATTCCTTGAGGCCCTATATTTACGTCCATCGGGAGACGTGTCCACTGAAATAATCCCCAAGGTGTACAAAAGCCAAGGGGTTCCCTAGACTGAGGGTGCAATTGATATTGTAAAAAAGATGAATTTAAGTCCAAAAGGGTGAGGCATTTTGCCTTCATGACATGTTGAAATACTCTTTCCATTACTGGCATAGGGTTAGCATAAACATAAAATTTTTTATTGATTTTGCGGTAATCACAAATAATATGGTACTGACCCGCCGATGGGGGGGGGGGTGTAATAAAAAATATGGACTAGCATGATAAAGTGAGCACTTTTGAGGCCCTAAGCACTTTTTCCTTTCAGCCATTTTTTATCCTTTAACCACCCTTTTAAAAAAAATTGGTCATGTAAGTAATAAATACAGTGTGTGTATTCCACCGCACTCGGAAGTTAAAGCCTACGGGTAAAATAAAATATATTTATTTACTATTTTTCCTTATGAGAGATATTTCATAAGTGTTCACATTACCATGACTAGCCTATAGGGGCCTTCATGACAGTGTCTGCTGTAGGGTTTACGTAGTTATGGACAGTAACATATATTTTTTAATATTTATTTTAAAATTGTGTATTTTACCGTGAACCGCTTTTAATCCGTCAGTATCTGTATGACAGGAATCGAAAGACACGGGGAGCGTCTTGTAGATAGTTGGGCTAGACTTGGATCGACTTAAGGGCGCCACCCACTTGTAGCTTTTTAGCACGTTTGAAGCAGGGAAGCGCAGGAGCGATAAGGGCGACACTGACACGCGCGCCTAGTGCCCCGTCATTCCTACGCACAACGCTCTGAACTGGCGTGCGGTGTTTTCCGCCGTGCTGCGTCTACCTATGGCTATGGGACTCCAAGCGGTGATCCTATAATTTCATTGGTAGAAAGCCTGCAACAAAGTTCATTGCAGGTCTCTACAGGATGATTATAAAATCATGGGACAAACATTGAGGGGTGGTAGAGCTCACTAAAACAAACAATTATTGTATTGGAATACATGGGCGTAAGTGACACGTTGAGGCACAAACACAAAAACATAACACATTAACGGAAACGTAAAATGTTCATTAGCAGCATACGTAACGAGTGATTCCGTACAGAAAATGTTAAAACCGTTGCTGGAAATGCATCCAACAGTCGCGCATGCTTGGCGACCTCTAACCGACGCTACCAAGCTTGCATTACTGTCGGTGGTAGCAATTTTGGGCAATTGTTATAAACATCGCTGTAAAAAGGCATTTAGCGGCGACGTTGTAAATAAACAATGTGTTGCATTTCATGTGTTATTTTTGTGTTTGTGCCTCAACGCGTCACTCCCGCCCATATATTCCTTTATAATAATTGTTGGTTTTAGTGAGCTCTAGCACCCCTCAATGTTTGTCCCATGATTTTAGAATCATCCTGTATAGTATTTGCACGTGTTTCCGACCAGTATATTACGATACAGCAGTGTGAAAAAGCCGTTTTTGGCTGTGTTGGAGAGCTCGCGAATAGTATTTGTAATGAGCGTGGTGTGTAGAAAGTATTATGCGTACCTCGTCTGAAGTGTGTTTTCTTTTCGTACATTTGTCTAATGGGGACACGTAATTCAAACGACAAGTAAGCGGCCCCTTGAGGAAAACTTTGCCCCTTCATCCTAGCTTCGTTGTTTTTTCTACCTTGTTTATATTTATATGGGCATTTCGCTGTAAACTAAGCACTTTTGATTGCATTGCTTAAGATCCCGCGTCACCCACCATATTGAACTTTCTATTTATTTATTCCTGATTAAAATTTATGAGGATTTAATGGAAAATGCAACAACAGAAGCTTAGCTTATTACCTTACCCATTATTAAGGACATAATAAATGAACAATTAACGTTTATTTATTCAACAATTAACTTTATAAAAAATTTTATATATTTATTTATTTTCACATTTTAATGACAACCAGGGAACACATATTAATGATCAGATACAAATATTGGCACATAACTATGAAATGTAATGCTTCTATAATGAAATATGTTCGGTATTGACACTAACTCTTCTGTTATGACTCTAAAACGAATAATTTCTGTGTAAGAGATGATGCAGCATCTTAAGTTCGACATGTATACACATCGTGTATTCTTCCAACATTTGTTAAAGTAACATTTCCATGGGCGTGATCACATTATTCATGCGTGGGTCAAGGGGAACCGTGGAATTATTATAAACGTAAACATTTTGCAATTCTTCTTATTCTTAAACTCAATAAAAAACAGAAAGTTAAATAAAATATTTGAGTATTCACAAATGTTTGCTTAAAACTTTTTTATTAACGTTAAGGTAAAGAACTACTTTTTCCTCCGTCGTTGCCAACTTAACCGTGAGCGTGCCAGTCAGTGTAGCCGTTAAAATATACACGGGTAGGAGCAGTGACATTTTTAAAAGGTTGATTTCAAAAGTGTTCACTT
Organism: Clitarchus hookeri; assembly: GCA_002778355.1. Lineage (NCBI taxonomy): Eukaryota > Metazoa > Arthropoda > Insecta > Phasmatodea > Phasmatidae > Clitarchus > Clitarchus hookeri. Next base: position 1,099,348 of record NQII01000018.1, read on the forward strand.
TACCGCAAACAGCCTTTAAGAAAAAAAATTCCGAAAGTACACCTATACCCAAATAGCTGTTGACATTTCACAGTAGTACGAGCGCAATGACAGAACTACGAACTCGTGTTCACTTATGTCACAGGGGCCGCGGTGGTGTAGTAGTCAGACTGCTTGCCTCCCACCAAGGCGAATAGGGTTTAATCCGCGGCCGGGTCACTCCCGGATTTCCGCATGTGTGAACCGTGCCGGACGATACCGCTGGTCGGCGGGTTTTCTCTGGGATCTCCTGTTCCTCCCGCCCTTTTATTCCGGCTCTGTTCCACGGTACTCACCTTCAATCACCCTCAATGGCTCTCAAAACCTCGCTGTTAAGAGCCACCCAAATCTCTTCACTCACTCACTTATGTCACAATATTGAACTCGCCAAATGTTTTATACAAATAATATTGTGACGTAATAATTAGTTCGTTTTTACTTAGTCTTGTATATACTGCAGTGTAAGTTGAATAGCTAGTTGTGTATAGGCGTACTTACGGAATTTTTTTTTTTTTAATATAATTCAGCTAAAAAAACCAAGACTCTAATAAAAGCTTCGGTGAGTTTTTAAATTCAGGCTATTTTGATTTCAAATGTTACCTCAAAAGTGTATATTGAATTAACAGGTGAACCACATAATAAATTTCCATGAAATATTTATCTTGGTGTCATAGAAAATGAAAAAAATTATATATATATATATATATATATATATATTCTTAGCTACAGCGTTAAGTTTTAGGTTTTTTTTTTCTTATTTTGAGATTTACACTATAGGAGATATTCTACCTTTAAATTGCATAGATCTCACTTCATTCTCACAGTTATATAAGGCAGTTCGTAACAGCTCTGGTAGTCATAAAATTAACACCAAATGTATTACACTCTTAAGTATAGCAAGCCACCTAAAAATTCACGACATCCACTGTGCATCCGCCAGCTGTGTGCATTTTCCAATTCAAGTTTTTCCCAGGAAAATCTTCGCCTAAAGTATTTGCAAATAATGACGGAAGGCGCCATTCAAAGCGTGCCATTCGCGGTTTCAAAGTATTCAATCGGCACGGACAGGAAAATTTCGCGTTTTAAACGACCGGCATGATAGACTCCACTGTACTATGCATTTTCGATAATCAGTTTTCTGATATTCGCGGTTAAGTGAGCACTTTTTAAAGTCCTCTCATATGGAATAAGAGTAAATAAATATTTTTTATTTTAGCCGTGTACGTTTACTTCCAAGAGCGGTGGAATCTACATACAAGGTTTATAACTTACACGACGATATTGATTTGAAAAGGTGGTTAAAGGATAAAAAAATGGCTGAAATAAAATTTTTTACCAATGCCTCAAAAGTGCTCACTTTAACGTGAACGGCATATAACAAGGGAATCGATGCTTGCCTCCTTGCAGGTTTGACATTGGGCCAGAGTTCAACTTGGAACATGTGTTTGACGTCTATGGTCCATTCTGGTTTCTTCCATCTTTTCTGAAGCCCTGCTAAAGTTCTACTTTCAGGCAACTCCTCCGCCTCATGCAAGGAAAGCCTAGCAAAGTTTTGGAAATTACACCAAAAACAAAACGCAACGCATTCGTGCGCACTCAGTGTAATCGAATTTCGCATAAGAACTATTTCTTAATAGGCATTACCTACACACCCATTTTTTTCTCTGTTTTCTTTCATGTTAATAATAAATTGAAATAGTATTATTTATATACGTAGAGAAGATAAGTAAGAATTCAATTTAACGAAATATATAGGGAAGATTAATGTATACACATGTGTAAAATGCTTGTGATTATGGCATATTTAGGAAACAATCAAACGCGTCAACCATGGGGTTATTTCTTCAAAGGTTTGCTTCTAAAAGTGTGAAGAAACCGCGAACGGACTAAAGCACATCCGATGACACACGTGAACCTAACATGAAACTTGTGCGACGCCTAGCATGTCACCAAATCACAACGCGAAACGATAGGGCAGTGTAAGAAGAAGAGCAACCCTTTCGTAGTTCGCAGACAAACGAATAAGGAAGTGCCCGCCTGACGTACCCAGAGGGTAGGTATTCGAATCGCGCGGCCGGCGAATGCGGAATGAAGGCAAACGCACGTGGTGGGGCGCAGAAGAGAATGAAGGAAGAAAACGTAAACGTACAATTTTTCCGTAGAAGTGGGTACGGCCGGGCCTGGGAGGGAGGTAGAATGACGGCGCTGGAGGGGTGGACGGGTGGTGGGGGTAACGTGTCCCTCGCGTCGAGGGGAGGGAGGAAGATTGTTGGGAGGGGAGGGCCGGGCGTGCGCAGTAGAGGGAATGCAGTTCAGTGTGTGGTTCGAAATCGCAATGGGTTAGAGCGCGGCGTTAAGAGTTTCCGAGCACAGATATGGGATGGAGCGGCTCGGCGGACCGTGCGAGATCCTATGAAAAGAAAGAAGGACGCGGAGGAGAAAGACGGACTATCAGCGCGTTGGAGAGGGGGGACGGAAAAAAAAGAAGAAGCGCGGCGCGCAAGTGAGAAAAGTAGCGAAGGGGGGAAAAAGCAGGGAGGAAGGAAAGAAATTGGAAGAAAAATGGTGTTGAAGGAGGGGGTGGGGAGGGGTGCCAGACCTCGTTTTTCACGAAATTTTCGTGTGCCGACGTCAGTTGAAGTTTGGTGAGGCCACCGGACAGACGCCAAGGGCCTACGAAAGGGTTGCGTGCCCCATGCCGTTCGCTCGCTCAGGGGGAAAGGAAAAAAAAAGTGCTGCAGATAGAGATTGGTGGCGACTACAATTCTCGTCTCGAGTGATGTGATTACTTACAGATTTTTTTACTTTTTTTTCCCCCTTTAATATTTTTTTTTTCGATTATTTAAACTTTTAGTTTTATTTTTACATCCGCGCAAGTCCGATCGTCAGTGGTAACCACAGCGTAGCGAGCAAAGAAAAAACCAAATATATTTATTTATTTTTAATTTATGAATATGAAAACTAACACAGTGCCTGCACGTTTGAACGAGCCTTAATCTGCAGTCGAAGCCTTGCGGTGTAGTCTCCAAGACGAACAGAAAAAAAATAACGGAAACTCGCAACATTTTTTTGTTAAGTAGTGACAGGTACTGAGTACACGCGAATCGTAAATGTGGAGCGTCGTCGTTACGGACGATATATTGCGTGCAAGTGCTTCCGATGGTGACCGGTTGATGCAACAGGCACGTTCAAGTTTGCAAATTCACGTTCGCCACGAAAGAAAAAAAAACCAGTCCGTTTTTCGAGACAGTTCCCGCCCGCCACCGCAGCAACAGCTAGAAGAGTTCGCCGCCGAAAATACGAGCAAGTTGGCCAGAAGCATGGAAGTTTTCTGCTGATCTCGTGTTGTTCGCCGGCCTGTCCAGTATTCGCACCAGGTTAGTAACTGCTTCGCCCTGTGAGTGCGCTTCGTCCACCACGTCGAACCGAACGAGTGCCTTTCGGATACACGCTGCCCCATTTGACCCCCCAACATTGTTTTTTTTATTTCGTGCTGGCCTATGCCCAGCCTCGTGGCGTTTTTTTGTTTTATTCCGGCGGCGGTCGTAGTGCAACTAGTAGAACTTCGACTTACACAATTCCTCTACGACGACCATGTTAACAGTATTTTAAATAAACCGCCATTTTCCGCTGTGATGATACGTAAAATAAATATAATAAAATAAGTCGTATAAATTTTTAATAAAGTCTCACTCCCCCCATTTTTTTACACTTACGTGTTCGTTCAAATTGTTCACGTGTTTTACCGTTGCATTAATGTAATAGTTGTTTCCTATACGTCATAGCAGAATTAATGAGAAATGTTCCCGGATTATCACAGACGTACATCAACTAGCTTCCATCTATTGTTTCAAAGTAATCGTGTTTGTTTACGCAATTTTACGGTACCATGACAACAATATTTTCAAATATATAGCCCCTTTTTTACGATTTTGAAAGTACTACGCAAAAAAATTGCTACTAAAGATTATGCCAAGTTCTGATGTAAGCATTACTGTGTTTGTTTTTACCAATTTAATGATAAGTGTAGATTATAATTGTTCCCTCTCAAATTTTTTTTCTGGCGTTTATCTATTAAGGCATGTTTCAACTTGTGTGCTACTTCGGTGCATGATAATAATTACAAGACAAAATTTAGGTGACGCAAGAAACGCGAGTTTTGGCGTGCTGTTGTCTGACTTTGTGGTAATTTTTTTTTTTTTACTGCAAGGGTATAAGGTGTTATAAAATCGTTGCAAATTTTCTTAGTTTTATCGTGTTTTTTAATTATTTACAAACCAACAACTCGGCGAATACCAATGACCTCAGAAGAACTTTGATGTACAGCGTTATCAGTTCTCCTAATTAAAGAGTTGCGTATATTTGCTACATATTATCTTTTCTTTCTCGAGAGAAATTCTCGAGAAACAACTTGGTTTAAATTTTTACTTGCGCTTTGAGTTTAAGAAGTTCTCTTGCCAAGTGATTCCGCTACTTTTCGCCCCTGTGCTACGTACTTTTTAAGTAACTCAAGTACAGTCTTGTGTGTGTGGGATTGTGTTAACGACCACTCGTACGAACACAGAATTTTACTTTCCCCGGAACGTGTCCTGGATAAGGTAGTTGTTACTCACCACAGACTTTTTCTTTCCGGTTTTCTCGGAAACACGAAACGTCATTTGAAATCTTTTATCTCGGCGCTGAACTGGTCGTGCCAAATGCGCAGGACGGTGCCTCACCAGATCCTGTCTCACCGCGGAAACGAACATGTGCTCGCGCCCACCGCGGACACGTTGGGCGACGCCAACCGCGGACGGACACTAAGTACTCGAACCCGGCGTCCTCTCACTTCCGTCTTTCGATAATCCGCGCGCCAAAATTCTTCTTCTAGTTTTTTTTTTTCGCAGTAAAACCAACTTGCGCACTCGACGAGTCGCGGTAGCTCCAGCGGCGTAGCTAGGATACTCCAGATAGCAAGTATACTCTTTTCACTCAATCGCAAATGCGTTTCCTGCTGTGGTCGGCAGTGATANCGCAGTAAAACCAACTTGCGCACTCGACGAGTCGCGGTAGCTCCAGCGGCGTTGCTAGGATACTCCAGATAGCAAGTATACTCTTTTCACTCAATCGCAAATGCGTTTCCTGCTGTGGTCGGCAGTGATNGCTAGGATACTCCAGATAGCAAGTATACTCTTTTCACTCAATCGCAAATGCGTTTCCTGCTGTGGTCGGCAGTGATATTGAAACATTTAAACGAATCCCGTACATGTATCAGGTGGTTTGGTTGTGGAGAACATGTAAATATTTCATGGGTTTAAACCGGCAACACGCTAAGCGGAACGATTTTTTTTTTTTTTGGTACTTACATTTGAATAACGCCGTTCACAAATTTTAACCTCGGAGATTATGTTTTATCATACCTTACTTATGTTCTGCGTATTGCCTACGTCCTTAAAGTTATTGTGTTTCCAATATCAAAAGTGATATCTACTGCCACAAATTCCTATTTTAATTTTTGGCTTGTGTTTCTCTTCACGTATTATTTTTACATGTAATTAATTAATACCGTTACTTTCTTTTCTTTCCTAATTATTTCATATTCATGCACAGTTTAATTATTGCATTATGTTCACATTTATCTAAAATACAATAATAATTTCTAGCACATTCAGTTACTTGTTTAATTTGTTGTTAATCGCGCAATTTTTGAAAGGACTGACTGCAATTTTGGCCTGTGTATCTTGGAAACACAGATATGTACGTAGTCTAGTCCTGTTCTTTTCGCATATCACGTTCACACTCTTCACATTGTTTACTGATCTATGCTTGGATTCTAAGACTTTCTTTATATAGTTTAATGCAAACATAGTTTGGTTTTGAGTAATCTAAACATAAGAGGAGCTATATAAAAACTAAAGTTAAATGTGTATTTTAATTTGTTTAATTTTATCACTTTTTATTGTGGTTTATTTGCCGTATTTCAATCTTATCTGCATGTAATAAATAATTTTTTCCTTTAATTATTACTTCATTTATGAGTACTTCACCCATTTTAACTGCAGGAATTGTAGAAAGTAAATACGCATTTAATAATTCTTATTTTCCTTCAAATTATATTTAAACAAATACAATTTTTTACTCTGGAACCATATAAAATATTAATATGTTCTCTCACTTCAGACGTAAATTATTTGTGTATATTGTATTTCNTTTTACTCTGGAACCATATAAAATATTAATATGTTCTCTCACTTCAGACGTAAATTATTTGTGTATATTGTATTTCTTATAGTAAGGCGTTGGACAGATAGGCATTAATGTAATAAATCACCTTTTAAAAGATATCTCTAAATGTAAATTTCTGCTTCATACTCTCACCAGTTTAATAAAGTAGTTTGTTGAAAAAAANTTTTAAAAGATATCTCTAAATGTAAATTTCTGCTTCATACTCTCACCAGTTTAATAAAGTAGTTTGTTGAAAAAAAATTAAACTCTTTTTTGTTATATTGTTAAAATGATTTTCTATGCATTGTACTGTTTCTAATATGTCCCGTTGCTATAATTTAATAAATGTTGATTCCAATCCGCAGTTTACGTCCGTATGGTTTAGAAACAATTTGATAAAAATTTTGTATTCACAAAAAGAAATATTCAAAATAACAGATTTCGCCAAATTACTTCCTTTTTGGTTTTTTTATAAACCACAAAAAATACCAAGCATGAATTTTCAATATGTAAACTGTAAAATGTTAACATATTTTTGCGATGCTTCAGCAAACGATAAACTATGGCAGCTGCTCCAACTTATCTCTCTCAGAATAGTTTTCCATTAAGAATATTTCAAGAATCTGTTAAAAGGTTTTATTCGTATCGGAAATTGTAATTATTCTATTACATAAAATTCTACGATTAATAGACAAATGAGTTACGAAGCTTCGCAAAAGTTCCAGTACTGCATAAATATTACAAAAAAATAAAAATAATTTTACCGTGCGTGTGTACAGAACATTAACATACATATTATAATTTCAAATCACCTACATATAAGCTACGCACTCAATACATGCGCACTTTTACACAATGCATCTTACACTACTTGTACGAGATCAGTGAATTAATTACAGTAGGGCGATTTTTCCTTCACTACATTCTACAAAATGTCTATTTCTTAATACTATCGTTGCAAAATTATTAATGTGCTATACATGTCATAGAAGTAAGCAATTTATGTTAACGCATATTCCTAACAAAAGCAACAGTAAATAATGCTTGCAATTTTTTATAGTTTTGTGTTGTCCGTGGAAAATGTGCAACCAACGCCAATATTTAGAATTAAAAATCTAACATGAAGTAAAATTATTATAATTATTTGATTATGCAGAAGATTGTTTCAGTGTCATTGCTAAATCCCGGTTTTCATATTAATTTTGTGTCACAAATAGTCTTCGGTATTTACAGTTTAATGCTTTATGGTAGGCATTTGTGGAACGCTTATAGCTGTAATATAGCTGAAAATTAAAATTTGCCATCGTAGAAATAACAATACGAATAAGCTATTTCTGCCAAGTACCAACGTATAATCATTTTATTGTAGCTGAAGATATACTTAATTACTCAAAACTCATGCCATCTTCTAGATATAGTAACACATGAAGAAATTAATTTTGTTGTCACCACAATGTATATCGTACGTGTAGAATGAAAAAAACATTTGTTGTTGTTTTAACGAAATTATTTCTAACTGACTTGAGTACAGTTTGCATTGATTGCAATACATTCTTTTTTATCATTTAATAGCGAATAGTAAATACTCTTTACGTTCTGTCAAAAAAATAACTTATTTAGCAAAACAGAACATTTGGCCAAACATATATTTGCACAAATTATTTTACGATTACTTAGATTGTTTTCTTTTTATACGTAATATTAATATCCTCTGTTAAATTAAAAGGATACTTTACTTCTTTGTTTTGAAGTGTACTAATGACAAATGTAATGAGCAATAAAACGCGAATTTTATACCATCGTAAAAAACTGGGATATGTTTAATGACTCTGTTTTTACTTCTGTAATTGGATTCCAAGTAAAACAAAAAAAAGAACTTAAGTCTCAAACAGATTCAGCTCTATGTTATTATAAACTCCTTTTAATTAAATATGTTATATTATACTATTTGGGATTCAGAGTGAGTGCAATAATATTCACACTAAAATTTGAGTTCAGTGAATTTTTTGCGAATGTAGAACTTTGGAAAATGTTAAAAACCACCGTACAAAATATTTCATAGATAACTGTGTCCAAACCTTGTTTCGTTGCATTGCTTCAGAACTTACGCTGAATAGGCCATCGCTAACGTTTGCGTAACATAAAATTATTAACTTCTCGGATAAAATTCCAATAAAACGAAAGGCCATATTTTCGTAATCCAGAATCCTAAACGAAAGAAACATTTTTTTTAAATGTCGCCTGTACAAAATACTTTATGAATTATTGAAAATATATGCCTTGTCATGAGAAATTAGAAATAAAGAGAATTTTTAAGGGATATTATGTTCTCTTCTCGACTGGCACTTACAATTTAAAAAATTAAGTTGTTCATACGACAAAGTTTGCTTGTACGTAAATATTACAGTTATTAATTACAGTTATTTACTCACATCATTATGCAATAAAATATATTCGTACACGAATTGTGGTACTTATCTACGCGTTGGGCCATCAGTTTTGAATTGTATTGATTTTTAGTCTCCTTCATTCGTGTCGAACTTCATCAGAAAATATCGTTTTCAGTTTGTAGGGAGTTTATCATTAAGCGGCAGTAAATTTTTACAAACTACCTCATTAGTATAACAAGTGGACTGCGTGGCAGGAAAATTAAGTCAAAGAAAACAGTTAAAGTGGTTGACTTATTTTTACTGAATTATGTAGATAATAATTTCTTCGAGGTTGTATAGATAGATCAAAGCAATTGTACCAAGACCGATTAAAAAAATTAGAAGTGATATAAAGAAAAAACCTGAGGTTGTATGCATGTAGCACATTACATGATTTCTAGGTTATGTGGTTTTTTTTTATTATACTTCCACTAAGCGCGTGAATTTATTTTACCGTTAGTAATTTGTAGTTAGAAACATGAACCTGGATGATTTTATTTTAAACTTGAGTACTGTAAATGTTAAGTATGCAAGGGACATTTTTTTTTTTTGGGAATAATGGTGTTTTTCAATACAGGATATACGTACTTTGATGTTTCGCGAGTTTTTATTTCTAAACTTAGCTTCAGAGTAGTAGAACTTCAATTTCAACTCGTGTTTTCTTTATTCGACATTTCTATTCTGGGCCTTTTGGTCGCTGGTCAATAGCAACAATTTCAGTTGTAAACTATAACTATTTAATGTCTGCAATTTCGGGAGTTCTTTAAGTGCCCCTGCTATTTTCGGTAACTATTTTAATGAAAATGTGTGTTGTGCACACCCCAACGTAGATCATTTTTGAACGCAGATAATTACTCCAAATGAAACACACAAAAATACAGATTCATCACAGACTCATCCTGTAGGTTTTCCTCAGGCTGTAAGTGTGACTTAAGGACGGAAACATATTGTCTTTGTGGCCAATCCTCCCAAAACGTTGGAATTTCTCCGTAGAAAACCTACTGTTTTGGCCGTGTGTTCTTAGCTCTGTCGTTCCAAGTTATTTGGATATCCTGTCCCTTCTCATTCTTAAGTCTTTGATCGTTCGTTGTGGCTTTTTTTCGTCTCGTCTCCTTTCTGATGACTGACTTAATTCCACTTGTGTAATTCTACGAGTGCCATTTAACACGCGTCTTGACAACGGGTAATTTTGGCTGGCTTTCAGTGCCTGTGTGTTGTTGTACCCCGTATTTTCTGCGATGACGATTGTCCAAAATAATCTTTTCATTATTTTGCTAAAGACGTTGACTTACTAGCTTCCAATGTACTGCGTACACGACCGACAATTTTATTTCGCAAATGGCTGTCCATTGAGTCTGGATATTTCATCCCATTTCGCCAAGTGAAAATTCTCGTGGTTCAACAGCGAACGTCTGAAAAGAGTTTGCAATCAGCAAAGACGCATCCGTAGGGACAACCGATTTCCGCGAAAAGATTTCACGACTAGTTGTATTTCATAAAACTTAGGATCAAATCCACGTTGGTGATTGCATGATTTACGTAGTCGCTAATATTCGATAATACTCGGGCAAAGCATGACTTCGAGAAACCTGAAAGACGAGTTATTCGTTCTCTCGGACGATAGAAGAGTATTCTTCCGCCCTCGCGCATAGGAACACCCCTGTTAGAAATTTCTGTAGGTAGATTTACGGAAACTTCCACGGAGATGTAGAGTTAATTTACGGAAAGGCACTCCGTAATGGCGAATAACGGAAATGAGCACCATAAATATAAAATGCGGAAGCTCTTCGTATTCTTATGGCTTAGATTTCGAGACACGAACAATGACGATGATACCTGAAGCGTATAAAATCCCATCTTCACAATACTTCTTCGTTTAGGTGAGTGGCAACCACTCATGGAGTGGAAATTCGTTTATTAATGTTCAAATTCCGCTACAGAACAAAACCTTCTGTATACACAGTAAAACACGCACATAAATAAAATAAAACAATATTTTTGTAACCTCGTTTTATAAACCGCAAATATAACAAGCGCTCTAAAGCGACTTGAAACTAAGATATAAGCGTTCGTCACTTTCATGTAAAATGCATATTTACTAAATACTTCGTGTAAAGATGTGGAAGGTGAGTGGTTTGAGTTATTGATCGTAGATTTTTCGATTCTTGTTCAAATCCCACAACAAGACAGAATATTTAAACTTTTTCTAATTTCTATGTTCTACACAGTTTAAAACTTTACGAAAATAACATGACTGGAAACTGAGATACTTGGATCGTTCAATATATATTTCGTATTTACAACATTACATATTGTAAAAGTGTGGTAGGTGATGGGCAGTTCAGATTTTTTTTCCGTGTTCAAATCGTGCTACCGGACAAGATTTTTATTTTTTTAAAATGGTAATTACGAAAGTGAAACGTTTTTATTGTTACCCCTTTTTATAAAGAGCAGATAAAAAAAAACTTGCAAGTGTGTGGACAGGACACGTTCCGTGAATTCACATGTATGTGGAATTTACGTAGAGAACGTTATTGAAAAGAAAACTAAGAAAATTTTAACTAACGCAGATGTAAGGATAATTTTTTACCGGTATTTTCCGTAATTTTACGGACGTTTTTTCTAACAGCGTGATAAGGTTGTGTCCGTGTTCTCTACAGGTTTACGTAAGTCCATACTTGGCCTGTTTACACTATCGCGGTGAGAATTCGTGGTGTAGTACACAAAATATGTACCCTTGAGAAGTACACAAAGTTGCTTACTTGCTAAATGTATTTGCGTACTTGCTGCGGTCACAATTTTTTTTTTTGTTTTTATTTTATTCGAGAATAAAGGCAATAAGATTTAACAAAATGCTATTTAATTGTTAGTGAACAGTTTTAAATAGCATAGCTTGCGGGAATAATTAATGTAGGTGTAATGAATAATTATTCCAATTGTTAGATGTTCCAATGACATTATAAACTTTTACGGCATTTATTGGTAAACACGGCAGAATACAAGATACGCTTTGTTAGTTATTTGCTTCGTTCATGAGCACAGAAATGTTGGCTGAGAAGCGCAAATTACTGCGTCTCCATTCAACACTTGTTTGTGTTTTCTCGTGGTTCGTGTTTCTCTCGCCAGTTGTGAAGATGCGATGACCCGTCCAAATAGTCTGAACAAGTACGTCCTAGGTTATATGCTGTTCACAGTCAACTGAGCACTTTGAAAGCCCTGCTCAATTTCACTTGTATGCACATGGTGCATTACTCCACCATACATAACATTAACATTGCCATGGACCTGCGAACAGTATTTATGCGCCGGGCAAGCGGAATTGTGAAAATGTAAGAAAAATTAACATTACACGAATTTACTAATTCTTACAATTGTATGCATAAAAAGGCAACTCAATTATTCATTAATGTTTATACCTAATACGTTTAATTCAACGCTAAGACATGGAATTACTTTCCCTCCGTTGTTACCAACTTTACTAGGCACGCACCAGTCAGTGTGCCCGTTTAAAATATGCACAGGTAGGGGCAGTGGCATTTTTTTTAATGTTGGCGTAAGAAGTGGTCAACTAACCTTGAGCGACCTATGTTATATACTTGCCAAGTACACACTGAGAGTTCTGATACGGCCTAAGACTGGCGGGGCGTTGAGGAACCTTCTTCTACCCGTGGAAAACGCCACAGGCCCGGCCTGGAATAACGACGTCGCAGGAACACTAATTACACACGTAATTACATTAATTCCTGAAGTACCGCATTTCGACGGATGCGGTGCAATTAGGAGCCAAGCGTGTCTTCGACTGTGGCTAGGTTTACTGCTCGAGAGAAAAAAAAAAGGACATTTGCTTTAATGAAGAACATCGCCCGAAAAAGTAAGAAAATCGTATATCATTTTAGCCTACCAAAGCTACGCTTTCAACCGCATGATAATCAAACCAAAAAAAATGTGTCGCAAACAGCGAACAATTTTTCATATGTGACGGACCGATCCGAAAACAAACTCGCACCCAAATTNCGACGGATGCGGTGCAATTAGGAGCCAAGCGTGTCTTCGACTGTGGCTAGGTTTACTGCTCGAGAGAAAAAAAAAGGACATTTGCTTTAATGAAGAACATCGCCCGAAAAAGTAAGAAAATCGTATATCATTTTAGCCTACCAAAGCTACGCTTTCAACCGCATGATAATCAAACCAAAAAAATGTGTCGCAAACAGCGAACAATTTTTCATATGTGACGGACCGATCCGAAAACAAACTCGCACCCAAATTNAAAAAAATGTGTCGCAAACAGCGAACAATTTTTCATATGTGACGGACCGATCCGAAAACAAACTCGCACCCAAATTTTGCATGTATATTTCTGCGCAAACAGAAATTCAGTGTTGCTCATTTCGTGTTGAACATATATTAAATTATCCGTCGCCACAAAAATTCCACCGCACAAAGACAAACCCTCTCCTTAAAATACTTTCTGCAATCAAGATGGGTCGTTAGAATAATTTAAAATATTGTTGACTGTAACTACAAAGTAAATAGTTTGGAAGTTTTACAAACAATTCTTAACAAAACAGTAGCCAAACACATATCTACAACTCTCCAACTAAAGTATTATAGCTTTACAACACACAATTTTATGAAACGTACAAGAATGTTTATGTCACTCCATTTTTATTATATATTTGAAATCTTCATTACTTGCTTTTTAAAATTCAACTTTATATTTTACACATTCCACACTAATGCTTGTTAATATTCTCTCAAATTCACTTGTAGTGATACAAAAATTATCTTGCAACTTGTAGTTACTTTGTAAAAAACATAACATTTTTACAGCGTAGTAATTGCAGCACAACAAATTGTTATTTGCGATTCTTTCTGTAATAATGAATACGAATTTTCTATAACATATAAGTTGGTTTCTACCACAAAGAAGACAGTTGCTTCAATATAATTAATAGAAAACAGAATAAACAAGTTTTTTATTGGTTCCGTACGACGATATGTAATAATCTGACAACATTTTCAAATTCAATACCGAGGCTTGCTTTCCACTAATTTGAAAACCTATTACAGATCTGGTATGTGCCATCTATCAGCTAATTTTTCTCCGAACATCCGTAATAATTTCCATCAGTTGACATAGTATTTCACGAAAATTCGCCATTAATATACTGAAACGAAGAAGTTAAAAGAGAAACACGGAACTGTTGTTGTCCATAAGTAGAAAATACGAAATATTCTCCGTAAACCGTAAACTTTTCCGAGGCGATACGAAGCGTTCGCTACCACCGTAATCACAAAAAAAAAAAAAAAAAAAAAAAAAAAAAAATTCTGCAACGCTTAGTTGTTCGCTTCCATTAAACATTCAATGCAAAATATTTCGCAAAAGGCGTGTAATGGACAGCAGGACTTGAAAACTAGTAAACCAGGCAAGAAAATATAACAAATTTTTTTCGTAATCAGTATGTAAGTACGCTATACTAAGGTTGCACTGTATAGACGTTTCTTCCAGATGTTCTGAAGCCCTAATAAAGTTCTACTTTTAAGCTAGACTTGGTTAAATCTAGAAATTTTCACCAAAGGCATATAACACACTGCATTCGTGCGCACACAGTGTAATAATATTTTGCTTGAGAACTGTTTCTTAATAGGTATTACCAACACATATATTTTCTCCCTGTTCAATTCACATTAATTATAAATGCTGTGGTATAATTTATAGACAAAATAAAAGCGAAAACTCAATTTAATTAAAATACGTTTTATGTTAACAGAAGTATAAAACGCTTGCGATAACAGCGATTTTAGGAAACTACCAAAACGTATTCATGGGGTGATTTTAAAAAGGTTTGATCAAAAAATATGAAGATACCGCGAATAGATCATAGCTAAATAAGCAGGGTTAATGCATTGCGGGCTTTTTAATGGGCGTTAGAAGCTAGACAAGAGAAAATTTATTTATATTTCTGTATAAAGAACGCCATAAATAAATAACTGTTTTTAAACCAACGCTTAAAATAAACGGACACAATAAAAATGATTGATCTGTATATTGACGAAAAGTTCCTTACATTAACGGAAGTTTCCTAATACGGTCCACGGGTAGCTTCCATTGAATTAATGACATTACTTACGTGCATTTACGGAATGAATATTACCATTGCAAATATGCGAATAAGTTAGGATAATTAGTTGTAAAGAGTCTGAAATTTCGCAAATTCATTTCAGGACAAGTTACACTTAAAACCTGTCTGAGATTCGCTTTTAATTGGAAAACCGTTTGTTGGGCAAGCCCTGGGGCGGCTTTCCACCAATAACGAACCTGCAAAATAAAGTACCGAATCCCGTGCTAACTGGTCCGAGATTTGAACTGGAGCATCAGCCAACGAACTACAAGATGTTGCTCGAATGCGCACCAGGATTTTGGAATCCGCGAAAATATGCGGATCTCAGATTTATTTGCCGCTAGTTTCTAGTAATTCAGCGTAACATTTTTTAGCGATGGTTTTCGGGAGGGAGTAATGTGAGAAGCGGTCAACTGTACAGCTGCGGAGGATGCAAGGACGAGCATCTCTACACCGGACCTGGCCTGGTTCCAGGGGGTGAGTTGCGTCGCTGGATAGGGGCGGGAAAGGTGAGGCGGGGAACAGATATCTCGGTTGTGCGCACGGAAACACGTCACAGATGGACCCCCCTCCCCTCGGTGCACATCCTTCACAACCCGCGTCATCGCGCAGCATCCCAGCCGTCTGGCTCCGCGGACCCCTTCCAACCCTCCGAGCAGAGATCTGCGACTTGCAAATCCCCTACACCTCGCCTTCGTGCGGCTCGAACAACACTTTTTTTTTTTTTTCGTTAAAGCAGTTTAACTGCTACGCATCACAAGCTTTAAAGGAAGAAATAAAGTGGATTCAAATGCAGCATTGTAATCGACTGCACATGCAGATCTTATTTAAAAGTTTTACACACACACACACAAAGAAATTTTTCAGAAAATTACAATTTATGTTGCATGAAACAAGGGTGTATATATTTTGTAACCCCGTGAAATATTTTGCTGCAGTTTACTTATTTAAATGTTTAAAAATATTATTTTTAAGTGTTTTTGTTAAATCGAATTTTATCATAATTCTATTTTGGGGCTTCAAAAACACGTTTTGCAAGAGAACGTTTTTCAAATATGGTAATCATAACAATTACTATAGTTGTATATAATAAAATATTTTTTAATAAATAATTATATTACTTATGTGTATGTATATTTATTTCAGATATAATAATATCTTTAGTACCCTAAATAAATTTGCATATTATCAATTATTAAAAACATTTCTTAACTTAATTTGATTACATAGGCCTACAAGCAGAGAAACTATTATGGTCTTGATTGTTGCGTGTTTTTTTTTTTTGTTTCGAAACGTTATTTATGAAACATCCGTAATGTATATACGCTTACATTTCGATTTAAAATAAACTCTTATTAATTGATTTTTAAAGATAACTATTAAATAGGAAAATTCCAGTAAATTATTTTGCAGTGCTTTAAAATATATGCATGTTCATTCAAATACAACATTAACAGTTCTTTCCTGATAATTTTGGTAGTATAGTATTATTAGTTCTGTATGGCGCACAGTCGAGTGTAAGTACTTTACTGGAAGCCACTGTACTTCTACCTTAAAATTAACCACTTTATAAAACAAATCTCTACATAAAAATCCTTTCTGTATGGACGTATATCAACATAAATATTTGTTTAACACATGTGTACGCCTTAAATCAGTAAGAAATGCACTTTTCTTTCACAAAATCTACTCAAATGAATGGTGTTTTATCCTTGCGTTGTATCCTCTTAGACTTTAGTCTCTGTGATAAAATTATTTACGTACGTTACACAAGCCGTTTTCTTCCAGTCAGCCATTGATAAATAAATATCCCTGCCTGCATCTGCTTTTATTTTAAAGGACTTGCAGGCTTCCTGTTAAGTTGGTAACTAAATACACGAAAAGTAGTTCCGTAACAGAATGCGCTATATGAAATGTGAATGTTTTAAATTTGTGGCTCTAAAATTATATATTTTATTGCGTTTCTGTTTTTTATGTGTGCAAGTGGCGTATTTACTCGCGTATCACACAATTTCACATTTGCACTTTGTCGGCGCATGACTATAATCATCGGGTCCACGGAAAGCCAACGTTAATATTACGTACGACAATAGGATAAATAATTAGGCAGAAAAGTTTAGTAAATTAATTTTTCCGCTATCAATTAGTACTTGCGGTGTCATTCAAGCAAATCAGAAAATAAATTTCGTAGTTTCTCAGTAAAATCAAGGCATGTTACAATTGTACTTTTTTTGCGGAACTAACAAATAAACCAAACCTATTTTCAAAAATTAAAAAAGGGATTCTAAGAGTAATAACTTTGATTAAATTTAGCACGTGCTCAACTGAAATTGTGGCACAAAGAAACATTAGCAGATGGGCGATATACAAAAATTTCCTTGAATAAAAAATTATGGTTTTATATCAAGAAACTCGTAAAATGTTATAATATTAATTTAATCGTTTTCATTTATCGAGCAGCGTATATGAAAAACAGTAAATAAGTGATTTTGATATTCGATTGGAGAAACTGCTTGGAATAAGGTCACATTTAATATCTAAAAGCTTAGAATTGTTTTTTTTTTTTCTTCTAAATAGATATTGTTGAATTGTTTCTCTTCATAGCTCTCAGTGGAACAGAGTTTGTTCCTAAACCGCGAGTTTCTATACTTAACGTAGGCTACACGTGCTTCTAGTTTGATGAATTGCATCCTAGGTGTCACCAGTTATTTCTGAGGTTGCATTAAAAGAGTTAAGTTTACACTTTGGCTCTCATTTATAGACTAGCTAAAAAGTGTTTGAACTCTGAGAGGAAATTGCTTTTTTGATACTGCATTAGCTGCAATTCACATGTTCTTATAGCACTGTGAAAGGTAAAATCCTTCGCGCAGTTTTGTACCAGGCGTGTAAAATTGAACAATTTTTCGCCGCCATTTCTATTCAGCGAGGTATACAGAATTTTTTTTTGCCATTGCACATATCAACCAAACGTTTATTTTTTAATGTGGCAGCTTTACTGTATTTAATTTTTTTTAATCACGCTCTTTACAGAATCAGTGAAATTAATTGCCGAAAGAGTGTTATTAAGCTGCTACTAGTTGTCAAATGAAGTCGAATGAACTGGAAACCAGCGCCTTAAATTTGTGGGTTTCACTGGAATAAAAAACTGGAATCGCCATTAAATTAGTGAAATTTGCCACTGTAGCAGTCCGTTGACTGCCAATGATTTCAAATGTAGAGCCATTTTCAGAGATTTGAATATTTCGAGAGTAAAAATGAGAATACTTTGTCCGGCTGATTACAGCTGTTACACAAAATGTCCGTGACAAGGATGTGCCTAAATAAAACCCGTAAATCTAAGATTTCGGTAACAAACCTTCCAGTGAAGTATTTGTAATTTTTATTTATACTCCATTTTCCGACAAACTTCAGCAATTGGTTATTAAAACAGGTATTCCCCAAACATTACAAACTATTTTAAGTTTTTAATAGAGAACAAAATATTATATTTTAGCGCTTCAGCTATGTACTACACGCTGCAGTTCAAGTTTAAAAATACAGATCTATGAGTGTGAGATTTTATTAGATTAACAATGTCATGAATTTTCAAATAACGACGTGAGTTCACAGCTTCAAATATAAACAAACAATGCCAATCAAGAATGGGTTGAACAAACCGTACGCGTCCTTATAACTAACGTCTATGTAAGGGAAAATAATTAACAACGACCCTAAAGGAAAGATATGACGTGGAAACCCTTAGGGATTGAGAACAGCTTTAAACATTATTTTACCGAAATTTCTTTTTCTTTGTAAATAATTTACGATTACCTAAGGAATTATAAAAATAAAAATTTACCATGTTTTATTATGAAAATATTTTCAAGAAAATAAGTCCCTTGTCGAGGATACATGGCTAAGAGTTTAAGTGCACAGATTCATTCTTTCAGTGAGACCCGTTGCCATTATAGCAAAACACTCCATTGCGAAATGNACGCAACACTCCATTGCGAAATGTTAAATATGCGAACACCCTTGTCATAACACAGGCGCTGCTTGGAAACTGGTAGCAGATNTAGCAAAACACTCCATTGCGAAATGTTAAATATGCGAACACCCTTGTCATAACACAGGCGCTGCTTGGAAACTGGTAGCAGATGATTCCTCGTAGCGAACATGATTACGGGAACTGAGTAGGGTTAAGACTGGCTCTTCTCGTAGGCGAACAATAAACGAATGGTTTGAGGTGCATCGTTTATTAGTGTGACGTCTGGGAGGTATTCAGCAACACTAGCACGAAACGACAGAATGTCTAGAACTTCGCGGTGGCCACAGTGTGGCACGAAGGAACCGAGAGCATGTCGCGGTGATGCAGCGGCAGGTTGCTGATCTACTAGAGCAGCATATCTCAGACAGCAGTGCCGATTTGTCACTCTCCCTTATATATTCCTTTCTTTCGCATTCATTTCGGCTCTCCAAAATCAAGAGATCAAGAATCTGACATCTTAGAAAGGCACTATCACAAACTTCAAAAATTGAACCTACGATTTTTTTGCCAAGCAAAAGCCCAGATATTATAAAAATTTCCCTTCGTACGAAAATATTTTGCTTGGCATGTTTGAGGATACAGGTACTCGGACTTAAGCTGTAATAATATATCCACAGCGTACTACGGAAAAAAATGTTTTTTATAAAACTTTGCATTTATATTAAATCTTAGAAATTAAAAATTATTATGTAAGAATTTTTTCCAATAATAATACAATTTAGCGTACTGTCCCTGTGCAAATTTTATGTTTTTAACAGCAGCCAGCGGTATTCTGAAATTGAATTTGTAAAAAAAAAATTACGCTGTATGGTTAAGAGATAGCTAGTAAACTTTTAACGAGCCCGGAATGTGTAGAATTTCGGTAAGGATGGTTGGCGTATTGTTATTAACTATTTACGGTTAATTTTTGTAACAACGCAGTCATCCTGTTCGTACCCGTACCAAATGCATCTCATGGAAGTAATTTAATCATATGGACTGATGTGATGTTGCAAACTAACAGCAGAAAGTATTAAAATGGTTTCAGAAATAACATAAAAATATTTGCTCTTCTCTACATATTCCGGTGCTGATTTCTGACCACTCACAGTGAAGACCACAATATAACTTACTCCGCAAAACGCCGTAGGTAAATTTTTTAGGAATTTTACGTTGTGTGGTCGATAATACCGCATTATATCTCTTGTTCACTTGGGAGAAAGTGGACAAGCATGTAACTGCTTGTATAGGCTGTGCTAATTCAGCACTTTTGAAAGCCCTGCTCAAGATTTACTTTCCTGCTAATATTATATTGTTCCTCCATTTGTGACATTAATGTTTTCCTTGGTCTGATCACTTAATTCAAGCGTGAATGAAGTAACACCCACAAACATTGCAAGAGCGTAAATATAGTATTAATATGCATATTCTTATTTTAATTTGCACAAAACAAACAGAAACTGAGTTAGGTACATTCAGTGTCAACAAATTCAGTTATGTAAACCCTGTGTCAACGAATTTATTCGTCGCACTTATAATATACTTTAATACGTGAAAATAATTTTTCTATAACGCTGCCAACTTAATTGGGAGAATGTAAGTCAAAGTGTTAGTTTAAGTGAAAGGCGTCATAGAAAGGGATTATTTTTTTCAAAGGTTGGTTTCAGAAGTCTTCATATAACCGTTAACCACCCGAAAAAACTATTTGGTTGGTTAGACAAAGTTTTAACTGCATAAGTGTTTTATTTTAATTTTTTTTCCATGAGACGAAAACCTATAGCTGATACAGTAAAATCCCCGCGTTTGTTTGGTCGCCAACAGGCAAATATTATGGCGCGACCTCAGAGATGGCTTCATGATGGGTAGCGTGGTAGNAGGTAAATTTTTTAGGAATTTTACGTTGTGTGGTCGATAATACCGCATTATATCTCTTGTTCACTTGGGAGAAAGTTTGAAAGCCCTGCTCAAGATTTACTTTCCTGATAATATTATATTGTTCCTCCATTTGTGACATTAATGTTTTCCTTGGTCTGATCACTTAATTCAAGCGTGAATGAAGNTAATATTATATTGTTCCTCCATTTGTGACATTAATGTTTTCCTTGGTCTGATCACTTAATTCAAGCGTGAATGAAGTAACACCCACAAACATTGCAAGAGCGTAAATATAGTATTAATATGCATATTCTTATTTTAATTTGCACAAAACAAACAGAAACTGAGTTATGTACATTCAGTGTCAACAAATTCAGTTATGTAAACCCTGTGTCAACGAATTTATTCGTCGCACTTATAATATACTTTAATACGTGAAAATAATTTTTCTATAACGCTGCCAACTTAATTGAGAGAATGTAAGTCAAAGTGTTAGTTTAAGTGAAAGGCGTCATAGAAAGGGATTATTTTTTTCAAANAACTTAATTGAGAGAATGTAAGTCAAAGTGTTAGTTTAAGTGAAAGGCGTCATAGAAAGGGATTATTTTTTTCAAAGGTTGGTTTCAGAAGTCTTCATATAACCGTTAAACACCCGAAAAAACTATTTGGTTGGTTAGACAAAGTTTTAACTGCATAAGTGTTTTATTTTAATTTTTTTTCCATGAGACGAAAACCTGTAGCTGATACAGTAAAATCCGCGCGTTTGTTTGGTCGCCAACAGGCAAATATTATGGCGCGACCTCAGAGATGGCTTCATGATGGGTAGCGTGGTAGNCGCGTTTGTTTGGTCGCCAACAGGCAAATATTATGGCGCGACCTCAGAGATGGCTTCATGATGGGTAGCGTGGTAGACGAAGCTCTGCTTTACATGCTATATGTAGACGTCTCAGCATCTAGAGACGAGGATATCTTGCGTAAAGTTTTCCAAACTTAGGCATATGTCAAAACATTACAGCGTCATTTACCTTCCAGGTTAGAGCAGACTTTGGTTTTACGGTTATTAAATTGTTATCATGCAAGGATATTCCTTATCGTATTTACGAATGCTGAGTCGTCCAGTCAAAAACGGAAATTGCTTCTTGCAGACAGAGCAGCGTGTAAAAAAAAAATGCTGGTTTGTACATGAAATACTCATATTGCACAGTTTTTTTTNTTCTTGCAGACAGAGCAGCGTGTAAAAAAAAAATGCTGGTTTGTACATGAAATACTCATATTGCACAGTTTTTTTTCAGTGGATATCGATTAGCGTAATAAGCCCTAGAGGAATCGCAACCATAAGTAAATAAACGCTTAAAATNTTTTTTTTCAGTGGATATCGATTAGCGTAATAAGCCCTAGAGGAATCGCAACCATAAGTAAATAAACGCTTAAAATAAAGTGACCTAATAATTAAGATCTAAACCAGAAATGTTGGCCACTTCAATTAGAGGATTGTGGACTGTACCCTTCTGCTACATAAATGAGCAAAATTCCCGGGTTGCTATTTTGGTTACGCTGCCATTCTGCGTGCACACTGGTGCATTTTGTTCGGTTATTAAATGGCTGTTCGTAAGAGGAAACAACTTCCCTTACTTGCCGTTCAGATTTATTTTACTCAAGTAATGAGTTTCTGTGACGCGCGCGCAATGACACAAGGATATCTTCCATTTTGTAAGTAGAGGTTAAGAAAACGATGTTTTGCAGAGTCGCTAGTCAAACTGTGAGTGCCGCTACTTCGAACGCCTCCTGTATCAGAAGTGTGTTATATCTGTAATACTTACGCGAGACGTGAAACCCAGAAAAATACATCTCTTTGGTTGGCTGTATATAATGCATTCCTGTTTTTGCGNATACTTACGCGAGACGTGAAACCCAGAAAAATACATCTCTTTGGTTGGCTGTATATAATGCATTCCTGTTTTTGCCATAAATTTGGTCTCGTGCTTTATAAAGCAGCATGTTATTCGCACACACCTCCGTATCAATTTTGCAACGCCCCAGTAAAAGCTTAAAAAATATAGAAATGTATTGAATATATTGTATCACCACGCATATGTGACTTAGGAAATTTTTTGCCTATATTGTGCAGGATTTCTCAGTGGAATTATACGTTTTATTGTCAAAAACCCATGTAAACAGCTAGCTGACTCAAAACTGTCACATTCTGTTATTACGACGGAGAGCTTTAAAGTATATCCTGGCTCGAAAACTTTTTGCGAAAAATTATTACAATAGAAAACATCTTAGCCCAAAATATTTTCGATAAAAAAAAAGGCATATAAATTGTATCATCCTTACAATTGTTGTAAAGCAACGTGTCCAAATCACATATATACGTTCGATTGAAAAACTTGCGATAAAGCTTAAGTTACAATTACGCCATACGAAAGTATGGTTTTTGGTCCACAGCACGACAGACGGAAAGGAAACAGAACGTTTTCTCTGAAACGGAAAGTTGAGTGCCAATAACATTTTTGCTGTAGGAGAAAATTTTTTCCTCCTGCTGTGTATTAATTGACATACATTTCCAAGACTGAGATATCGAGATTCGTCTATTCCTCGTCTTCTTACTTTGATTGTTAACGACCGAGGACTTAGAATGTGGTGTTATGTCTCCCAGCTGTTCGAACTGTGGNATACTTACGCGAGACGTGAAACCCAGAAAAATACATCTCTTTGGTTGGCTGTATATAATGCATTCCTGTTTTTGCGATAAATTTGGTCTCGTGCTTTATAAAGCAGCATGTTATTCGCACACACCTCCGTATCAATTTTGCAACGCCCCAGTAAAAGCTTAAAAAATATAGAAATGTATTGAATATATTGTATTACCACGCATATGTGACTTAGGAAATTTTTTGCCTATATTGTGCAGGATTTCTCAGTGGAATTATACGTTTTATTGTCAAAAACCCATGTAAACAGCTAGCTGACTCAAAACTGTCACATTCTGTTATTACGACGGAGAGCTTTAAAGTATATCCTGGCTCGAAAACTTTTTGCGAAAAATTATTACAATAGAAAACATCTTAGCCCAAAATATTTTCGATAAAAAAAAAGGCATATAAATTGTATCATCCTTACAATTGTTGTGAAGCAACGTGTCCAAATCACATATATACGTTCGATTGAAAAACTTGCGATAAAGCTTAAGTTACAATTACGCCATACGAAAGTATGGTTTTTGGTCCACAGCACGACAGACGGAAAGGAAACAGAACGTTTTCTCTGAAACGGAAAGTTGAGTGCCAAGAACATTTTTGCTGTAGGAGAAATTTTTTTCCTCCTGCTGTGTATTAATTGACATACATTTCGAAGACTGAGATATCGAGATTCGTCTATTCTTCGTCTTCTTACTTTGATTGTTAACGACCGAGGACTTAGAATGTGGTGTTATGTCTCCCAGCTGTTCGAACTGTGGNTCGTCTTCTTACTTTGATTGTTAACGACCGAGGACTTAGAATGTGGTGTTATGTCTCCCAGCTGTTCGAACTGTGGAGCTGGACGAGTCTATACAGCCTTACAACTTGGCAGCGGCCATTTGTCCATTGACTACTCGTGTTTACGAGAGGTCAGGACACATTGTTTGGCAGCTTTACACAACATTCGTCACTGCAGCGTTGAATGTTTGCCGTAGGTTCGAGAACGCGCTTGTAAACTTGCGGCCAAAGCACAAACGTAAAACAAACAGTGTTTGAAGCCTAAGATTTCGTCGAGGGGGAGGGGTGGGGGAGCGCGAAATGTGTCAGGCTCTTTTACACAAAGAAAATATGCACGTTTTTATTTGACAGTGTTTTAATACAAACACAATCTGCCGTCTAATTCACACGGCTCGTTTAGCCGTCAACTTTAAAACCCAAAACACTAGTCGCCACGTGACTTGGGCAATTGGGTGTGTGATGTATAGCGGAAACAGAACGGAAGACGTAATACATTTTAAAACTCTGCGGCTTGAACCGAACTTCTGCGATAATGTGAGACTTCTTTCCGCTTCCATTTTCCGCTGTTTCGTGCGAACGCAGACTTCGAATATTAAAACAATTGTTACTTGACTTTCTCAATCAATAAGAAAATGCCCCCTTACACAAATAAGGCGACCACGATACAAGAAAATCCTTTATGTATGGTAAAATGAGCCTGAAATTCGTATTACTCTTAGGTTTTTAGTCAATAAATACTTATTCGTACACNCCTTTATGTATGGTAAAATGAGCCTGAAATTCGTATTACTCTTAGGTTTTTAGTCAATAAATACTTATTCGTACACAAACATAAATTGTAACTGTTTCGTATCGCAAAAAACTACAATTTAAAAAATGCGACAAGGGAAATTTTTAGATAAGTTATACATTTTTTAAAGGGGAAGGTTTATATATTATATTTATATTTCAAATAAATATAAAATATCCACAAAGTCAGAACATTAATATGTCGTCATAAATCTAGCACTATAAAACTATTGAGCATACCTACGTTTTATAATTATTTTAAAAATAATGTTATTTTTTCTTTATTTTGCTTTGATATTTCTCCTTAAAGTTCCGCGAAAATATTATAATGCCACGTATAGGCCCTTTAACTTGTATTTAGTTCCGCTTTTAAAATCGCATGGCCCTTTCTTTCCGGCTTTAAGATTTTCATTATTTCATTAAAATAACTTGAAGTGTCACATTCAGTAAAACTTTATTAAAAACATTTTTCAGTGAAAATAAAATTATGTAGACTTAACCCTACTAAAAATATTATTATTTCTTTTTTTTTTTGTTAGAGAAGTTGTTATTTCCAGTTAACAGCGAAAGTTCCGTTTAAGAAGTTGAATCTATAAGTGTCTCATACATTTAATAGAGAAATATCTTCTAATAAACACAATGAGCCAACAGAAAAGCAGTTTGCGAATGTTAAACAGATGCATATATTTGTTGATATTAGATTATACATTTCTCAAGCTCTGTCGAAAGTAAGCTACTGAATTCCGAATCATGTATAGCAGGCGGCGTTTGTTCGACGCCTTTGTCAGAGAACTGTTGTCGTTTTCGATACGGTCGTTCATTTGTTGAGTGCGGCGTTTGTTATTGGCGTGAGCTCTAGCCCGGTCTCGAAACGAGCTCGCAAATGTTGACGTTCCCCATTAGCTGGTAGCCATGTGCAGACGTGCTACATCCTCTCAAACCCCTGTCGTATTGTCACATATTTCCGTCGAACTGCTTGCAATAAGTTTGGTCAAATAAAGTTGGACAGTTAAGACGTCATCGAAACGTCATAAACACCACCACGCCACGTTTTGTCTGAGAAATTTGGACGCCTTCAGTTTCCATCAAACATTTGAAGATTGGACCGGTTCTAAAATTTCTTTGTTGTTTACGGTCTCAGCCAATCAGAATCGTGCACGACATAAATAAACGTCAAGAAACTTTAAAATAACGAACAATCGCTGGAAACGAAGTAGGTTAAGAAGATAATAAATTTATGTAGAAGCTGTCTGGGCATGAATGCTATTTTAAGTGAGTATTGCACCTAATATTAGGAACTCAAAGGCATTAAATTTCATTATGCAGGTAAAATCTCTGTTTAATAAGATTTTAATTTAGTAAAGAAGCAAAATAAATTACAACATTCATTACGTATTTCTTCCTGTAATCTCCTGGATGGAAAAACAAAAGCAATATCTCACTATGAAAATAATTTTTAAATAATAAATAGAATGAGATTCTCCTTGTAAAAAATTTAGACAGTGTGACACATTTTCAAACACATTCAAAATTTTTTGATTGAATTTGTTGGAAGGAAAAATTTGATTGCCGTATTTTGTCTTCAAATTTTATGGTCAAATATAGTTGAAGGCGAAAATTTGACAGTGTGACAGGGGCTTTAAATTTGTGACTGGGGATCGAATACAGCTGACTCGGAAGTCATGCGGAACAAATACCTCAAAAAGTCGTTATCGCGGCATCGCATCGTTTCACTGTTAGAAAAAAAAATTATTTCGTGGTCAGAAAAATTCTTTAGAACTCTCCGTAAAATAACAAACACAATGCTTTTTCAACGACGAAATTTCAATAAATTTGACAGAAATTTCCGTGAATTCATGAAACCTCGCCGTGAATTTCCTTTTTTTTTTTTTACTTCCGTTTTAAAATAATATATTAAGGGGGAAAATTAAGTCTCGGTTGGTATAAATAACCAGGATTAAAAAAGTGAAAAATATTTTATTCTGGAGCAAAATTTTAACATTACTGAAAGTTTTTTTTTAAGTCTGACGCCATTGCCTTACGACGTTCTTATAGCTGTAAGATACGATATCGATATGTTTTTTCTGTAAATGTGGCATATTTAACCACGTCAATTTCTAGCAGTGTTTGAGTGATTTCAGTAGGCTAATGCTGGTACAGGTAACTTTTGCTACTTTTTAATTTTTTTAAGTCATAGGTTTGAGTGACTTGGATATCCAAACTGCCACAGAAAAGATTTTGTGATTATAGTGGCGAAAAAGCATCCTGTAA
This sequence comes from Clitarchus hookeri, assembly GCA_002778355.1. Classification (NCBI taxonomy): domain Eukaryota; kingdom Metazoa; phylum Arthropoda; class Insecta; order Phasmatodea; family Phasmatidae; genus Clitarchus; species Clitarchus hookeri. Next base: position 1,126,541 of record NQII01000018.1, read on the forward strand.
GCTTGGGATTGTTCGTTCCCTTAACCCGACGCTGTAGCACGTACAGAGACGTTCCGTACTTTGTATTTACGGAGCTCATCTCCGTCTTTCGTTATTACGGATCGCGTTCCCGTATACTTATTGTTCACGTCCGTTAAAGTTTCCGTGAACATGCGGTATTTTTAAGAGTAAATGTAACAAATCATATCAACGAATATGTATATTTTTTTTAACGTTAGTCCATCCTGCTGCATTTCCATTACCAAGAAGTGAATTAAGTAAAAGGAGGCGTTTAAAATTCATTTTAAAAACCGGCGTAATCATGAGAACGCCTTTGTGTGTTTCCTTTAAAATTTTTATTGATGGTGAAAATGTACGTTGCTTCAATTTGTACAGAACTTCAATACAAGTGTTCGCGAAACAAGACGATCTGCGATTGGATAAATTCGCTAGCCAAACTCCATTATGCGGCATACGCATGCTTGAGCCGTTAGTCGTAGTCCGTTTCCTTCTGGGGAAATGAAAATCGACTGGCGCTGATTGGGACTCGCAATGATTTGGCAATACTTTTGTGGTTGAAATTGTGATACGCTCCTCCCTCCTTCACCGTTCTGCGGTGTACAAATTGCTGCCAATTCGTAGAAGTAACACGTTCGTACCTAAATGTATCCGAAGCCCACGTCGACGCCGAATGAATTCGTGAAAATTCCCCCGCCTCTGCAGAGACTTCAATGCACTAACGAGAGAAATTCTAAAGAGTATAACAATTATTCTTCTGTGGATTAACTGGCAAATGTGACAGGTTCTTTGTTGTGATAGTATTTTATTCTCCAATGCAAAAATGAATAAATCGGAAAACAAGTCAACCGCAAAAAGTACGTTCTAAGGTAATTAAATTTCAAATCATATTCGGGAACAAAAATACTGCATGTTCTGTCAATATCTTGATTTGGTTTATAATTTTCTCGTGTTAAATAAGTGTGCATCTAAACATTAAAAACTTAAAGTCAAAGAAACTAAAATTTCCGCTATGTTTTTTGTGGCGGACGCTTAATACGTCTAATAATAATAGCTAAGTTATTATCACTAACCAAGAATAATTAACTAATAAATTATTTTACTTTTTATTTATTGCGATTGTGAAAAGACTTGGACTATACACTTTACGATGGGACAACTGTTTTATTTATTTTACTTTTAGTAGGCTTCTTTTAATTATACTTGAAACTTCCTGATAAATAAAAAAGTGCTCAGTTGGCAGGCCTGTGCAGAAATTGTACAAACATGAAAGCAGACGACTGATAACCTTTTCTGACATCGTAGTATTTTCTCTTATTATAGTCGCCTGAAAAAAAAATGCCAATAAAAGACCCGAAACTGTCTCACGCGAATTCTTTACATTACATAAAAATTAATTCCCTAGTTGTTAAAAGCATTCATATATTTTCAGGGCAATAGGTTATATGTCACAATTAAAATAAATCTAGAACCGATCCGCGGAATCATTTTATTCGTATCAAATCATTTGTACATAAAATGTATATCGCATATTAGCACCCAGGAAGTGGTTTAAATCGCGGTTATTTTATTATAAAGAACTGGTTTCCGCAGAATATTGCCACATGTGCGAAGCAAAGGAGAAAATGTGAATACAGGAATTCATCAGTTTATATAACTGTTTTGCACAGAAACAACATCTGAACTTATTACGTCCTGTGTTGAAGTTAACATAGAAAATGCATTAATTTTTATATTGCGTTAGATGTGACGCAATATGTCTGCTCTTAAGTGCACGTTTAGTAAGAAAATGAGCGCAGAGAACGTTTATAATTATTTAAAAAGCTTAAATGGGTAATAATTTAAAGCGACATGTTGAGTAAAGCTTAGCTATTCACGATAATGTTTTTTTTTTTTACTCTTGTAAATCGGTTTCTTTAAAATGTTTGCCACACGACAGTGTACCCTGGAAGATGAAAAGTCCATAATTTTTAACAGCCCTACCAACTGACTACGGAAGGTAGTGAAAACTTTTTTGTAGCGATGTTTGTACAGATAATGCCCCAGGTTATCACGAATAAAAATAATCACAAGCAGCTCACCACACTGCTAAGAATTTCCGTACATTTACGAATTTTTTAACGGAAAAGTGTAGTAAATTTTACGGAAACGCAATCTGTAGTGACGACATTAAAACGTAGCATCAAGCGTCTGTAATATTTAGCAAAAACTAAACTTTAATAGAAACTGAAAAAAAGTGCTTATGTAACTCTATTATAAACACGAAAGTTGTACCACAAATATCATGTGAAAGTTTTAGGTGATTGGTTGAAATCGTATACTCATAAATTTTGACACGGGTTCAAATCTTGCTCGACTATAAACTATTTTAACGTTCTTCAACATCTTATNCGTATACTCATAAATTTTGACACGGGTTCAAATCTTGCTCGACTATAAACTATTTTAACGTTCTTCAACATCTTATTTATACGTACTAGAAGACCCACATAACGGACGTCAAAGACTTTTTCATCATCTCTTTTTATTTCAAACTGGAAGTACAGAAAATCAACTAGGAAATTAACGGGGAAGCTCAGTGAAATTTACGGAAAGTCCGTTTTTTGAATAACTAATGTGTCTGTAATTTTACGGCGGGTTTACTGACGCCTCTGGATAAACTTTCACCAGCACTTTTCCGTAAAATGAAGGACATTTAGCAGGGCACGAGGGTGCATGCAGTCTTCCAAGAGGAAGCGCTAAACGAGGGGGAAGGGGGTTTAACTTACGAGTGGATGGTCTACTCACTCGCCCCATGGTCACCCAGTCAACCTTCATTTCAGTCAACACACAGTACAATAATTTTGGCACGTTTTACAAATAATTCCTTAGAAACAGTTGTCAAATGTTTTTTTTTTGTGATACTACAAGTAAATTATTGTAAGTTAACGACACCGAGACATGTGCAACGCACTAAATTAATTACATATCTACAAGTTATTATCGAACATGAAGTCTGAAGTGTTTACTTGTTAAAATCAACAGTAGGGGCTACCTCCATATTTTCACGTTACAGACTGTTGTGAGCTATGTTCTAATTCACCCGTAGTGTTACAAAAATGATCGTGGCAAGTATATTCCAAGAAAAAATATATGTGTAAGTACAAAAACGTTTTACTTTGCAGTGCGTTAGTGTATTTCTGTGGTGTCTCATTGGTCTCGAAATGATGATGTCGCCGTTTTGAAGCGCTTCCCGTACATAACGGAAAATATATTGTCAAGAAAAATGTTCCGTCATTTTATGGAAAAGTGACTGTAAAAACTTCTACAGGCTTCTCTCTCCGTAAAATTAGAAACACGTTGTTTTTTCAATAACGGACTTTCCTTAAATTTCACGCAACTTCTCGTTAAATCACGGAACCTACCCCGTAAATTATCTATATAGTCCATCCACGGTAATTTCTAACTTTTCTGAAGCCCTGCTAAAGTTCTCCTTCCAGGATATTCCTCGACGTCATGCAATCAAAGTTTAACCGAGTCTAGAAAGTTACACCAAATGGACAGTGCATTGCATTCGTCCGCGCTCAGTGTAATAATATTTTGCATAAGAACTATTTCTAACTTTTTTACTAGGCGTTACAAAGACCCATTTTCACTATTATTTATATTAATTAAAATTATTATATATATATATAGGAATTATTATTTTAAGTTCAAATTAACCACAAATAAGGTATTTTATGTTAAAACACAATTATAAAACGCTAGTAATACATAACATATTTATGAAACAACCAAACATAACATACATGGATTAATTTAAGCATTTGGTTCAAAAAGTGTAAAGAAAACGCGAAAAGACCATAGCTAAGTTTTTCTCTACTTGCGGTTCAAAGAAAAATATTTACTCAATCTCTCCAATTTTCTACGCGTGGGTGTTTCACTGTACATAAAAAACTGATTTTCAAAAGGTAAAGTATTTTAATCTGTAACGATATTTTAAAAGCGATCATAATTTTCGGTTTCCGTGAATCCCACTGCTTACATACGAGACCTTATGACATTAGGTATAAATATGTTATTTGTAAACATGTAACATAAATAACTCTCTCACGGTGTTTCTAGTAATATGTCAGTGTTTGAAATGTTGATATTACAGGTGTCTGATGCTAAATTGTGATGTTTGGGGCAAAAGCCTAAGTGGCGAGGATTCCCTAACTGTCGCAGAAACTACATATTTACGGTCGCAGTGGCGAAGAAATATTCGTGTAGACTCGGTGTTGTTTTCGCCCCTGAAACCCGAAGCTACAGAAAACACGGACACGTCCCGAGTTTTGTGTTTACGAAGCTCAGGCCGGTTTTCCGTCATCAGGGAACGCGTTCCCTTTTATTAACTGTACACTTCCGCTAAAAAAATTCTTGAGAATATGCGGATATTTTGAACAGTATCCCTGCGAAGTCTGTCGCCTAACTTTCCGCGGTGTCTTCAAAACTTTTGAAATACTTGTCTTGTTAATAATAACACATCAAAAAGTAAGCTAGGTTTACTCCATCCGCGGTTACATCCGACTTTTCTGACGTCCTGCTAAAGTTCTGCTTCCAGAATATTCCTCCGCCTCATATAAACAAAATTTAGAAAATTACACCAGAGGGCCAACGCACCGCATTCATGCGCACTCATTGAAATAATATTTTTCATGATAACTATTTCTTACTGGGCATTACCAACACACACATTTTATCCCCGTCTTTATTTATAGTAGTTATAAATGAAAAAAAATATACAATTTATACAAAAAAATATAAGTAAAACTTGGATTTAACCAAAAATAAGGCACTTTTATGTTAACACAATTATAAAACGCTTGTGATACATGAGCTATTTACGAAACCATCAAACACTTCGCACATGGCTTTTTTTTCTTTAAAAGTTTGATTCAAAAAGTTTGAAGAAACGGTGAATATGATATAGAGACTCCTAATTTACGAGAAAAAATAATCACTGCTACACGAAGGCCAAAACACTTTACCTCTTTTGTGTATGCGTAATTTTTTTTTTAACTGTTACGCCTTCCAGGTATTTTCCCGCGAATAACAGACGTTCAGAATTGGCATAAGCAAATTCTGATCGGTACAGTCACAAAAAAACGCTGCAACTAAGCAAAGGAATGATTCAGGTGTGCACGAATAAGTTTTTTCTGACAGTTAGGACAACGAATAATCTTTTTTTTTTCCCCTAATAACGTAAAAATAGATCAGCTGCAATTATGTTTACTGTCAAACGATTTTGAAATGAAAACCTTTTTACGANCACAGTCACAAAAAAAAACGCTGCAACTAAGCAAAGGAATGATTCAGGTGTGCACGAATAAGTTTTTTCTGACAGTTAGGACAACGAATAATCTTTTTTTTTCCCCCTAATAACGTAAAAATAGATCAGCTGCAATTATGTTTACTGTCAAACGATTTTGAAATGAAAACCTTTTTACGAATCTGCGTGAATTTCCATGTAAACTTCCAGAGGAGTCTATTTAAATGTTCTTCGTGTGAAACAAGAATCGAGTTTTATTTTTTAGCAGTTTTAATTAAACTGGGGTTTTTTAATATTAAATTTGTTCCTATTTACGTCAAAAACACGAGACAAAAGGTGATAATGGCTTCGCAGAATAGCATATCTCGCTAACACAATATCTAAGCAAGTACACTATTGGTTACAGGTTTTTCATAGTAAACTGAGCACTTTTGAAAAACCTGCTCAAGATCTACTTCTATGCACTTGTGTATTCTTCCTCCATACGCAAAATTAACATTGCTGGGGTCCTCAGCATTTTATCCAAGCATCGGTCAAGTGAAGCGGTGAAATTATAAGAAAAATGAACGCGTAACAAATGGATCAATTCTTTCACTAATCCTACATTTAAAAGACAAGAAGTAGAAGTAAGCATTTCAGTATTCAATGATGTTTGCCTAACACCTTTAATTCAACATCAACACATGGAACTACTTTCCCTCCGGTGTTACCAACTTTACTGGACACACGCCAGTCAGCGTGCTCATTAAAATACATGCAGGTAGGAGCAGTGACATTTTTCAAAGTTTGATTTCAAAGTTGCTCAATTAACGTACAAAGTCTGAAGTTAATTTTGGCAAAGTTAACTATTACTTGTGGTGGAATGGTACATCACAACAGGCAGGAAAAGAAGATCCGAGGATCCGACACGCTTTGAAACATACACAGTGTTCTTTTATTTTTATGATTCAACATTTCCCCTTATTGTCATAAATTAATGTTCTCCGGACATATTTGAAATATGTTGAACACATTACCCTAGTAGTAATATGTGGTCATTTTTTTTTCCCCGGTGATAATCGGTTTCTCTTCCTTTCCTTTTTTTCTCTTTACCATCCCGGCCTCTGTTCGCGGACGCGTTGTGGTTTGTGGTGATGCCAAAGTTGAGGTTACAGCCACAAAATTATTTTCTCGATCCGAATAATGCTGGCGACTCCGCGCGTAAGCACGCGTGACTTTTCTGCAGAGCGGATTCCGATGTATTTTTCACGATTCCGTCGCAAGGACGGTGACAGCCGACACTAACACGAATATCGACACAAAATAAGTTTCTAACGGATCGCACCTCAAGCACTAACACCAGAATAATGAACTGCGCAGCCGCCTAACCGGACACCAAAGTTACAAAAATAATAATAAAATTGTAGACATGGAAGCTCGTAACAGATTTTGTCAGAGACCATTTTTGCTCAGAAAGAAAAGCGCAAAACATCAAGTCTCGCCGATTGTTTCACTGCCTAGAGTCGCCCGTGATTTCTGTTGACTGTATAGCCTATGGGCCTAGCTTCTGAAGTTAATTAATTCTCTGTAATATTGTCGCCGGGACCCCCTAGGAGCCGCACACTTGCGATAAAATAATTCTGGACTTTGTGGAACAAGTACACTAATTTTATTCACTTGTAATCGGTGGCAGTGGTAGGTCACTAAGGTAGAGAGTTAACGAGGCTCAGCCGATGAAATTTCCCAGTTTTACTTGCAGAATGACTATTAATTTGTCAAATTGTTCTTAGTCCATATCTTTCTGGATATACCAACGCTTTTTTTTCTTTTCAGAACCGTGATAGGTAAAATACAGCTGCCAGCGTGTGCTTTTTTACTTCTCTCTATGTGATAAGAAAGAACGTGTCATACAATTCACAAGATTGGCCATGCATATTAAAAATATTTTCGACCTACATACTTTTGCCCCCTTGCCGTACAATCCAAGTGGAAATGCAACCGCATAGTTTCGGATTTAGTTATTCACGTGCGCACAATAATATTTCCATCGTTTATTGGCTGTGAACACCTTTTTCTGTGTGTCACTGAAATGTCAAAATAATCAGTCACGCTAATTCTTGGAGACTGTGATTCTCGTCGAAGTAAATAAGCAGCAAAAAAATTATGCTTGTGGTAACGGAAGCTGAGAAACTAATGCCCAATCAATTCAGTGCGGTACTAAAAATTAAAATTGCATTGCTATTATGAGTTGTTAAAATTTTCATCAAATGCATCCAGGGATCTATTTTGTTCACAGTTGTTAACTGAGTACTTCGTGTTAAGCATTGCCAACTTCGGCTTCCTGCCTCGGAGTGTTCATTTTATGTTGGCAACTGCTGCCAATGTTCTTGTGAAATTTGTGCCCCATAATAAAATGCAATACTTTTCCCGGAAAAGTAGTCATTAGGTCTTGAGAAATCTCCGAAACGACGGGGATTCCCAGTCATAACTGTTGGCATTCATTACTGAATTGTTGCAATTACGCAAGTTTTCTATTTATAATCTTTCAAGTGAGCAAATAACCTAGTTCTACAAACTTTGGCACTTCGAATGTGCAGTACTGTGGAATTCTACAAGAATAGATCGGTTCCAGGTAAAATCCTTTTTTTACCTGTGTAGGACGGGTAGGAAAAATTCACCTAACATAAAAGCGAAACGAAGTGTCTTGGTTTTTGAAATATATCCATTCGCGGAATATTTTCGCGGAAATTTACTGTCCTTACACACCGGGCTTTAAGAGTTCATTTTATGGACAGTAAATTTTCCCAAACTTCAAGGCTGTGTGACAGCCCCCAGATTTTCATTGCGCCTTCCAGAGGTTTCCATTCCAGGTCATCCGCAGACCTCCAAGTTCACCTGTTTAATAAATTTCTTCACATTCTGAGTTATATATCACGGGGCCATTATTACAAGAATACTGGCGCAGACAAAAGAATTTGCTTATGGTAATTTTCATTATGTACGCAGCGGAAACTGAGGGGGAAATTATTTTCACGAAAAGCTACGAGCGTCAGTCCGTGTCTACGAGGAACTAATAGATTGGTATGTTTTAACCTTTTCGTACAAACCCTACCCTTATTTTACTTGGTCGCTCTGAAATCACCAGCTGTGATGATAAATACTTGTACCATGTTGACGGTGTTGCAGGATATGTCTATTTCTTCTTACGAGTATCCCGCGGGCGACAGATTTCATAAGGTTGTAATTTCAAGGAACTTACTTTATTAATCATTACTTTCATTGCACTCCAGTGATGTCACGTTCTTTGCTTGCCAGACTACGAATTAAAATTAATAGTTGATGTGTATACACCATGTTTATTGTTATGTAATTCTCATAGAGCATTATTTTATACATACCGCTACACGGAAATTGTGTGTGTTAGCTGAAGTCCTTATCTTTATCTAGAACAATGTGTGCTGCTTCGGCTTCACAGTTTTACAGCCGTTGGTGCAGCTGGACATTTCCACACGTAAAATCATCTCTCGTTTTATGGCAATTCTTTTGAAAACATCGTGCGCAAGAAATCTGTGGAGGTAATAAACTGAAATACAAAACAATTTAAACCATGCTGGTTTTCGGAAATACATTTCAAACATAAATAATTTCGGCGTGATATGTAGAATGTTTTGCGTAAGTGATTGCCATAATGATGACAAGAGTTAAGGTATCGGTTTGAAATAAATGTGATATTTATTCAAACCTGCCTGTAAAATATTTGAGAATTGTCGCGAACTTATAAAGGGGCAATAATTGTTTATCAACTACACCAGTTTGGGAAAGTTTTTAGGCATTACGACCCCAGTCAATAATGATATACTTTCGTGCCCCTAATGTGCACTATATCAAGGAACAACACTGAAAGCTGTTTCACATTTGTATACTGATTTGGGTTAAAATAATTTAAACTCTGATCTTGGTTGGGATTATCCTCACAAATATTTTCTGCGGACATATTTTCATTCAATATTAGAGCTTTTTATCGACACGATTGGATGATATCTATTCTCGCGACGGTTAGATGGCGGAAAATAATCGATAATTATTACGGTAGTCTTAATTCCGTCAGGTTCAGCGATATCAAGTAAATATATGTATCTTCTCACGGAGATCACGCGCAAGGAAAGGAAAGCTCTAGACTTTGAAACGTAACAAGCAGTCTTATTTTTTCACAATGAAGTACTCTGTATAAAAGGAAATTTTTCAATCGAATGCTGGCATTAAAAAACGTTCATACAGAATAAAACTTTTTAACAGGTAATAAACTACGCCAGTGCAAACTCGTATACTATTACGGCGAACACTAAGGAAATTCAGTGGCGAATGAAATCTTCAGTCATTTGTATGTTTAATTTAATTTGGTAACAGAAGCGCAAATGATCTGCGCGCCACGTAGGATTGCGGGTCAGTGATAATCGTTATTAATCCGGAAGGAAAATTTGCCGCTGCATTGTTTTGATTAACGTGCTGCAGAAGAAATAGCCGCCCTCTTGCGCAAGCTGTGTTTCCTTGCGACACCACAGCCGTGGAAAATAGCTCTGCGAGCCCAGTGCCAAAACTACTCGCGAAAAATTCACCGTGTTCGGCGCGTTCCAAATTGCACGTCCTGCGATTCAATAGCGCACGATATCATTTTGTTTGTGAGGCCCGTATTTTACAAGTCATCAGGATTGTTTCTCTTCAGGAACCACTTAAATTTTATGCTGAGTTTCCATTGCTTTGGTTTTATTGCTGAACAGCGAGATTGCTCACTGCAATGGTGCAGTTCAACGTCGAAACACATCCAGTGGCCCGACTACTGCTGGAAGAATTCAGAGTGATTTTACTACTATGGTCATTTCTTCAAGTCAAACTGTGAAATTATTAGAAGCAAACGAAATAATTTGTTAACACAAACTGTTACCTAACACTGACGTTAAAACATGTAACTTCTTTTCCCTCCACCGTTACCAAATTTACTGGGCTCATGTCACTAAGAGCGCCCGTTAAAATATATGCAGGAAGAATCAGTGCCTTTTGTCTAAGGTTGATTTCAAAAGTGCTAACTTTATCGCATCCAGTACTCTTTTAAACGTAGAACACACACACTGCCAGAATGTTCAGAGAAGAATGATTTATTTTGCACACGAAATAATAACACGTATATTTCGTAACCCTGTTAAGTATTTTGCTATAATTTAATTATTTAAATTGAATCAATAATTTAATGAGTCTATATTTATTGAAAACATAAGCTTATTTACATTATGAATTCTTTAGAAAGCATTTGCAAAAAAAATCACAATTATTACAATAATTAATATGATTGAATGTAATAAAAGAGTAGTATTAATGATTCAAAATATTTCTTATAATAGATTTTATACACACCCATTCCAGTCAAGAAATGGAACTAAATAAACGTTACATAAAATCATACATTTAAATATAATTATAAAATTATGAATAATAAAATTTATTTGTATACAACGACAGTCATAATAATGACAAATTCTTGACAAAAGGTCTCACGAAAAAAAAGTGCTTTTTGAAGAATCCAGAATTAAAATACGCTTTGAAAATATTGTGTTACAAATTGATTTTTAAAAACATTTAAATAAAAACTATCGAGCAAAACATGTAACAGTGTTACAAAATATACGCATTATTCTTTCAAATGCAAAGTAAATCATATTTTTCTGGCAATTCCGGTAGAAATGTTCTACTTTTTAATGAGTTTGTTTATTGCATAGTCAGTTGCAAAAGTGCTTCATTGGTAGTTACTCTACTTCTAACTTCAGATATTCTAGTAGCAGGCAATGTCGAATAACGCCATTGTTATAAACGTTTGTGTGTACAGGTCTTTTATTTTACTGTTACTTTAACATATAATCTGGCTCCGAGCATATAGCTCGAAATTTACGGCGGGGGCGAAAATAACTGGCAAAACATTTATTTGAGAAGTTAAAAAAAAGTGCCTATCAAAACACATTCTTTGTTTTTCTACGGCGACTTCCAAAAACGCGCAGAAAAAAACATGTAAACTTGTATTTTATCTGACACGTGATATAAAAATTATTTACTTACAAATCTCCAAGGATCACTAGACCTAGTGATGTTTCACGAAAAAAATATGGGTACACGGTAGACTTCAATATGATAAGCAGCCAACAGCAGTTTGTATATTGCCATTGGTTGCCGTCTGCTTGAGAAGGAGTTTTCATAATAGACCGAGCCACTCAGAATTAGGCAACATCGACAAGGCTCCTGCGTGATTCGTGTACAGGCAGTTAACGCGTTTCAAAAAGTAATTCAGTCAAACAAGATAGGTAAACGACCCTACAGTCTTTTGAAATATAACTTATCTTGAAAGCACTCCGCGATATTTCATTATCCCTGAAGATCACAGTTAAGAAATTCCCTTGCATCCGCGGTTTTTAGCTGTGTACGTCACACTCGCGGCGTCAACTCTGCCGTTGGCGTCTTGACATAAGCTACTTCATGATTAATCCATCCTCAGGTTCCGATAGCGCTTTGACGGCTACGAAACTACGAAGTAGTGAATAGAAACAGCACTCTCTTAAGGCAGATTCACACACTCGCAGAACGAGCCGAACAGACACCGTTTCGCCTCTGCGTTGTCCGTGCAAACAACGCTGAGATCGGCCACAGCTCGTTGCGCGGCGTCCAAGAGAAACCGAAACGGCTGCGAAAGAAGGCAAACGCGTCTGCAGAGAATCGGGTCCATGGCTACTGGGAACGCGGGTATTTGTCTGCACGAAGAACTCTCCCATGAGAAATATGGTTTTGTGCCTAACGCGAGTAGAATAAATCTTTATCAGTCACCGTGGTAAACACCCGTGTCCCCGTCGTTGGAATGCTTTTCTGCCAACAGCACTATCAGAGACAACGTGGGCAGGATTTGAAGTTAGAACACTGTTTACGTAAGTAAGTATGCACTTTGAGAGGTTTGTACGCTTTTTTCAAACTTGGCTTCAACGCAACTAGACCACGTTCAAGTTAGCCAAAATATTTTATTCGTGTGGAAGGGCGGGTCTGTTGAGGAATCGAATTTAAAGAAACACGTTCCTTACGGTTGATCACGTGGAGTGGAGTGGAGAGATTGATATTATCGATTTTACGCCATGAATTCGATTTCAGGAGGTGCGTTACATTTTGTGACACGACAAAACTTGAATAACACCTTCCTTAATGTTCTTGAATTGTTGCAGCTTCTCTATATTTGATATTTTTTAATTTGTAACAAACAAGGTAAAATAATTGATAACTTTGTGGGAGCGACTACAGAGATCATAATAGCCACGGCAGTTGAACAGAAAACTAATACAAAAATCAACGTTTGCTGGTAGTAGCTAAAAATAAAAAAATCCAAGATGGTGGGGCTTGATCCGCCTTAAAGTCGCGGTCTTGAGAGACGATGAGGGAGCGGTGATGTGACTATGGAGCAACGCCGAAATGCAAAGGTGGGGGAAACGGGAGATTTTCGATAAAATCCGCCGACCAGCGGCATCGTCCGGCACGATTCCCAAATGCAAAATTTGGGAGCGACCCCGCCGGGTGTTGAGCCCGGTTCGCCTAGGTGGGAGGCGAGCAGTCTGACCACTACAGCACCGTGACCCCCTGTTGACCACGTGACTTTGAAAGTTGCGTTGGCGACGGATGCGTCAATGTCGGCTCCATGCGCAGTAGACAAAAATCGGTCTACCTCATCTTTAGTCTACGGCTAAACTGACCGCGATTCTCGGCGCCAAGACAAATTAGACGCATTAGTCTATTCGCAGTTTCTTTATTTGTTTTTTAACTGAAACTGTATATTATATAATTTCATTTTTAGTTAATATAATTAAATACAGAGAGAAAACTAGTCTGTTGGTAATGCCTGGTAAGAAGTAGTTCTTATGCAAATTATTATTACACTGAGTGTGCGCGAATGGGGCGCGCTGTCCCTTTGGTAAAATTTCCTAGTATAGGTTAAGCTTTGTTTGCATCAGGCGGAGGAATTTTCTGGAAGTATAACATAAGCAGAGCTTCCGGAAAATTTTAAGTTACCGTGAATGGACTACACTAGAAGTTTGCTATCAAGAAATACAGCGTATCTCGCACGCTCTCGTTGTTTGTTCCACCTCCCGAAGGAAGCCTTACAAAGGTATTTCAGCACAATAATGAACACGCAGCTCTGATTCGATGCCGTAACAAAAAAGAAAGCTGGATATCTCTATTCATCTCAATTTTAATAGCTAAATAAAAAATTTAGTTTATGAAATTAGTGATGGGTGGCTGGGGGGGTTTTCCGCTCTTGATTACCACGAGAGTGGTAATTTTTCAAATTAAACAAGCAGAATAATATTCCATCATGAGATAAATGCAATAAAAAATTTAACATACTGCAATTTAGAACGAATGTACACAAATTTGACCCTGTTTAATTTTTTTTTTTTTTTTCATTAGCAGTATCCTAAAAAAAACCCGATCACCTGCTTGACAAAAGTGGTTCTCTTTGTTACTTCATTGGAAACCGTAATCCACCAAAATCTTAAAAACGCATCAATTAATATGATGGCTCTTTTTAAGATTTAATGGCAAAATTGAACACAGTTACACGAGAACCAGCCCAAAAAATTGTTATTTTTATGTATTGTGTTTTGTGTTGTTTAACCAAATGACTTTTAGGTTTTCAAGGTGAAATACGGCTCACGTGCAGACCCACATTCACAATTTTCAAAGAAAACATATGATGCGTTGTTAATATTAGCGGAAGATTTTTCATTGCTACAAAATTTTTAATTATAAGCAATAACCAGGAAAGCCATAATAAAAAATTCATATCACTTGAAGAATTGGATCGGTGGAAAATATTTCACATTAAAACTCTCTGATAGGGTCACACTAGGGCTGACACGTTTTCCATAACAGATTTGAATCACAGGACGACTAGCACATACACGGTACTCTCTTTAATAAGTCATGTTCGAAGTTTAGCGATCACGAAAACCGATCAATCAATCCTAAATTAAAGGACGTTCCAATCAGCAAGTACCATTAACATACGGAAAAATCACTTCGCAGTCAATAAACACAAAATCCTTTATAAGACTTCGTAAGTTTGTGTCTTATCCGAATTACCTGGAAATTCGGACTACATTATTAGGCGAAAGCGGCCGAAGCGAGGCGAATGGTTATTTCCTTTTTTCTTTGGAATTTGGCTGTCGTGAGTAGTGCTGCGGTTAGAAGATTCACGCTACGTCCTTGAAGCCTTAAAAAGTCTTAAGTTGCTATTCATTTCAGGCAGCGCTACTTAAAACGCATAAAAACAAGGAAAATAATATTCCGAGTGTCTCTCATTAACGTAAATAAAACGTTATTCATCTATTTTTCTCCTGGAATGTCAGGTGTTCTTCAAAATGCTGGCCTGGCAAATACGCATTTGTTTAGAAACACAGTAAGAAAATTATATATTTTCAAACATTAGTTCATTGGCATTTCCAAACCAAAAGAAAGAAAAAATTTACCATTTGGAAAAATTTTCTCACCTAACCAATTTTAAAAAAAATTAAGAAAACGTTTGGAGAAATAATTCTTAAACTCAGTCGCGTTCAATGGAGCTTTAGTTAAATGAATCAACATGTGTCTATGAGATTCCCAATATTCTAGGGTACATTTTATACAAAGCACCCAAAAGCATAGAATTTTATTAACGTGGAAATACTTATATCGTTACCGGCGTTATTTTCACCGTTTTAACTTCCTCGCTGCCTTAACGTCAGGTATATACAATTTTGACACAGCTTATTTGTTTGTCAACGAATCACATAATTTTTGTTGCTGATGTTATCGAATTCACGATGGCGCAGAAGAAAGTATAGAAAATAACAAAGACGCGTATAGCGGGAACCGCAGTCGTGTAAACACAACAATGGAAACTTATAGGTTCTCAAATTTATTTTACGATAAATCTCTAGAATCAGCGATACTTTACAAAATAATCCAAGGCGACGTATGCGAATATCCATATTTTGTATGATTCACACCAGCAGTTTATTTCTTATCGTCGGTTGCTGTCTGGGCGGAAGAAGCCGTTCACTCACTTACAGGAACACGCCGGATATATAAACAAAAGTTCATGATTATCATAGAAACAGCTAACAATCGCGAAAAAAAAAAAAGTCATCGATGATAACGACGTTTCAGTTTTAAGAATGTTTCTTTTCTCTATATCTTCACCGATAAATCACGTTTCCTTCATTTTTGAAAGGGTGATATTGGCAGTTCTTCTAGTTTATTATCTATACCCAATGTGAACTCTTCCGCCACATAAAAAAAAAATCAAGTTCGTGATCTTAACGACTGGCGAATACCCAACATTGTAAAAATTTATCTGATAACGTAGGGCTTAGGCCTTTTATACAATGACACAGAAGTGGAAAACGTGAAAATATTTTGAGTTCAATGTCCAACGGAACGCCCGCATCCGTGGAAACGTACAGAAAAATCTTAAACAAGTTGGGAAATTCCCTACTCCTCGATGTTCGCGAATCTGTTTAGCCAAAAAAGAATAAAAAATTAGGTTCCAGATCTTCGTTTCCGTGACCCTTGTGGTTTAGAACAAAACACCCATGCTTGGCTTGCAGTAATATTTATACGATATTTCTCATTGTGTAAATACCAAAGATAGTTGTGATAGATGTGGGTATTTTGCTACACTGGAGTACTTTTGATTTCGTAAGATGCCTATCGTTGCGTACAGTACATGTGTTTGTAGAAAGCTCAAATTCATCCTGATTCGTCCGTTTGTCCCGTTTACGTATTCTGCGACCGCTTTCTTACGCATTCGTGTCTTTTACAATGGGCCTTAAGGTACCGTTGACAGCGAGGTTGAAACGAGGCAAGTTGTTGAGGACAAGCAGGAGCGAAGGAGAAAGAAGCCATGGCCTCTAAGAAACCCGCCCATATATCGCCTGAAGTGATTTCGGGAAAACCAGAGGAAACCTAAAAAAATTATGAAGGCAGGATTCGGAACCGAAACCGGCTGGCGCAAGAATATTTTAGCGCAGGAGCGATGAGGGATACACTGCCACGCGCATCAAGTGCGCCATCGCCTCTAAGCGCAAGGCTCTGAAATTGCGTGCAGTGTTCTCGTCGTGATGCGAGCACCTATGGCACTTCAAGCGATCACCATGTCATTTTATTGACGTAAATTTGAATTCAGGCTACTATCGTCAATTAGATCGTGCCCTGATAATACGTTTTAAGATACAGCATCTGAAAAAGCCATTTTAGTCGATTAAGAAGGCTTAAAAAATAATATTTGTATCATGTGTGGTATCTTGAAAGTGTTTTTCCGTCCCCGTCTGAGGTATTTTTCTTTTCGTTAGGTAAACATATTGGGGACACATTTAATAGTTTCGTAAAAAAAATCGCATTTCGAACATCCATCAATACGGTTGAAGCACCAGGTAGGTAATAAATAGCCTTAATGCTTTACGAAAGCCAATTTTTCCTAGATATTGTTTATGGTTTCGCGACATGGTAACGGAGATGTCTTCATAAACGTACCAAGTTTAAGAACGGGCGAAAATTTATTGAAATGAAATAAGTAACGATATCCTTCTCGGTGAAATCAGGCGTCCCTAGATCCAACATAAGGGTAGAAATTATTGTGGTGTTACCAGTTTTCCAGCCATAAACTTATATTCAGCATTCATTATTGAAATTTCTTTTTCTTAAAGACATAGCATATTATTCAAATGATTATCATAAGGAATACATCTGAATTAAATATCGATTACGTTCTGAGAATTATTGCAAAAGCGATATTTGTACAAGAAGCTTAAAGATAATCGTCTTTAAAATATAACTTAATGATGTTTTATGCCATAACGAATAAACATGTTAAAAAATTAATTCTAAACATATGTAATGGTGTAATGGCAAAAAATATCTAAAACCAAAATGGTGTCCAACTTTCTAACTTAAAGTGGAAAACCGTATTATGTACTGCGTCTACAAATGGAACGGCTTTCGACAGAGTCTGTGAGAGATTGTAATACACAGGAAATGGAGAATTAAATCTGACCTTCGCCAGCACTTCCAGCAAACCAAGTCGTTGGAACCTTGAAGAAGACGATGCTCGGATGAAAAATCACATGCACACATTTTTTAGTTTCGCAACCGTCGTGCACACTGGGAAAAAGGTGTTCTCGAATCAAACAAAGTCGGTTTAGCGTGATCAATATAATTGTTTGTATAGGGGCAGTGAAATATTTCGTTGTTGAAACTGAATTATTTTGTAATTCTTATTTAGTTACCCCAAACCAAGATGAAAGTAAATATTTGTTTGGCTCTACGTACATTAAACAGTTTCGAAAAATATAAATATATTTGAATTATGGCAGAGATTCGAACCCAGGTCACCTATACCCAAGTCCTACGCCTCAGAAAACTCAGCAAAACTGTTTGCCGATTAAAACTGAGTGTTTTTAAACACTTATATTACAAATACTGAACAAAGTGCGCATATAAATATTTCAAGTTTTACTTCTTTACTTTTTAGTTTCCTATTGAACTTTGATAATTAGTTTGTTTACATCATTATAACGCATCAATAAACTCACTAACTAACTATTTTTTTATTCTAACTGTAACATAAAATGCAAACAAGCAGTCGAGCTGTATTTTCGAACGAAGGTAATCAAATGAGTGGCCGAACAGATACAAACGGTAGATGCATCCATATATTTCGTAGACAGTCTTATTCCTTTTGGTCCAAAACTGAGTTTTGGTTTTATTCATGCGTGCATTTTGTTACATGAATAAAATTTATTTGGTTGCTATAAGAGTTTTGTTTACTCAACGAAACATTTTGTTTGGCAACTAAATATATTTTAGAAGATTTATACAAACAAATATTTTGTTGTCTTGTTCTTTCAGTGTGAAAAGCATGATAAAGAAATTTAGAACCAATTGCGTGCGAATTGTCTATGTGGCTTGGTTGAGTGAATCACATTTACTTTTAAAATTTTCTGTTATTAGAATGAAGTTCCTCCAGCTGTGAATCGTGTCGTTAAAACTTAAAAAGTCAGGAAATTTTCAAGTGTTTTTTGGAGCTAACATTTGGTATTATCCGAACTATTTCATCATACCGCGTCAGTCACTATAATCCTCTCAAGTAATATCGGTAACGGAAACGAATTCTAGTGAGGAGTACTACCACTAAAGCGTATTTCAGTTTTCTTGTATGCCGGTATTCTGTGGGTCAAAGGTGGGTCCTGATGATTTTTCACATGTGGTAGTTTTTTTCACCTCACTTGCCCATTTGGCTTCGTTTGACACTTCCGTAACAAATGAAACACCTGAACAATTCAAACCGTTCTTATTTTCTTCTTTCTTGTGTATTGTATACCATTCTGGCACCAATTAAAACATGAAACGTTTCGGAAAACGTTACAAATCATCACTTTTGATAGTCCACTTCTCTTAATTTTGTAAAGACTGGAGTGAGTACATATTCATATTAAAATAATTAAATCACGAAAAGGGTTTGTATATCAAAGTTGAGAACAAAAGAACTTAATTTACGGGATAAACGCCACATTCATACGATAGTTTTATTTTCTTATTACTAAGCAAAGTTCTAAAACTGAAAAATAATCATACTTAAATGAATTAAAATTCCTAAAACGGTAGCTAAATATGAACCTAATAAACGAGTTTCGTTTAGACGTAAAATTGTTGTTCCCGCCTGTTTTGTTTAAATATATCTTCCCAAGTATTTTTTAGTTAAATGAAAAATAATTTTGCAACATCTGCTTTTTTGATTTTTTGCCCAAGAACTTTTTTTGCAGCAGTTTTGCGTTTACTACAAAATAATTTTTCTATGGCGTCAAAATGTTTGACATTAGGTTACTAATTTAGCAGTGGGTTTTCCATAATTTTATTGCAGTTTTCTGTAATAAATACTTAATGATATGAACTGTAATTTTCTGTTAACATCCAAGTTTGATATAAGCGGTGAGAAAAAGTAAATGTTTTTGTTGCGACCATATAATTAAATAAGTTGCATTACATTCTTTCTTGGATGTTTATAGCTGTACCATGAAAACGTTTTAATGCTAGCTTGTTTCATCTGAAACAGTTGATAGTGTGATGATCAGAAATTTGCGGAAAATCTTTTTGATGGACTTTGATTCATTGAGCTACACATAAAAGGAAACTGATTACAATGAACAGCTGTAAATAAGTTTATAACTAAAAAAAAATTGTTATCTTTGAAATTTGTAAATGTTCCAAATCAATTTATTGCTGAAAGCTAACTTGAAGATGTCAAGATACTCGATAAATATATTTGAAAGATATATTTTTCTCTACTTTATATTTGCTAGATATTTCAAATGTTAATTTGTGTATGAGAAAATTATGTGGTCAAGTTGTTATGCAGACGATCTCGCGAATGTACTAATAATAATTGGCCTCTTCCTTTTAAGTCTTGAAGTCAATGTTCGTAAATCTACTTAACTCTTTAAAACTAGATACCAAAGTTTCTCATGGTGTGCACATAACTAGACGTCCTGTATTAAGCATACATTCGTTTCTATCAGTATTTTCTCGCGAGAGATAATAATGAAAAACAAAGTTTATATATGGTTGTCGTTACGATACAAATGTTACAGTAACAAACGCAGCTACACAAGTCGGGTTTAAAATAAATTTAACGAGATTGTGTGTGTGTCTCAACACGCTTGAAACTTGAAATATTAGAAACTTTAGGTGAACTTTTAGGAATGAAATATAAAATGAAAGAGATAAATCAACATTATACGTTTGTGTAGAGCACGATTTATGCAATAAAAGAAAGGTTTCATTTAGTATCACTAATTGAATAAAGTTTTAAACCTCACAAGCTGGCAACAAGTAGTGAGGATTCTTCCCTTCCCAGTTTCCCGATCGTTGAAACATTTTTTTCATTACTAATACTGTGCAAATAATTCCAGTCAATGTAGTGCAACTATAAAAATATTTATTTTTTGTTCATCTTGTGTTGCAATATAGTGCTCATTCCCACATATGCGCAGCAGCATTAATTTCTCCACACGTGTGTTTTGGTTCTGTTGAAACCCGTTGCAGTAATTTATCATAGTCACTTCATCGTGTTTTCGTAGTTATCCAACTTTTGACATGACTGACACCTGCCTGCTTTCCTGCCATATCTCACGAGGCGGTCGTTCCCACAACACTAGAGAGTGGGCTTTCTTTTCTTTCATTTTTTTTGCCAACACCGCACGCAGACAACGGAATTTTCATGGATGTTCATTTTCCTCATTGACTGACTCACCGTCAGACAGCCGGGCATGAAAGAATTTTTGCATTTTTGAAAGTGTCCCTGTTGACTTTATTGGTGTTTATTAAGGTTAACGCCGTTTTGTGACAAACCGATTGCGTAAAGGACAGAGCTTGTTAAGTGAATTATCGAACGATATGGCTATAAAACCAAATAAAATCGCAAAAATTGTCGATAGATACGCAGATATGTGTGTAGGAAAATTTCCAAATAAGTAAAAAAATGGCAGGTCTCAAACGAAAAAAATCTTTGCTACGTCTCAGGCTATGGGATTAAAAGTTTATTACATTTCATATTGGGACTTACGACCTCTCAATTGCAACAAAATTCCTTTAGTTTATGTAAGTGGATAACTCGTTGAAAATGCAGATTCAAGATAAATAATTTCCCGAAAAAAAATGCATTACGTAGATTTTGTATAAACCCATTTCGAGATAGACATTTAACATTCAAAAATATATAAATGACTTCCAAAAATATGTAAGCAACATTAATATTGTTCAATTGGTAGACGTTAAGAAAATGTTGCGCCATGTGATTATGCAGAAACGATTGGGAAAAAATGCTTCCTTATATTTTCTGGAAATGTCACCACATTTAGCACTTGCAAGATAAAAAAAATTTTTTTTCGCAACTTTAAAATAACTGTTGGCTGCCCAGCGCCGATAACGTAAATAAGGGTCCTTTGCTACAACGCGGTTTTAAGCTCTCTGCGACCAGATTCGGCAAAAAGCTTTCAAGATGGAGCGACTACGGGATGGCCATCTGTGAATCAATGAATCAGCGAAATACATCTGCAGAAGCTAGCGAATTCGTTGTCTTTGGCCATCAACATGTCTGAACGCCGTTCGTTAAGATCGCCGCCTGGGTAGGCCACCGAACGGTATGCAAAGCTCTAGCGGAAAAAATTTTTATTAAAAAATCCGTCCAACGTGTGTGAGTGAGGTCTGCTTACGAATAGCATTTAAATAAACTTCACGTGTCTATACGTTTTTCAGTTCCTCCATTTCTCCCTGAAACATTTTCTGCAGTAGTGAAAATAACTGAAACGGTTGTTTTTCACGGTCATTTTTAGGTATGAACATTCCTGTACAAAACATTTAAAAAAGGAACAGGGACGAGCATTAAACCTTAATTTTTAATATTACGTCATACAATAGTATGGCCTCCGCTGAAAGTCTCACAGAAGCGCTTTATCGACTGCAAGACTGCGCCCCAGTTCAGTGATTTGCGCGTAGAGGCGACGAGAGAGTTGATGCGCATGTCTCGGTCGCCCCAAGCGCTCCCACGCTTTTAGTCCTCAGACGTGCGAAAATCCCTCAACCAGGCGGCCACCTTAACCAGCGCCTGATCACAGAGTAGATAAGTTCACAGAGACAAAACAGCGTGGCGGTTCCTTTGATGTAGGCGGACTCATTCTCCGATTGGTTGCCCTAGGATCTGGGAACGAGCCTTGTTGTTGATTGGCTACTGCAACCGTCTAAACGTTACAAATACAGTAATTTTTTGTTATCTGTGAACCGTTGGTAACTGTGTTGCTGTTTATATAATATACTGATATGCTGTTAATGTAAATGTAGCACGAAGAACATTTGTACCAATTTTTCCTCATTACAGTTCTGTAAAAATTGATGTGGTGTTTAAGTTGAAGCAAAACAAATTAGTGTTTAATTGATGTTAACATCTGTTTTAATGAATTCATTGTTTTTTGTTTGCTTTAGTACGACATTCAGATGTAAAATAAATTAAGTGCAACTATCAGGTCACGAAAAAAAATAAGTGTTGCTTATAAAGAAAGCCAGAGAAAGAGGGAGAATCGAACCTTCGCCTTGTGAAGACGACGAGATCCGCTCCACGAAGGTCCAACGTCTTACCAGCTACTCTGTTTAAACATTTGCTATCGCGATTCACATTTTGTTCATCCCAAAACATAAAATGGCAAACAAAACACACTTTCGTTGTCTGGGAATACTTCATGCTATAAAAATATATGCATATTTGGCACACGTAAACTACTTTGCAAGATCAGTAATACTTTTAGTGCGGTACAGGTTTAAGGACAAATAAGACATGCTAGAAGTAAGTCACCTATATGCACGACTGCGTGATCATCAGTTCTGTTGGTCTCTCCACCTTCATTTACAACCGTCCTATTGGTGCGGACAACACCGGACACGCCCACTACGCTGTACGTCGTTCATTACTGGCCGGCTCTCGACCAATATAATGCCGAGCCGGAAGTGTCCGAATTAAATGTTCTTTCCTTCGTATAGTGATGTACAATCCATCCTGTTTAATGTATGCTGTGAGTGTTGATGACGTAAGATTACGTTGCAGAGAACCTTTTGGATAGGGACACCTGAATTTCGCGAAAATATTTCCGCACATGCTTGACTTCAAATCTATATGGTCGTACCAGCAGTTTTATTTTGCTTATTGGTGGCGTGTCTTTGTGTGAAGACATTTTCGTACTAGACCGGCCAATCGGAACTAGGAAACTTCAATACTGCACGCCAGTGATTCGCACGGAGTAACCTACGACGCGTAACACGGAAACCGTCCAATCACGAAAGTACGACAGAGATATAGTGTTATGAAGTACAACTGGTCGTGAAATCTTTTCGCGAAGTAATATTCCATCGCCAGTGTCTTCAAAGAATGCAGATGTCGTAATGTTACAGCAAACTCCACACAAAGCAGTTAAATTTAGGCGACGAAATATTACGTCAGCCGCACCCAGAGTGGTAAATTTATGTAAGTTTAATTTAGTTCTGATTCTACGCTGAACACTTTAAATATGGTGGTTTCAGTTTCCGACATCCGCCATAAGAGAAGTCAATGTCTAGTCAGCGTAAACTGGTGTTGGTGTGACATTAGTTCAATTTTGTCGTATCCCAAATATTTCGTTCTTTCTGTCATTTTTGACGTAATATAACTTTTGCTTGTGGAAAAAGTTACTTAGCAGCTTTGTTAAAATTAAAATTTCAACTATGTGTTTGCGAAATAGTAATGTAAGACTTTGTAATCCGTTTAAATTATTAACTTTATCACATGGTAAATTTTAATTAAAAATAAAGTTAATTTATAATTTCTAGTGTTGGAAATTAGAAATTTTTTTATGCGTGTTGTACTCAAGTTGGCAAATAAATTTTTTTTTTTTTCACAACCAATAAGCTATAGGCTTTGTGTTCGGTGATCAGCGATATGAACCAATCATAACATAGTGCAGTAGCACGGTTCAGGAATCAGTTACCCAGAGGAAATATTATTGGGCACTGAGCCTCTCTGTGTACAGTACTGGTGAAATATAACCTTCCTGCGCAACATGTAGGCAATTGTCTACAATGGTCATGAAAAGGTTAAAAAAAAAATTTTGTGTCGCAACAACATTAGACTTTTGTCGACTTTTGTCTGTGTAGGTAGTCTATTGGCTGAACTGTCAGATAGCGAGTAGGGCATCAGGCTCTGTTTGGCGAACGTTGGCCCAACAAGGTTGCTGGCCTATGACGCCATCTTGCTGGCGTGCGTCGCTGGAGTTCGCGGTAAAAGCGGCTGATGAGCCTCTGTATACTGAAGTGCTATGTGTCCTGCTAGCTCACGCGACAGCCGGTAGCCCAGCCAATAGGAAACCTTCCGCAGCACGTGGTAGCCAACCAAACGCAAACCCTGCTTCCCGAATCTTTCGCAGCGAATCGGCGCATGGTTACGCCCACGTCAAAGGAAACCGCCACTCCATTTCGGTTCCGTAAACTTATTTATTGTGTGTCCGTAGCGACTACCGATGTGCCCCAAGATTCAACTTTTCCTCCTTGGTATTGCTTTAGTAACAAAATAATAAAATCAAGGGACACTTGATTTTCGCAAAAAGAGTTCCACGGAGGATAGATTTCAATATCTTAACGTGCATATATCTGCAGATTACCTTTGGTTATAGGTAGAGACCTGAAAAATTCGCGAGTTCAACGACCTGCAGGCTGAACTTTACACTCTTATGTACAAATATGCCGATGTCAACTGCACATTGGATGTCTGCTGTCACAGTGGTAGGCGACTATTGAGCCAGCGTTCTCCAGGAGGCGTCAAACATCGTGGTGTCTAATGTCTGAAGTTATATAAACACACGTGTTTTGAATTTTAGCTTGTCCCAAAATGAATCCGCGAATTTATCAGGTCTCTAGTTATAGGTAGACACACCCGATTTTTGCGGGGCCGCAATCGCTGAGTGGTTATACCGCTCGCCTCCCACCAAGGCGAACTGGGTTCAATCCCAGGTCGGGTCACTCCCGGATTTTCGCAAGTGGCAATCATGTTGGACAATGCCGCTGGTCGGCAGGTTTTCTCGGGGGTATCCCGTTTCCCCCGCCCTTTCATTCCGGCGCTAGATCATACTTACTTCATCCCAAACTAATCGGCTCTCAAGACCGCGTTGTTTAGAGCCGCCCAAATCTTTCAACCCAACTCAACCCGGTTTTCGCAAAAAAAATTTCATGACAAGTTACATCCCATAACAGTATCGCTGTCATAGACGTTCTTGATTTGATTATTGACGTGTTATACGCTTAAGGTGTCTGCCTGCAAATCACAGACGTACAGTATCGAAGAAACTTATTCCTCATTGGTCAGTCGCGAAATAAAATTTATTCACACAAGGAATCGTCGTCATTAAGCAAAATAAAACTGCCGGTATTGCCATACGTAGGGGCACGTGTTTTCCGCGATAAGCTTCCAGGACAAGTTGTGTTCCTAAACACTTTAGTTCAGAGCCACTTTCGTGGTTGGATCATTTGAATTGTTCCAGTCTTATCTGTTTGCCCGCGAATCAAGGACTGTCAGTATCGGAGAAACTTAACTCTGATTTGATCATTCATGTAACAGACTCTCTTCACTCAAAGACAAGCGGCCAAGAGCCAAAGGAAGGTTGCGTGTGTGCACATAGGATATTGAAGTATATCCTCCGCGTCAAATTATCCCGAGAAACAGGTGCTCCTACCCATGCGAGATTGAAATCTAGATTGCGTGGGAATCTTTTCGCGAAATTCGCGTGCCCCTAGTTACGAGTGCACGTTTTTTGTGAGAACACTTTCGGTATTCGACTGAGCCAATCAGAATTGAGTTACTCCGTTAATGAAATTGCGTGGTTGGCCCGCCCTAGAAGCTCAGCAGTCAAAACCATCCAGTAGCGAAAGCGGATCCGGAAATACAACTAGACATGTATTTCGCGAAAACCGGGTGTCCCTATTAAAACAAATTTTTCTATTGCCGCTTAACGTAAGGGTAATTTTTTCTCCCTATAGTTGGCTGTATTACACAGCTTTAATTCAAAGCTCCGTACTCGGTGTTTTTTTTTGTGGGAAATGGGGGAAGGAAAAGGGTGAGCTGGAGGGAAATTTTTTTTTTCGCGACACAATGCCTGGTGGTGGGGCAGAGGCTTAAAGTGCTTCGTTCAAGAGCCTACCTCCCCCTTTGTTTCGACGCAGGAGGAGAAATCTGTGTTCCCGAGCTGCCGTGGAAACCATAGCCGTGAACCCGTCTCAAATTCACCCGGGGCGGCGAAGTTGCCCGTCCGGTTCACCCCGCGCCCTGCGTAATACACAAGACGCCCCACGATGCGGCCCGAGCATATCGTAACTCTCTTTTTATTTCACACGTGTTCCCGTTTCTCCGGAGCGGTCCTTCAACCAGGATCACTCGCTTCAAACCCTGCCCGCACCCGTAGTGCTTGAACGTGCTTTTTTAAGTCCCGGGCACCTGTTCGTTTGGAAAAAAAAATTATTTGGTTTATTTGCAAGACATGTCTAGTGATGGTAAGTTTTCCTACTCGTCCGTTCGCCTGCACACGTCTTAACCCACTCGGCCACACGTTAATTTCCGAGTTGAAGTGTTGCAATCACGTAATTTTCTGGTATGAACTGTACTTGTGTTCAGTACTTTATTCAGCCAATGAACAACGTGCTGCTTATTCGATAATATTGGTATTAACCATTCATGTCCAAGAGGTGCAGAAAAGTCCACAAATGAGATTTGCCACACGCAAGACTGGGCACGGGTGCCCTGCTGTGTACTGTTACGGTCATAACATTCATTCATTTGCAACGTGTCAACGATCGTGGACACGGTTACTGAACGGGTTGAGGTTCGGTTTCTTCCCTTTTGCAGGAACTCTTCGTTATCGCGTCATAGTTTCGGATTCATAGTAATTACTGACAATGAACGATTATAGAAAATTTACATCTTACGAGTTGTTTAAAATTTTTGTGTGTAATTTTATCTCTGTGTTATCTGCACGTTGTAAAAAGTCGAGGAGTTATTAATAAAAGTTTAATATGTTCTCGACTTTTTACACCAAGCAGATAACACACAATTAAAGTAAAAATGGCTCCACTTAGAATCAGCGGAAAACCACAGATTATTTCAGTGAAAAAAATTCACAGACCGAGTGACGGCTAACTGCAGCGGTGAATAAAATATTGTTTTTAATGAATTTAGTCAAATAATTACGAGAATTAAACATATTTACGATAGTTTACTATTTATATTGCGCAATTTAGCGTAACTTAAAAAAAATAAAAGGAATTTTTACATGAGGCCAAGAATGAATTCGCTCACCCTTTCACCTTCGTTTTTAGACAGGTACCTTGCCATCTGAGCTACCAAGTCGAATTGATAACGAAGAGGAAAATATTCATGTTATATTTACTCATGTAATACGTGTAGATTTAAATTGTATGCCCTTACTTTTAGTTTTTGGTTTAATTGGCACCGTTAGGATTGTTAAAACGAATAATACATATGAGTGCACTCTCTTCACCACGTCATATGCAGTTCAAACATTCAAACAGAGCGCTGCGAAGATCGCATGAAAACGAAATGAATGACTTAAAAAACGGAATGAAAGACTGAATGTTCATGATACCTCATAAAATGGTATTTTGAAAGAAGAAACACATTTCAGAAAGTATTTTTTTTTTTGTTATATTCGTTTATGGGTTGTTATTCCACTTAATACGCGTTGTTTAACGGCCATTTTTAACGCTGTTTTACCGATCCATCAGTCAAAAAATGAATCACTGAAAAACAGTTTAAAAAATTACTGATGAATCAGTGGAAAATGTCACTGAATCAATAAGTGAAGGAAAACTCGTAGTTTTTCACTGATTCATCAGTTAAGTTCACTGAAGTGACTGTTGAATCAGTCAGATACTGTTAACTCACTGATTCCGATTTAGAGTGTATAGCTGTACGTATTTCTCTGCAAGGTGTCGTAAATTTTATTGTAATTTACTTTCAGTGTTAAAGAATTACTATCGGAAACTAATTCCCGCAAAAAAATGTTTATAAAAAATGCAGTTAATGTGTTTTTTTTTTCAAAAATACGCCTAAGCTATGTAAACTACCCGACATCCTACACAAAAAAAATTGTGCGTTTCCAAGAAAAAACTTGGTAAGAAACTGCAAAATATTTTCCTGTGTCAGCACAGAAAAAATTTTGCATACTTAAATTTGTGTGATTTCTTTCCTTTTTTAATGTTGTAAACAAAATGTGAAATTAACAGCGACTAAACGAGTACTCTCTGTAAACCACATTTGAATTCGGTGACCTGCCTCGTTGTGTTTATGTTCGCTACAACCGCCGGCACTCTTGGAAAAAAAATATGTTCTAGAAAGTTGTGAACTTTTTTTTTCTGGGCCACGTGTAGGCAGTAAACATCCGGCGACATCTGGCTGCAGTTCACAAAAATATTAATTGAAGTGATGTCAGCTGTTTACTGGATCTTTGTAAAAAAAGAAAAGCACACACACTTTCTATAAACTTCCACGAAAGTGATGCACACAGTAGATATTTTGTGAATCCACGAAGACAAGTTATTTGACAAGGCAACGCCGGTTTCATGTGCGGGTTTTCTTGTGTGCGTTATTAACAATACTTCCGGCCAAATCGCCGCTTCTAATGAAGTTTCCTGAACCACACTCTTCTTTACAGCACACTCGGAAAATGTAATGAAAATATTTATTCTGTTTTAAACTGGAAGTTTGCCAAAATGTTGCTGTTGGTACGACATTTGTAATGAGCATTGCACTGTCTTCCATTTACGGAATTGGCGTGCCTTGATGGCTTGGTTTTCCCATACATTTTAAATACTATCTACTTATTTATGCATCGCAGTACCGTTTAAACAGTATTTAGAAAATACCTTAAACAAGCAGGCGCTCAGTTATAATTATATTTAAGCAAGGGATAAAAGACGACGAAGAGAAAACCCATATTTAATGAATTTCGTGTCGACAACAAATTCAGTGGCTAATACAAAAAAAAGACCAACAATTAACAAACAGAGTTAATCATCTCGCTTAAGGCCTTAAGTAGAGCTTCATACTTTCAGAATTAGAAAATAGTTGATACAGTATTTTAATGACTGCAGTGTCTAAACGCTATGACATTTCGTCTTAAAAACTATACATTCTTAATTTGTGTGCCTCAAACCAAATATATTCGTCCTGAAACCGGTCGTAGCTAAAATACCTGCTCTTTCTCTATTTCTCTCTCTCTCTCTCTCTTTCTCTCTCTCTCTCTCTCACATACTCTCTGTGTGTGTGAGGGCGTTTAAGGACTGGAATTATTCTATTCTGGCGTCCAGTGGAAACCTATCCACCATAGTTATTGAAACTTGAATTAATCCAAGTGATCAACAGGGACTACTTTATTATATTTTCACAGATAAAATTTGAGTATTGTTTGTTAATGGAATGAGTTTAGTTGAGCTGAGAAAATCAGACAGCTCTGGAAAACTAGTCATTGTCCAAGAGAGTTAAGTGAGCTGAGGATGGAACAGATACGTAGTAAAATGACTTGGAGAAAAGGGAGTACCCCGAGAAAACACACCGGTAACGTCCGCCAAGTTTGTAACACACGACACTAGGCCAGTCGGCTGTTCGAACCCAGGTTGGGACAGTTTCTCCTGCCACCTCTCCCGTCCGTGAACTTGACCTGAGATTTATTTATTATTTTTTCAGTTTGCCGAAGTTTCTTTTCAAGGGACGTCCTTCAAAATAGTACTTCCTTAGGAAGAGTAGCAGAACGTTGAGGTCTTTACCTGGACTGATTAGATTTTGTGGTTCCTTCATTCTCCAGTTCCCATCCCCACCGCTGTTAAATCTGTCTCCACATCACTTGGCACTCTGCGTTGCTCCTTCCACTTACTTTCTTCCATCCCTTCTACTCAAGGTTTTTTTTTTTCAGGTAACATAACCCAGTTACTTCTTCTTCCAGTGGCGCTGATAAATTTTATTTGCCGGCGCCAACTCTTCGTCCCTGCATCAACTTTTATTTCGTCATCTTGTACTTGGAGCGTTAGACAAGGTCGGTTAGAGAAATGATGGTACTCGCAAATTAGGAATGCATTGTATCCGTGACCAGTCCACATCCAACGTTGCCTGTTGGCTAGTAACCATCTGATAAAAATTAACTCCGCTAAAAAACACGTTTTGTTGTCTTTTTTGGTTTCCTGAAACTTTCAAATTTTGTCTCCACAACATACGTATTACGCATTACGTTCATTTCAGCTCTATATCCCAAAAAAATATATATAATTAAATTTGCCTACTTGGTGTCAGTAAGCTGCCTGCATGCTAAAAGAATCGAATTGCAAATCCCTTACCATTTCTTCCTCGTAATTGACCGCGGAGATGACTTACGTGAACTAAGATTTTCTAGAGTTGTGCCTGAAACCCGTGGCTATTAATAAAACAGAACCAAACACGTTAATACTATAAGGTTTGAAAAAATTGACAATCCGTGCCCTGCTCGTATACGTAAGAAAATTTGTTAAATGCGTGTTTGGATATAAATAATAACTCAATCTTGCAGTGTTCAGTGGACACTATTTATTTAGGAAACCGGGAAGTAATCAACTAGGGCCTGCATTAGGGAACCATCAAAGCGTTCGCTTGGAATGATTTCTGAAAACCCTTAAACACCGAAATCAGGAGGGCCGGTCGGAGAATCAAACCCGAGTACTCCCTAATGCGATTTGAGTAGTTTACCACTTTACTACCTCGCTCAGTAAATGAAGAATTTCTGCATTACATGTGAATATGAGCCTTAACTCGTCGATTCCACGGGGTTAAAAAGTCGCGATAGGCTTGGGCATATTCTAGGGGTGTCGATATCGGAAAAAATTATCCTTATTATTAATATTTGTTATTTATTATAGTGTCATTTAACGAAACGATAAATGTAAAGAAAAATGTCAATTTTTGTAACATCAGAATACGATGTTTAATGTATTAAAGCACTTGAATAATGTTAAATTTTCTTGGAATATTACATATTGAGGGCACGATGCATTGCAGAAAGATGTGGTGCCTGTGTATCGATATTTCTTTAATAAATAGCCATTTCGATATATCTATATTTTTTTCAACATCCCTAGTCTATTCGGCTGCTTGCAGGTTGCTGTAGTGACAGGCTTTGTCTTTTTTCTAGGGGCCGCGGTGGCTGATCCGGTTAGACTACTTGCCTTCCACCATGGCGAACCGAGTTCAATCCCCTGCCGGGTCACTCCGAATTTTCGCAAGTGGGAATCGTGTCGGACGATGACGTGGTCGGAGGATTTTCTCTGGGATCTCCCGTTTTCTTCCGCCCTTGCATTACTGCGCTGCTCCATTCTCGACTCTTTTCTCCCTCATTGGCTCTCGAGACGTCGCTGTCACGAGCCGCCTAAATCTCTCAACTCAACATGTCTTTTTCTAAAACAGAAGCAAACGAAATCAATGGCAACGGGAAGAAAATGCTGGTCATTTCCGTGTGCACCTCCTGTTCGAATCCGTGTTCGAATTCGTAGTTCCCGTGCTTGCCCAGAATCTTCTGCCATCGTTACTTTTCGAGGAGCTACCTCCTGCTAGAGACTTGCGGTGGAAACCGCAGCGACCGACCTGTAATTATCGGAGGCTACCCACAGTTTAACGTTCGTCCCTGCAACACAGCTGCAATTCAACACGTCAGAAACCGTCACGTCGACTTAATACACGGGTATAATTTAAAAGAAAAATGTCGTGTCTTCCAAATTACCAATGTGAGATGATATGTTCTGATCCATATAACTTACACAGCGGAGAGACTGCTGAATTCTACACACCTTAGTTTTCATTGCATTGGGTTTTCTTTCTCGTTTTACACGAAGGATAGTCAATTTTGTTGAATCAAACGGAGTTTGTTTGGCGCAACCAAATTAATTGTTTGGGTAGAAGCAATGAAATATTTTGTTGTTGAGACCAAATTATTTTGTTGTTCTTATTTGGTTGATGCACCAAAAGATTGGTTTGACTCTTCTTTAACTAAACAGTTTCCGTTAATATAAAAAAGGCGAAAGCCCAAACGAGAATAGAACCAAGGTCATTTGAGCCTGAGCGCTACTGGTGATGCTGGGATGTTTTTAAATACATAAAATTCAATACTGGACAAGCTGTGCAAAAAAATATATTTAGAGTTTTATACCTTTACTTTTTAGTTTTCTGTTGAACTTGTTTCATTAGTATGTTTATATCATTATTAAGCGTCAATATATGCACTAACAAACACTTTACTATCATAACTGTCACACAAAAACGCAGACAAACACTGGAGCTGTATTTTGGGACGAAGACAATCAAATGAGTTGTAAAAAAAATACATTTGATTCAACAAAGTGTTTTGTTGACAGCCTAATAAATTTATTTGGCCCAACACCGGTTTTGTTTATGCAAACGTATATTTGAATAGATGAACAAAATTACCTTTGTTCTTTTTCAAGTTTTGTCCACCAAAGAAAACGTTTCGTTGTGGCAACTAAATATTCCAACAAAACATTTGTAAGCTGTTCTCACACTGCAAACCGAGCACGTACACTGAGTACTTAAGAATACAGAGGTGACAAGGGAAATTTNCTTTTCAAGTTTTGTCCACCAAAGAAAACCGTTTGTTGTGGCAACTAAATATATATATTGGCTCTATTCCAACAAAACTTTTGTAAGCTGTTCTCACACTGCAAACCGAGCACGTACACTGAGTACTTAAGAATACAGAGGTGACAAGGGAAATTTTTTTCCCGCGAACTTCAACTGCACACGCCAACAAAATGGCGCCACTGGCCAGTGAAACGTTGGGACGCCGTTCGCCAATCACCGTACGGTTACCTGCTCGCCAGGCGGCAGCCTAGCCAACAGGGACCATTCCGCACCGCGCAGTAGCCAATCGGACGCAAATTCCGCTCCCAAAGTTTCGTGTTGCCAATCAGAAGGAACCGCCACGCTATTTCGTATTTGTATACTTTTCTACTCCGTGGCACAGACTTCCAGTCGTATATAGTCCATTCACGGTTACTTCCAACTTTTCTGAAGCCCTACTATAGTTCTACTTCCAGGATATTCTTCCGCCTCATTCTAACAAAGCTTTGAAAGTTACACCAGAGGGCCTACGCACCGAATTCGTGCGCACTCAGTGAAACAACACTTTGCATAAGAACTATTTCTTACTAGGCATTACCAACAAACCTAGTGTCTCCCTGTCAGTATTCATGTTAGTTATAAATGAAATATCGTAATTTATAGATAATATATTATTAGAGACCGGAAAAAATCGCGAGTTCAATGACCTGCAGGCTAGACTCTACAGTTTTACGTACAAATATGCCGACATCAACTGCACATTGGTTGCTTGCTGTCACAGTGGAAGGCGACGATTGGACCAGCATTCTCCAGGAAGTGCCAAATACTGCGTGGGCCAATGGATTAAGTTATAAAAACGCATGTGTTTTGAATTCTAGCTTGTCCTAAAATGAATCCGCGAATTCTTCAGGTCTCTAAATATAAGTTAAAGTTCAATTTAACCAAAAATGTTAACACAATTATAAAACGCTTGTTACATACGACATATTTAAGAAGCAACCAAAGACGTCATACATGGTGTGTTTTTTACAAAGGTTTGATTCAAAAAGTGCGAAGAAACCGCAAAAAAACTATAGTTGCCATTTGAAAAATGTTCTATATCTTTGATCGGCATCTGCATTCGAACAGCATTTAAGGAATTTTCCACGTCCGGAAAGTAATATCCGTTTTTTGTTTCTGTCTCTAACGCGCAATTTTTATAAGTAAAAAAAAAAAGAAGCTAAAACGAGTGCTGTTTTACAATAATTTTTAGGTACGAAATTTCCGGTACAAGCTAGTTCTTAACGTACCTTAGAGGCATGCAGTTCGCAGTTGTATTAACCCCCTAACGTATGCATTAATTTTTAATTTAAGGTGTTGAAAAAGAGGAATTGTATGCAAACTGCAATAGCTATTCAAGGCCTTTATCCACTGTATTTCAATGTATGTATGTTTTCTGTTGCCATCATGTTAAAGATATGGTTTGAATATATTTATTGCGAGAAAGAATCACGCCGACTGCAACACTTAAGCCTAATGTTTATGTTATGAAATACATTTTCTAATTTCTGTCACGCAAAACATTATATACGTTGTGAATTTTTTGTTCGGTGCAGTTTTTGTGTCTGCGTGAAGTAANCACGCAAAACATTATATACGTTGTGAATTTTTTGTTCGGTGCAGTTTTTGTGTCTGCGTGAAGTAATTTTTTTTTATCGTTCATTACGAAAATCATCCAGTTTTACTCGGGATCGAAATACCTTAGGTCCAAGTTGAGTGCCCATGAAAGCTCAAAAAATGTGTGAGGCAGTGTAAGCCGGCTACTTGATATTTTCTTTCGTCGTTATTTTGTTGTTTATTTCGGAGAAGTCTTCTTTTTACTGAAATATCCCGCTGGCCTTTTAGCTTCTACCAGAAGCTCTGCTTTTGACACTGGCTCCTCCCGATTATTGTCGCGAGAAGGCAGTTCAATAACTTACAGATTCTCAAAAGAAATATTTCTATCTGGGTAACTTTTTGGTTGGNAGGGATTTTCAGACCATGTTCCATAAGCCTTACATTACACAATAAATAATCAAAACATACCTGTTAGGAACCACTAGTTAATATATTATTAAAAACAGTATTTTGTGAATTCGTTCATGTGTACAATAGTTTTACTTCAAGTATTGTTCTGTCGTGTTACATCTAAGAATTACGCAATATATTTCAACCAGTTAATATATTAGGTTTGTTAATTAGTTTTGAAATATATGGCCTGGATTTTATTTGTATTCGAAATTTCTACAGAAATGTTATTTTTTTGTGAGTTCTTCCCACAAAAAGAAGGACTTGATGTTGAATTTATTACTATTTTAAGGCATATACTTGACACGCTTTAAAGTGCTATGAAACATCAGTATACCCGCAACAGTAAAAGTGCGTTATAACACAAACCACTGAAGAGCGAGAAAAAATGCCGTCACGTTGTATCACCTGCCNCCGCAACAGTAAAAGTGCGTTATAACACAAACCACTGAAGAGCGAGAAAAAATGCCGTCACGTTGTATCACCTGCAAATGAACATTTCACCGAGGCTCAACGCGGTCCCAAATCTATTTGCCGAATGTCGTGGAGACATGAAGGTAATTACAAAAATGCCGAGTTATTATACAAACATGTTAAAAAATCATTGTGTTATCTTATATATGCAGTTCGTTATTTATTAAGCATTTTTTAATCAACAGTTGAAAAAAGTCACTGCTCCTAACTGCATATATTTTAACGGGCACACTGTCTGTCGACCGCCCTTTGAAGTTGGTAGCGACGCAGAGAAAGTAAAAGTAATCTCCTGTCTTAGCGTTGTATTAGAAGTGTTTGATTAACTTTTACAGATACTGGAATCGTACATTTTAATTTCCGTGTTTTAATGCGTGTAAGTGACTGAACTAGCAAATCTGTAAAATATTCACTTTCCTAGTAATGCAGCAGTTTAACTTCACAGGCTCGTGAACAAAGCCATCAGGCTCGTGACAATGTTAATTTTACTTATGATGGAAGACTATATAATTTGCGTACAATTAGATCATAAGGATCTCGCCTACGTGGAGCTTTTATCCTCGTTGGGGGGCTGGTTATCGCGGAAGTGATAAGGGCGTTACTACCACGCGCATCGAGTGCGCCATCGCCGCTAATCGCAAGGCTCTCAACTGGCGTGCATTGTTCTCGTCGCTCTGCGTGTACCTCATGGGACTTTCAGCGATGACGATATTATTTTATTGGTGGAACGACTGTAAGAAGGTTCATTACAGGGCCCTTGAGTAGTTATGTATGTATGTGAAGCGTATATTTTGAGATACTTCAATTTGGGGGATAAGTAGTATTTTTTTTTTAGCCATTCTGGAGTACTACGGAATGCTATTTCTTATGTCGGTGACGTCTTGAAAGCACTCAGCAGCCCTCGTCTGATGTGAGTGATCGTTCCGTGGATCAGCNTATTTCTTATGTCGGTGACGTCTTGAAAGCACTCAGCAGCCCTCGTCTGATGTGAGTGATCGTTCCGTGGATCAGCAAATTAGACGCCACGTTTGATAGTTTCGCAGAGAGACGAGTATTTCGAAAACTCGGCAACGCAGTTCAAGTGCCAGGCAGGCGGGAGGCTAAAGCAGAGTTCTCAAGTGTGCTCAGTTTACCGCGAATTGCCTCGAGTGGAATATATTTCTCGACGTCCATCACACCACCAGAAGTCTCCGCTGTAAAACCGAAACAGTGATATCGGCCAGTGAAATGCTAGTCACTGGAAATCCATGCGAGAGACTCTTGCCGAGTGGAAATGCAGTCGAATAACGGGGAATCGCTGTCGCGGTGCGGTATTCATTGTCGTGTCCGGAGATACTACCTAAGACGTGCTTATGTTCTACCTCGTTCACTCGTGCTTCAGCTGGAGACTTGGAACATTTTGTACACAATAATTTACGACCTACATGAAAAGTAATTTTTCTTGATATCATAAAAAAAATTAAATGAAAATGTAATTTAAAAATAATTTTGCAGGCGGAGTGGCGAACTAACAGCATGTATAAGTAATACAAACTTCGGTTATGAATGTGTATTGTTCATTGAAACATATATATTCACATGTATCTCCCACACTCTAAATCCGAATCAGTGATATTATTAGGTGAAATAACGTTCACTGAAAGTCTGTTGGTAAGCATATGCTAACCGGTGAATCTAGCCAATTAACTGGGAACAACTGATTTGTAGCGGTGACATTCTTGACATTCAGTGAGGAATCACAAATAAATCAGTGAAATTCAAACACTTTGTTAATTAGTTACCTGGGACTGATTATCAGTTGCTCAATTCTCACTGTTTTCACTGATTTCGTTCAATTCTCACGGATTTAAGTTTAGAGTGCATTTTACAACGCCACGAAGCTATTTTAATACCAATTAAATTCTGCCATTTTCTCTGATCGTCACTGATTTGGTTCGATTTTCACTATTT
This sequence comes from Clitarchus hookeri, assembly GCA_002778355.1. Classification (NCBI taxonomy): domain Eukaryota; kingdom Metazoa; phylum Arthropoda; class Insecta; order Phasmatodea; family Phasmatidae; genus Clitarchus; species Clitarchus hookeri. The sequence goes on from NQII01000018.1 coordinate 1,163,569, forward strand.
CAGGTTTAAGGCCAGAAGTAAATGTATTCTGTTAACCTTATATAAATATATGGTTTCGAAAATAGTGTAAAACTTGTGTAACTGTGTACCTGTTAATAAAAATCGCCGTGCGTCCATCTCCCGTTTTCAGCGCCAAACCGTTCGTGCAGTTAGTTTATTAGATTCATAATGCACAATCTGCACAGTTCCAGCAAGGAGAATAATTCATATAGAGGATTTCCTATGTTGATAATTTTTTTTTGTGAACCGCAGTGGCGCGAACTGTTTGGACGAGAAGGAAAGCCAGATTGAATCCTCGGCCATACGTCGAGGAGCCAGCTAACTACAGCATTGAATTTACCAGCTGTCCCGTTGACAATTTCCTCGTTTAGCCCGGGGTTACGACGACTTCACGTTTCACGTAACACGTTACAAGCAACACGTTTACGTAAGCCGGCGACACCGTGACNCCGGGGTTACGACGACTTCACGTTTCACGTAACACGTTACAAGCAACACGTTTACGTAAGCCGGCGACACCGTGACCAGCGTGACCAGGGGACTGTTCAAGCTGGTCAAGGCTCTGTCATGGTATGGTACGTGTGCAGTTGGCGTGATATGGGACCTCTGATGCGTCTTGATACGACTCTGACAGGTGGCAGATACGTAAGCATCCTGTCCGATCACCTGTAACCATTCATGTCCATTGCGCATTCCGATGGACGTGAACAATTCCAGCAGGAAATTGCGACACCCCACACGTCGAGAGTTGCAGACGAGTGGCTCCGNAACAAACCTAGTGTCTCCCTGTCAGTATTCATGTTAGTTATAAATGAAATATCGTAATTTATAGATAATATATTAGTAGAGACCGGAAAAAATCGTGAGTTCAATGACCTGCAGGCTAGACTCTACAGTTTTACGTACAAATATGCCGACACCAACTGCACATTGGTTGCTTGCTGTCACAGTGGAAGGCGACGATTGGACCAGCATTCTCCAGGAAGTGCCAAATACTGCGTGGGCCAATGGATTAAGTTATAAAAACGCATGTGTTTTGAATTCTAGCTTGTCCTAAAATGAATCCGCGAATTCTTCAGGTCTCTAAATATAAGTTAAAGTTCAATTTAACCAAAAATGTTAACACAATTATAAAACGCTTGTTACATACGACATATTTAAGAAGCAACCAAAGACGTCATACATGGTGTGTTTTTTACAAAGGTTTGATTCAAAAAGTGCGAAGAAACAGCAAAAAAACTATAGTTGCCATTTGAAAAATGTTCTATATCTTTGATCGGCATCTGCATTCGAACAGCATTTAAGGAATTTTCCACGTCCGGAAAGTAATATCCGTTTTTTGTTTCTGTCTCTAACGCGCAATTTTTATAAGTAAAAAAAAAAAGAAGCTAAAACGAGTGCTGTTTTACAATAATTTTAAGGTACGAAATTTCCGGTACAAGCTAGTTCATAACGTACCTTAGAGGCATGCAGTTCGCAGTTGTATTAACCCCCTAACGTATGCATTAATTTTTAATTTAAGGTGTTGAAAAAGAGGAATTGTATGCAAACTGCAATAGCTATTCAAGGCCTTTATCCACTGTATTTCAATGTATGTATGTTTTCTGTTGCCATCGTGTTAAAGATATGGTTTGAATATATTTATTGCGAGAAAGAATCACGCCGACTGCAACACTTAAGCCTAATGTCTATGTTATGAAATACATTTTATAATTTCTGTCACGCAAAACATTATATACGTTGTGAATTTTTTGTTCGGTGCAGTTTTTGTGTCTGCGTGAAGTAATTTTTTTTTTATCGTTCATTACGAAAATCATCCAGTTTTACTCGGGATCGAAATATCTTAGGTCCAAGTNTATCGTTCATTACGAAAATCATCCAGTTTTACTCGGGATCGAAATATCTTAGGTCCAAGTTGAGTGCCCATGAAAGCTCAAAAAATGTGTGAGGCAGTGTAAGCCGGCTACTTGATATTCTGTTTCGTCGTTATTTTGTTGTTTATTTCGGAGAAGTCTTCTTTTTACTGAAATATCCCGCTGGCCTTTTAGCTTCTACCAGAAGCTCTGCTTTTGACACTGGCTCCTCCCGATTATTGTCGCGAGAAGGCAGTTCAATAACTTACAGATTCTCAAAAGAAATATTTCTATCTGGGTAACTTTTTGGTTGGCCAACNCGTTGGTGTAGGCGTGACGTGTAAGTTACGATCGGAGAAGAGCCGGTAAAAATAACCGTTCCGAAATAATCCTTTTAAAAGTGCATACACCCGGGGGAAATTTACAAGCATAAATAAAGAAAACCTTAAAAGTCCTAGCTATGCAAAGAACGTTCTTTTCAGCGTGAGAAACTATAAGAATTCTTGAATTTTTTGGAAATTCACCGCGAAGGAAAATTTTTGACAATATTTCAAATTATCCCTAATTTTTTTTTTTCTAAAGATTGTAGCATTTGATATTGCAAGAAGTATTTGTTTTCCAAAATTACGCTTTATTTCGTTGGCAAAATTTCCAAAGCAAACCCATTTTAAAAAATATTTTCTTAAAAACAATAAAGACTTCGTTGTGTTTATTTTAGGAAGTTTGTCATACATTTCCGAAAATTGGTTATGTGAAATATG
>NQII01000018.1:1169601-1253353 GCA_002778355.1 Clitarchus hookeri
GCAACGTGCTGTTCAGAAGAGATCTCCACTGCCTTGCACTCCTATGGATTTGTGGACTGCCCTGCAGGATTAATGGTGTGAATTGCCTCCTGCATACCTTCAGACATTAGTCGAGTCCATGCCACGTCGACTTGCGGCACTTTTGCGTGCTCGCGGAGGCCATACACGATATTAGGCAGGTGAACCAGTTTTTTTTTGGCTCTTCAGGGTAAATAGTATTCTTTATATTCAATGCTCAAACTCAATCGAAACTTTCTCCCAGCAGTTTATCTGCGGAAGTGTAATATTCATCACTGAAGAACCCATTCGGGATACGACTATTCCCGTCCTTGCATACATCGGTTACAGAATAGGTGAGTATACAGATAACCGGATGGCGTGGGCATTTCAGTTAACCGTAGCCGGTCGAATATTGTCTTAGCGAGGCTCTACAAACGACTTTGACGTCTGATTGGTTGTTGCGTGCAGTGATAATATCATCTGTTCGTTGGACTACTTTGTGACAAGTTCGTGCACAAATACTGATTGCCGACTAATTATCGTCCACTATGCTAGCAGAGTTTAATATTGATTTGCTGACATCTGTGGCTGGGGTTCTTAGCATTCGTTTGTGTTTAGTTTGAATAATTTTTTATATTCTTTACCTGCTTGCCATTGGATAACGTCACGATATGCAATTTTTTTTCCATCATATGAGACTCGCCTCCCATATAACGTGAGTTNGTCACGATATGCAATTTTTTTTCCATCATATGAGACTCGCCTCCCATATAACGTGAGTTAATTTTTTTTATTTATTTTTTTATTTATTAAGGGCATAATATAAAATTGTATGCACCGGATAGGACAATTTGCCATGACTGAGTGCAGGCCTCAATTCACTCGTCTTCAACTACCCATAAGATGGCGTAACGAATTTATTAAACGGCGTTAACTCTTACCAGTTGTACAAGCATGACAGTTAATCAGCTCCCACTTTAGTTTCCAGAATACTGAGCAGGATGTAACTGAATTTACAAAATAATACATTCTGTCTTTTTATGTTATTCAATAGTGTTTTGCAGATGTTTAAGTGAAGTTCCGTTACATCCAAGCGTTTTATTCTTGTACTGACATCAACCAATTGCTGTGATACATGTTTAAGCCACATTTTCATTTCTGATTTTTTTTCAATACATATAACTGTATACCTGGCTAATGGAATGAAGTCAGTGTGAGTTCTCTTGCCTAAAAAAGCTAGAATTAAATACTAGCTGTTCGTTTTCGCCGCGTGTAACGTCAATGTTTACAAATATCAGGGATCCAAGCAAGTTAGTACTCACGTAAGAGTAACTAATTTCATCCACATTGTGCACTCACCACTGTTAAACGGCCTCTAGACGTCTTAATTTCTGATTCGTACAGCAATTCTTTAAAGGAAAAATTTCTCTACTGATTATTATTTAACCGTGCAAATATGACTGAGTAATATTAGAATTGTTACTTTCGGTGATCAAAATAACATTAAAATAAATAAGCATTATGATCAAATTATGTCCTGATCCAACGCTCTCTTTCGTCTTAACTCGGTGTTCTCATCGTTAAACAACAAGAATTGGTGGATGTCGAGGCGTAAAATTTTCCCTAGTTTAATAGTAAGGTAAGGCTTGACTTCGCCTCTTTTGAGGAATTCTTCGTTTTCGTAACTCTAAGAAATTATTCGAAAATGTACTATATGAGTGTATATGTAGAGCGAGGAAGCGTGGCTAGCAAAGTTATTCCCANGAAATTATTCGAAAATGTACTATATGAGTGTATATGTAGAGCGAGGAAGCGTGGCTAGCAAAGTAATTCCCATACATTCGTGCTAGCGTTCCTACATTTGCTCACGAAACAGTCGAATGCGAAGGAAACTTTCCAAATTTCTATAGTAGCAACGCTAGACATTCCATATTTGTAGCCAGATGTGTGGTATTATTTCCCTACGAAATATGGATTTAAAATTTTCAATTCAGTTTAGGAAGTTTACCAGAATTTTTTTTTACAGTGCATTATAATTTCTTTTTCGGAGTAATTATTGACAATCTTTGATTATAGAAAATTTACATTTTACGAGTTGTTTAGTATTTTATGCTTAGTTTTCAGTCCGTGCTATTTGCTAGTTGTAAAAAGTCGAGAACATATTTGTATTTTATTAAAACATTCTCGACTTTTTGCAACTATCAAATAACACACAGTAAACATCATATACGAAAAAATTAAACAACTTTTTTAAAATGTAAATTTTGTATAATCAAACACTTACATTAACGAAAACTAAGAATTTCTGTAGAATAGGTGAAGTCGAGACTTAAAACAAAAGTCCGCATTGGCACGAAACTTCGTATAAAGTTTGAGGCCAGCAGAACTTTGGAGAAGACTTGAGATATTGGTATAAACTTTCTTTTAAATGTGGCTTCTGTTGTATTTTCATTACTATGTAATATTCTGTATCATATCCTTATGATTCAAGTAACCATTTCGAGAGAGTTCAACTAAAAAAAAAGTGACGTTGAAAAACGTGCAAAGAAATAGGCTAATACAGACAGAATACGCTCACATTATTTGTCTTGAATAAAATAAACTGTTGTGTTAACAATCCGAAGTAACCGTCGTTTTCGGCGCCAATAAGAGATTTTAAGTAATAAGTATTCAATTTTAAGCCATATATTTAATTTTTATTTTCTTTAGGTTCCTCGCTCATTTTTTTATGTTTATAGAACTCATTGTCTTTTCGTCACAACTTATGATGTTTCAATAACTTAAGATCTGTTGTAAGGAGTAAGTGATATACTTTTGCTGCACGAAGTAAGGGTGATATTATTACTCTAGAGATATATTTATAATTTAAAGCAAGTTATGCAGCATAATATAGTCATAGTTATTCACACACATCAGTATGCCGGACTGTCCTGTAAATAGCTAATATAAATTAAAAATAAAAATTACAAAGAAATATTTAAGAAAATTAATTAAATAATTTTTTTCTCAGCAAGCATAGGTAGATGCAAGATTGTTTCACTTTGTTCATTTAACTAACGAAGTAAAGTTGACAGTACTAACGGCCATTGTTACACATCAATATCTGAAAATCATGACAAATGCAAGTTCAGAAGTAACATTTTTCGAAAGTTCGTTTCTCTGTATTTATTAACGATCTCAAAATGTTATTCTACAAACATTTTAATATTGAAATTTACAGATTTATTTACGTTCAACGAAATTACAATCGTCTGGCGGTGTTTAAAAGCGATCTCGTATAATCTTAAATCCATAAATCGTGAGAGTCAGTTCCTAAATCTTCATTAGAATGTCTTCACAGAATGTGAATCATTACACATAAGGCTATCTAATATTCTGTCACTAAGAACGGTAATCCATTCTAATGATTTCCCGTGTTTGATTTATTCTGTTGAATCCCGCCAAGGAATTCTGTTGCGGTTATTAAAAAAAAGTTTCCCGGTAAAGTTAGGTGTAACAAATGGTATCGTTCCGCCCTGAACGTTATTAAAATTTACAACCATCTTTCCCGTTGGCGATGAGGGACAAGAATAATCTAAAATACGTGCCACGGCAAGGTAAGTCCGACAGGTTTATTTCAATAGCCTTACTTCTAGTCCGACTTCTATAGAGAACGTTACGTCAGCAGATAATCTGTGAGTTACTATGAATCAGCAGCGACTAGTTCTGCCCTTTCGCGCTACAAATTTCTGTTGGTTATTCTACTCGTTGGGTGCTTGACCGCGGGACGAGTGAGCTGTAGGAATATTTTTGTCAGGCTTTCTTTTTCGGGAATGCCTAGTTTCGCATGTGTGAAGTAAGTCGAATGGGTGTAATATCCCATAGTTAGGGTCAGTGACTTTTCGCGGAAAAACCAGAACTCACAGTGGACTTCAAAACCATATACACACATCAGCTGTTGTTACACCTCCATTGGCTGCTGGTGCCGTGTCCGTCTTTGACCAAGCCACTCANCACATCAGCTGTTGTTACACCTCCATTGGCTGCTGGTGCCGTGTCCGTCTTTGACCAAGCCACTCAGGACTAAGTTACTCCGACACTGAACTTTCGTGATTCGTGCACAAACGGTTAACGTGGGCCAGAACATTTTTTTAGCCAATCAAAGAAGTTGGACGATCCTACAGTGCTTTGGACCGTATATTGTCTCGAAATATTTTCGTGAAATATCACTGCCCCTACGCATAGTATCTGGAGGGCGTAAGTATCGTCTTCACTCTACGGACAATGGAGACGTCTAGGCGGCTCTAAACATCAGGGCCTCGAAAGCCGACGAGGGTGAGGCGAGGTGAATATGGAGCGGAGCCTGAATTCAAAGTGCGAAGGGAAACGGGAGATCACCGAGAAAACCCGCTGACCATAGGCATCGTTCGGCACGATTCCTGCGGGTTAAAATTCGGGGGTGACCCCACCGGGAAACGATCCCAGTTCGCAGCTGCATCGCCGCGGTCCACTTCACTGTACGGGACAGTCTGAACTTTGCAATATTCTTTATGCACTGGATGAGTTAACGTAGCGGCACCGAATGGAAGAACATACAGAAGTCATACGACATGGCAATTCCCTTGACGTGGAAGCACCCATTCGTTATTGCCTGCTCGAGGCTCTGGAAGTGGGACTTGTGGCTGATTGGCTACCGCTTACTGTGGAAGTTTCCCTATTGGCTGGGCTGCCAGCTGGCAAGTAAGTTACCAGGCGCCGATTAGGGAACGGCATCCTGACGAATCGTTGGCCAATGGCGTCGTTTTGCTAGTGTGTGTGGCTGGAGTTACTTATGTAACTGTATGTTTCAGTCGTGTTGTCTTAAGGGCGTCAGCCACGAACAATTTTGTTATTTTATGTTTGTTCTACATACTGTAGAACAAAAAATTGAGCAGGCCATTTTCGCTGTTTTAGAAATTTACAACTAATGAAAACANTTGTTCTACATACTGTAGAACAAAAAATTGAGCAGGCCATTTTCGCTGTTTTAGAAATTTACAACTAATGAAAACAAACGAGCGGAAATGAGATAATTCACACTGAAAGGAGATGCCAGGAGCTACTTCAAAGTTTATACAAAATCCTACAAAGAAATGTTTTGGAAATTTAAAAACTTTGCTGAAAATAAGGAAATGATTGCATAATTTTTATTTGTGGCTGCCCCTGAATTTTTGTAATATACATTTTGCCAATTAAAATAATATATTTCAGTATCCCTTGTTAAATGTTATGGAAACCTTTTTTTAATTTTATATGTACGTTCAAAAACAATGAAATTTTGACTCTGGTATGTCATTTCGCAAAAAATATGCTATCTAAAAAAATTTTGTATGAGGAAAAAGTACTATTGTCTCAGAAAACGTCTACAAGTAGAATTTTGCGTGGTTCGAATATAGAATAGCACAGTTTTTTGTGGTTTCGCACTTAAGATGAAGTGGTTGTTTCTAACGAAGCACTGCAGCCGGGTGTACATTATGCAGAACTCATTATAAAATTGTCACAAAATTGTCACATTAGAACGATTTGTATGATTGCATATCAAAGAAGAATGCATTTATTTTGTAACCATGTAAAATGTTTGTCTAGATTTAAACTATGAAGTGATAGCTCCACCACAGAAAGACCCATAAAGGCGAATTTACGGGGGGAAAGACGCACGCGAGTTCTGTACCTTGAGCGTATAGGCGACCTTACATCCTACGCTCGTACCAAGGAACGCTCGCGGACTTCTGATACTCGTAAACGCAAAATACCGCCAGCCCTTAAGTCTCCCACCTACCAGTAGCTTTTTACGCCTTTGAGGCCGAGAAGCGCGGGAGCGATAAAGGCGATAATGCCACGCTCATCAAGTGCGCCGTTGCCGTTACGTGCAACGCTCTGAACTGCCCTGCAGTGTTCTCGTCGTGCTTCGTGTACCTGCGGAACTTCCAACTGTGACAATATAATTTTATTTTCTGGAAAGTTTAGAGGAAGGTTCAATGCAGGGTCATTGAATGTTTTGTATGTGTATAATTTGTGTAGGCTATTTTGAGGAACAGCGATTTGATAAGGCTTTTTTTTTTGTTTGTTTGTTTGTTAGTTTGTTAAAAAACTATGAAATGGTGCTTATGATGTGCGTGACGTTTTGAAAGCATTCGGCNTGTACCTGCGGAACTTCCAACTGTGACAATATAATTTTATTTTCTGGAAAGTTTAGAGGAAGGTTCAATGCAGGGCCATTGAATGTTTTGTATGTGTATAATTTGTGTAGGCTATTTTGAGGAACAGCGATTTGATAAAGCTTTTTTTTTTTGTTTGTTTGTTAGTTTGTTAAAAAACTATGAAATGGTGCTTATGATGTGCGTGACGTTTTGAAAGCATTCGGCNTTTGTTTGTTTGTTAGTTTGTTAAAAAACTATGAAATGGTGCTTATGATGTGCGTGACGTTTTGAAAGCATTCGGCAGTTCTCGTCTGAAGTGTGCATGTTCTTTTCATATATCAGCACATTGGACGTGCGTTTAACAGTTTTTTGTGGGAACATGAGTATTTCACTCCGGAACGCAACTCAAGCGCAAGGTAGGCGGGAGAGAGAGTTAATCATGAAACGTAACTGACACACCTACAGTAACTCACAAAGAACGACGGGAAAGAGTTGGGAATTTCGCTTCTGTATGCTCAGGTGTGCGTTGCCGCGTAGGGCCGCGGGCGGATGGCGACTTCAGGGCGGACGGGGAAGTTGCGCAGCTGCCGCTAGGAGCAGCACCGGGCAGCGCTCGCGCCGTCCGCCGCACGCGAGGGAGAAGCGGACCGTATACTAAAGGCGAGTTAGACCGCTTATTCGTCTTCTGCGCATGTACCCAACATCGACTTACCCCAAAGGAACGCAACTGTCAAAGTCACATGGTCAACAGCGATATATAATTTGGTTTATATCTCAATTTTTAGATGGGAAGCACTAGTATAATAATAAAAATACTTTTACCAATTTGAATGTAATCAATCTGTATTACAAATTATCTCAAAGCACTTGTTTACTGAACAGTGTTCTAACCTCAAAACCAATACACGCCGGGTTTCGCAGAGAAACAGTTCAATGTAGGGCCACGGAGATTGGTTGTGCGCAGATAGCGAGATCGGCATACCTCAATTTTTAGTCTATGCCTGATACAAGTGGGTATCAGATACAAAGTAACAGGTTGATAATCGTTGACCCTCCTCTACACAGAGGGCGGCGATCTGAAGCCATATATATGAGGGAAAAAAAAGTTAAATATTAAGACATTTTTTTAATACTTTTAACAATTTTTTTAGTATGAACTGTTATTTGACGATTTCATATATGCCAAGCAGTAACCCATGGCATTAGTTTATGTTGTAAGTTTTTCATCTGTAGAACTTACCTAGTAGGCCTACTTGTTATTACGGCGGCAACAAAACTGGAGAATTTAGTAGTTATCATAAAATTATTCAATAAATATAAAAATGTAAGTTTTTATTTCAAGAAAATGTCAATGTGTACAATGAGTACGAATTGAACAATGTTTGGTGAAATCATAAAATAATTAAATATTGTTGGGTCCAACCCCCTTTAGTTGTCGTAGTGATAGTTGCCTAGTTGTTTAGTTACGAAGGATCTGAAAGCGCGCGCAAACACAGCAGCGGCCGGTGGCGGGACTGCAAATTGCCGTGGAAACTGATTCTTCAATATTTGCCGAGCGGACCTCCGGTTGTTTGTCCAGCAGCTGAACTCCGCATCCGTCAACACAGCCTCGGGGACGGTGACTCCGGCGTCTGAGCGAGTGAGGACCGACACGGCTGTTGTACATTCACCGTCACTTCCAAGTCCTCTTCAAGTTTTTCTTCCGCGGTATTCCTCCGCCTCGTGTATACAAAGATTAACCGCGACGAGAAAAATAAAGGCTGTTTACTGTAAAGTAATCATTTTTGAGACCAACCTTTAAAAATTGGCACTACCCCTACCTGCGTCTGTTAGCCTGCTCGCCTCCCGTCAAGGTGAACCGGGTTCAATCCTGGGCCGGGTCACCAGATTTCCGCATGTGGAATCGTGCCGGACGATGCCGCTGGTCGACGGGGTTTCTCGGTGATCTCCTGTTTACCCCGCCCATTCCTACGGCACTGCTCTATATTGACCTGAATAACTCTCATAGGATTTCGAGACTTCGCTGTTAAGAGCCGCCCGGATCTCTTCAGTCACTCACTCTACCTGCGTGTATTTTAACGGGCGCGCTGACTGGGTTGTGCCCAGTAAAGTTGGCAACGGTGGAAGGAAAGTAGTTCCGTGTCTTAAAGTTGAATTTAAATTGTTAGGTTATAATTTTGGAATACTGAAATTATTACTACTTTAATTAATACGTAAGAATAAGAATAAGCGAATTTTTAAATGTTTTAATTTTCTAATAAATTTACAGTTTCCCTTGACCGACACATAAATAAAATACTTAGGCTCAGGCTCAAGGTAAGGTTAATTGTACATATGGTGGAAGAATACACAATATGCATGTAAGTAGATCTTTAGCAGGGCTTTCTAAAGTGCTCAGTTTATCGTGAAATGCCTATACAACAGACAACGCACCATATTCCTGCGCACTCAGTGATATTTTGCACGAGAACTATTTCCTACCAGGCATTGCCAACACATCTTTTTATTTCTCTCTTTGTTATAATTCATATTAATTATACATTAAGTATTATAATTGATTGATAAAATGTAAATAAAAGTTTAGTTTAAACAACAAGGCACTTTTACCTGTCAGCAGTAGTATAAAACTCTTGTGAGAAATAACATATTTTGCTAACAACCAAACACGTCATACATGGGGCGATTTTTCAAAGGTTGGATTAAAAATTTTTGAATACACCGCGAATTGACTATGTAGGCTGTTTACGGTTAATTGAGAACTTTTCAAAACCACTTTTGAAGAATATCACTACCTACGTGCAAATGTATTTTAACAGGCTCACTAAGTGGCATTCGTTCAGTACAGAGGTAACGGCGGAATGGAAGTAGTTCCATTTCTTTACGTTGAAAAACGAGTGTTGGGTTAATATTTGTGAGTACTTAATTTATTTCGTTTTGTTTTTTTTTGTTCATATGAGTGTAAGAATTAGCCAGTATGTAAAACATAAACTTTTTTTTAATAATTTTACATGACTGGCGAATTAAAGAAAGTGATCAGTCCTATTGCAATGTTATGCCATGTTCTAATTGGCACTTTGAGCTGACTAAAAGGTTACGTGAACCTAATTATTCGACTAAAATGATGACGTATTTGGTATTTTAGTGTTTTGTTATACTGTGTATTGAAACTTACCAAAGAACTAAATTACCAAATAGCAACAATCGTTGAACATTGGAATATCGGCAGCTTTCTAATTGTACGCTACTAAATACTAAAATACTAAATGATCCATTTGAACACAGCCTTAATTTTTCATATGAGGAAGAATACGCGAAGTGGTTACAAGTAGATCCTAAGCGAGCCTCTACGAACATCACAGAGGCGTATCGCAATTTCGAGATGATGGGAAGTAGATGCCTTTACATAACTGAAAGGTTTTAGCATTTAAGTTTACGTTTCCATTCCTTTCGCGAAATCACTGACAAACAAAACAAACTTAAATTAAGGATCAAAAAAGCGAAAATCTGTTTTACACTTTTCGTAAAAATGCGAATCTTGTAATGTAAATCACCACGAAATATATGATATGTAACTTTGTCTAAAATAGGCTGTGGCCATATGTATTGAAATTTCGTTTCAAACAAAAAAAATCTTCGGTTTTTCGTAAGTATATATTCATGTTTTTCATTTCATTAATTTCACATGTAATTATTTTGCCATCCGTTTAATCAGACAAGACTATATTACCGAGAGCTTTATTTGATATACCGAAATAAAAATCTCCCTGCAGTAATAAACCTAAGTTGACTTTCACTTTATGTTTCAACTCTTTGACATCGTTAAGTTAAGAGTACTCTACTTCGACTTGTCAGTATTTGTAGCAAATAGTAAACTGTTGGAGTCACTCTTTTTAAAGATATTTTTTATTCACAGTTAATTACGTTGTCAATAACGGCACTATTTCAGTAAAAAATATTTTATTAACGGTTTGAAAACTTTTTTTTTAAATGTAAAACCTTCTTTTACAAGAAAATAAGTGTTACATTCGTGCATAAACGCACGCATGAGCATATAACAGAGAAACGGAGATGAAATTCAAATGGACATGGTTTTGGTCCCAAGGAAGTTTGAAACTCCCTCCTCGACCCTCTGCAAAAAGAGGTCGGTGCCTATTGTGTCATGTTAAAGCTGTGAAGTCGCCCTTGTTTGAAATGCGTTAGGCAGGATTTACAACAACCCGTCGCGTCCGTCCGTCATCTGTCCGTCAATCACGCGACCAACAGCCAATCAGAAGTGACCGTTAATTCTATCCGTCCACCCGTCCGTCAAAAACCTTGGCAAGCTTTAACTATTGACGGACGGGCAGATGAAATTACAGCCTTCTAAACTCGCACGCTTTGATACCCGTTCATCCCGAGTTATTTGGAAGGCTGTGTAGGGTATGCAGTGTTCTTTTTTGGCCGTCATTTGTTTTCATATGTTTGTTTATGTAGCGGTAAAATTAAATTACGTTATAGTTTTCCCGAATTTTTATTGATAATTAAGTCTGCAAACATGTGATCCTTCTTTGAAATAGCAAAATTAATAAAATCAGGCTTTAAGCGTTTTTTTTTTTTTAATTTACATCACTTAATCTTCATTATGTACGTGTATGCGCATTTTGGGTACTTACANAATAATAATAATGGCGTGTGGGGAGTGCACCCAGGGCAAGGCAACACCCTCCGAGTGACGGTCTTTCCAGCTGGGACCCGTAGGTGACCGTCATCCCCGGGCATGACAGAAGTGAGACCCTTGAATGGAGCGGCGCTGGAATGCAAGGGCGGGGGAAGCGGGAGTACCCCGAGAAAGCCCTCTGGCAAGCCGCATCGTCCAGCACGATTCCCACATGCAAAAGTCCGGGAGTGAATCCGCCGGGGATCGAGCCCGGATTGCCGTGGTGGGACGCGAGCGCCCGGGACACTACGCCACCGCTGCCCCATGGATACTTTCGAACACAATACCGCCAAACAATTTCAATTTTTGGAGAATTTTTTTTTATTTCTGAACAGTTTTGTTTGTATTAGTTGACAGCAATGGACTGACGACGGGCTTACGAAGACTGGTTGTAAATCGCTCGGCTGGGAGATGGACGGACGGATGCGAAAGGGCTATTGTAAATCCTGCCTTATCAGGATTGAGTCATAAAGAACGGATTCAACTTGAATTTTACGATAAAGAAGGGATTTGTTAAAACTCCTTATGCATGCTTTCAGATAATAAACACCTCGAATAAAGTACAAGCGCAGTTAAAATCACAATTTGAATGTGAATTCAACGATTTTAATTTTCCTTAAACGCAACGATCATTTTCCACAAAATCTCTTTCGTGATTACTGAACTCGTTCCCGTATTAAATACAAAGACTTATTGAAAATTTGGGTGAGGAGTATAGTTACTATCGTAAAAATATTTCATAAAATTCTGTTTATTAATGTGTGCCGAGATAGTATTTTTCTCTGGAAGTGAAAGTAAAAAAAATATATTTCTTTAAACGTGAAAGTGATAATAGTATTTCACCTTCATAAATAGGCCTACAATAATTATTTTCGGGGAATATTTTGCCAGTTTCAGGATATAATCATCCCAGTCATAATGGATTTTGAGCACGATTAGTTCAGGTTGTTCGGGGAAACGAGTGAAACAAATAATTTCAAAAACATTTTAAAAATGTTTGGAGAAATGAACTACATAAAAACTTTTCCGTTATGGTCTTCAATATTTTACACTTTTCTTTGTTTTTCTGTAAGAGATTTTGTTGTAATTATTGAATTTTTGTTAGTCATAAAAGTCTGTACGTGTTGTTATTGTGCATAGTTTTATGAAATTCCACAGTAAATACTGTTTGTATCTTTTACGAAGTTTATTTTATTTTACCCAGCTATCTGTATTTTGAGATAGTTAGATGGAAAACACCACAATCTATTTGAAATCACTGAAAGGTAATCACATGCTCTAATAAATAGTTTTAAATGAAATTAACCTCTAATATGGAACAACTACAAAACAGAATATATTTGACGCTTCGGAACAAAATGCCCAAATATTCTTTAATAAAAAATGTGCAGTATTTTGTAACATTCCTTATTAACGTAATTATAATTGTCTTCTCATGCAAGAATTTTTTTAAAAAATTTTCGCATTTCANTAGTCTTTAGTTGTGGTTTAATCAGTGAAGGTTGGCACATTGCAACGTTTTCCATGTTAATTGCCCGACTCCATTCGCAAGACGAGAAATTTTCAAGAGCTTCCACCCAGCATCACGCTTGAATGTTTCACAAATTGCAAAATTAAACTCCCGTAATTAACAATTATGAACTGAAACCTGCAATGAGTGGAAATGAGTAAAATTTCCAGAGTCCTACGACGAATGGGAGAGCGTGTACGTGTTTCTTCGTCTTTTATGGCCGTAGGCACAAACGGATGAAAGCGATGCACGTACTCATTAGTGTGCTATGGAGTGCGTATTCGTTCGCAAGGGCAATTCGTCGGTGTCATTTAGAATCACCGCCACGTTTCCAAACATGGGTCTTGCTTCAGGAACCACGGTATGAAATTAATGATTCTAATTTCAATCTGCAGAAAATGGATTCTGCTGTTAGCGCGTTTGAATCGTCTTTAAATACGCGACACAAAAACCTTCCGGAGGGAAAAATCATAACTTTCTCCTTTGTATTATTACATAAATTATTTAACTATTTATGGAATACAGTTATGTAGTAAACTGAGTATAAAAAACTCTTTTAAGATCGCAAGTGCCGTTTCCTTATCAAACAACTCCACAGGGGCTAGTGGGGATCTGAGAGATTTATCCTAATTAATTTGGTGTGCCGAATGGCATTGGGTAAAAATTACTTCGTTTTATACTTGTTCTAATACTGTTTAACTTATATCCATTACATTAGGTGTAATTTATAGCATTAAAAAAAATACATAATTCGTGAAGAGAAGAGATTTGGGCAGCTCTTTACAGCGAGGTCTTGAGAGCCANATAGCATTAAAAAAAATACATAATTCGTGAAGAGAAGAGATTTGGGCAGCTCTTTACAGCGAGGTCTTGAGAGCCAATGAGGCCGATTGAGGTTAGTATGGAGCAGCGCCGGAATGAAGGGGCAGGTGAAACGGGAGATCTCCGAGAAAACCCGCCAACCAATGTCATCGTCCGGCACAATTCCCACATGCGAAAACCCGTGATGAACCAGTTGGGGATTGAACCCGATNAACGGGAGATCTCCGAGAAAACCCGCCAACCAATGTCATCGTCCGGCACAATTCCCACATGCGAAAACCCGTGATGAACCAGTTGGGGATTGAACCCGGTTCGCATTGGTGGAAGGCGAGGAGGCAAACCGCTCAGCCATCGCGGCCCCAATTGAAATCGTTAAGTTATGAATAATATCATGAAAAAAGTGGAGATTTTAACTGTTTTCCGATACATTTACCTAACGGTGTTTCAGGGGGAAACGGACATACGTTACGAGCTGATGATATGGACCATACTTCAGGGAAAACATCAATAAACATACTCTCTATCCTCAAATGTGTCCGCGATATAACTAAGTGAAACTGACAGGAGTGGGCACTTTACAGAATACAGTAAATGAACAGATCGTTACGTGTTGGGTTTTATTTTGTAAATTCCCTTTACAACGCATGTTACAAAATGTCACAGCCAACTTCAGCTCGCGTAGTCAGATGCTGTGTTGCTAATCGTAGCTGGTGCCCACATTCTTCTTTAACGCGCGCACAAGCATTTGACACGCCAGCAAGCAGATCCTTCCTTGTTTGAGCTTTGTGCCTGTAGACGTCGGTCTTCAACCAACTTCACAAACAATGATCTAGCGGAGTGAGGTCGGGAGACCGTGGTGGCCAAGCAGCAACACCGCCGCGACATGTCCAACGACCAGGATAAGTTTCATTGAGGTACTGTACCACTGGTCGTGTGGAATGTGCAGGGGCTCCATCCTATTGCAAGTACATTCCAGTCCTTGCTGCCAATGGAACGTTCTCCCAAGAACTACAGCAACAGGTTCTGCAGGAAGTGCAGATACCGTTCTCCGTTAAGACGGCCTTCTACAATAACTGAACCAATGAGTTGGTTATCAATGGTACCGCACCTCACGTTCACAACGAAACGACGCCGTAACTGTCACACAGCTGTATCTCGGACACCATTGCGAATAGAGGATGTGTTTACTGATGTTTTCCCTTCAGAATGGTCTCTCAACGCATGTCCGTTTCCCCTTCGAAAAAGCTCGTATAAAGAAAACCAAACCACTTGCAGAAATTGTATAATATATTTTATATGAGAATATCATGAGCTGCCGCAAGATTTCTGTGAAACACCTACACAAAATATTAGAAAAGTGTTTACGTCTGGGCCTATACAAAAAAAAATTCGAAAATGGTATTTGTGGTTGTCCCTCATTTTTTGGCCAATTACTTTTGACATTAAGTATATAAAATCAATTATAATAAAAAAATTCCGTCCATTCTATACTATGATTCAATTTTTATGAACAATTTTTTTTTTTTTTCCAGAAGCATTAGCTGTAGTGATGTTGATATGTGTTTGTGCAGAAACTGTAGAGTATACATTTTTATTCAGTAGGGAAGACACCGTATGTGTTGTTTACAGTTCGGTGTGTGATCGGATAAAATAAAAAATAATGTATTTTCCACCAACCAACATACTTAAGGCAGCCGCTGCCAAAATCACGATATGTCATCTAGATGTTATGCATAAGGAACGAAAATGTATGAGGTATGTAACGAACAACCACACTTTTTTCTTATCTTCTTTTTTATTTCGTACGCCACCGCAACAGTGCTCAAGTGTCAAACATTTTTTTCTTTTCTTTGAGGATATTTTTACATTCCTGAAATATGATATAAAATGTAATTCGATCAAAAAAACCNTCCACATGAATGCGAGTCAATTTGATAAAGCTGAGGTATAAGGAACATGTGCGTTAAAATAAGATGTGCGCATATATATATATATATATATATATATATATATATATACACACATGCAAAATTACGATTTATATATATACGATTTATATATATACGATATATATATATATATACATATATAAAGTGTTTAAAATGTTTCTTGGAATTTCTCCTAATTGCAACATCCGCTTCGCCCATGATTAAAGTTCAAATTCTAGGCCTCATCAATTTCCTTGAAATTTCTTTTTCGTATTTGAGTGACAGCAAAAAAACATTTCGAGCCCTACATACTTTTTGAGTACTACTGGGAGATTTGTCTGGGACATATGAAAATATAAGGTCCCCACAACTCGGTAATTTTTGTTTCGAAAATTAACTAACATCTTTCTGGGAAAGATATATAACTGATGTCTGATATATGTTTGGAAATATAGAGGGGAAATGTGCACTTGAACAGGCGTTGGAGGCAATATCAACGCTCTATTTGCAATATGTAACCCGCAATAACAGAATTTTCTTCAAGGCTTATTTTGTTAAGGAGCTAGTAATAAAAGTAATACATAACTAGATATTATCATCGTATCATAGAGAAGTCGCAGACTCTCTTGCATATAAATCATTAGCTGAATATCAGGCTTAAGGGATAGTTTCACAACATACTAAAAAAGTAGGCCAAAAATTAATTTTGTTCAGAAAATCTTGCAGTCCCGTCAACTGTAAAAAAAAATATTTGCAACTACCAGTCAGTTTAACTGTCTCTACGGGGTTCAAGTTTAAATGAGAACATGAGGCACGAAGTCCAGATGAATGAAGTTGCAGACGTTGAATTTTTCAGCAAAAATAAACATCCTGGAGTAACGTAAACATTACGACGACACCTTTCCTTACGAGAGAGAGTGCAAGAAGAATTCACATCGTTATTTGAGGACAAACTCCAAACACACGTGCTTCTGTATAAACTACGTCACTGGGCTTTATTTTTGACACGTTGAAGGCTTGGGGCCTTACAAGAAACAATATAGAAACACACTGAGATGAGGAACTGAATCCATCATGTTGCAGAAGCCAGAAAAAAAAAACAGCGGCTACAAAATAGTTTAANTCATCAACGCTATCATTGCTGTCGCTGATGCGGTTGACCACAAAATAGAAAAGTAAAAGTAAACAGAAGCGTAGATATCAGAATCGCCGTCATTCATCGGTCGTAAGTTGCCACCATAAGAATCAATTTGCGTCCACAGGACAAATAATTAAATGTAATTTTAGAAACAGAATATTGTAAAATTCTTTGCAAACAAATACTACAAAAACTTTTGTTAAAATATTGTTAAGAGACTACCAAAGAAAAGTAAACTTTTGTTTGAATAAGTACAATCAGCTCCTCAATCTTGACTCTGTACCTTAAATTTATATCAGAAGCAGCTACAGACATTCTGTTAAACTCAAAGTACAATGTAAATGCGATTTTTTAATGCTAAATTGAGCCAGTATGACATTGGTGTTCTTTGTGATGAGTGGAATGACCAGGAATAGGGACTGACATATTGTCAGCGTACAGTGACTCACTATGACTAGACATCCGATTATTGCGGAAAGATTTTCACAAAGGCAAAAATTTCAATGTCTTACGGGCCTGCCCCAGCAGTTTTCCTTTGCTTGATTTTGGCAACTTATCTGTGTATAGTCTGTCCGTGGTATAGTCTTACTTTTTTAATCAAACTTTTGAAAAGAACACACCGTGTATGACGTGTTTACTTGTTTCCTAAATGTCATTTATCAAAAGCGTTTCATATTTCTGTTAACATGAAAGATTTTTTTTTTTTGTTAAATTACAGTTTATCCGAATTATTATCTTCCATTTATAATAAGTATGCATAAATACAGAGAGAAAATAGGCATGTTGGTAATTCCCAGTAATAAACAGTTCTCATGAAAAATATTTAACTGAGTACGGACTAAAGCGGTGCATTTGTCCCGTAGGTGTACTTTTCTAGACTTAGTTTAGCTTCGTTTGCGTGAGGTGTAGAAATAGTCTGAAGAAGAAATTTAATAGTAAGAGACATGTGAAGTTCGCGTTACTATTTGGGAACACGTTAAACTTCAAACACGTGTACTTTTGCAATACCTTTGCCATTTGACCATACTTAATCTGACAGGCCCTGGGTAATTCTGCACCGATAAATGAACAATTCACAACTGCGTGCCCCAGTCACGTGCAGTTCAGTCTGAAAGGGAGTGACCTCACATCTGTGCAGCAACCAATGGGAAAACGACACCAGCTAGAGTGCATGCAGTATTGTGAAGATTAGCTTGAAGCCTAATAACAACTCGAATTATTAGGGCTTCAGGAAAGTTGGACGTACCACGAGTGGACAAAACTTATATTTTCTGGTGTTAAAGACTAGAATTGCGCCTGTATAATTGTGGGCTCGTGTCTCTTTCTAGATGTAGGTATTGCCTATATGTAGAGACCTGAAAAATTTGCGAGTTCAATGACCTGTAGGCTGTACTCTATTTTCGTATGCAAAATCATGCATATATCAGTGTTAATTGGTTGCTTGTTGTATTAGCGGAAGATGGTGATTCGGTCTGCATTTTACTGTGTATTTATTATAGGCTCAGAGTTGTCCAGGAGGTGTAATTTTACGGGTAGACCAATAGCATTAGCAAAACAAACGTACGGGGTTTTGAATTCTACCTTGTCCCGAAATAATAACGCGAATTTTTCAGGTCTCTACCTATAAGGCCTTGAATTACGCGAATACATATGGCACCGGTCTAGACTTTTCAGTCGTTTGCATACTTAGTACACAGACACACCCATTCATTCATTGGTTGTTTTATGGCGATAGGAACTTTTATTCTTAAATTTTGTGTTGCTCATGTTGAGGTCGCGACATTTCTCACCGGTTTTATTGTTTCAGTAACGTCAGAGCATGATGCACCAGATGTTCTCTCGGAAAATTATTTTTCAAAGAAGTGACAATGCCAAATTATTTCGAGTCACCACAAATTAATTTTAATGACCACAGAAAATTAACGGTGGCAGTTAAATAACGCTGTGTTCACTGCAACTCAATTAAATTGTTAAGAAAAATAACAAAATACTTTTTTGGCTGCTACAAAGTTTTTTTTTTCAGTTTGATCCTACCATGAATCTAACACTAACGAATACGTGTTTAATTATTTTGTCACCGAACGAATTTGCAAGTTTTTACAGTCCTCGTATAATAGTTACTTACAAAATTGAGGGTATGATAAATATTTACGTTAGTTTATTGCACATTCAGGAACAGAACTCCTTTATCAACAAGATGTTAATACCAAGGAAGAATAATTAACATACTTCTGCTGAAAAGCATCTCGAGGAAGAGAGGCGGAAATAATCTTGTTTACGAGTTTTTCAGCCATATAATGTATTTAGTATTCATTATACAAATTTCACCTAACAAGCCTTAGTCTGTAGAAACTCATAAAATTGTCTTAGTGTAGTATAACGTAGTGTCTCAATTTGTTTGTAATGTCGGAAAAATGGGAATGCGTAATTAGTTACCTTGTGAGAATGAATTCACGAACAACAACATTGCAAGAAGTCGAACGATTATAGTCCTTAAAATATAGCCACATAATTTTCAATGCCCTAACTGAGATACATAAAAAATATATCTCAGACTTACGAAATGGCAAGAAGAAAAAATTATTAATCCACGACGGCATCTACTTTCCCTTTTAATTAGCAGAAACCCTGTATTTTCGGGTTATCATTTAGTAAAGCACTAGGTGTCACAAACTAACGCCTGGTGAAGTTTGAACTCATAGTGTAGATACATTCAGCACTTGGGTAGCTTAGTTCCATGTAGGCGACCCGGAAATGACAATTAGCTCTAACTGTGGCAGCAACTAATTATGAAATGACCTTAAATATTATATATATAGGACATGTTTTAAAATTCCGTAGGTTTTTTACGAATTCAGCCAATTTAAATCGTGCACACAAATAAAGGATTATATCGAGCACTCCTATAGTTTAAAATGGAGATAGTTAATTTATATATTATCTACCAGGACATCAATGCTGTTAGAAGTGAACTTTGAAGCAAAATTGAAAAAATTAATAAATAAAGGAAATTATTTTTATTGCTCAGCAAATACGCATGGCAAATAAAACACCATTTTGGTTACTAACTGAAAATAAATCACTAAATTCTTATTACTAACTCATATTATTGGCTACATTGTAACACAACCGCATCATTCCACTTTTAAAATGGATGTTAAAAAGCATATTACCTCAGTCAAGTAAATAATTTCGACCGTGCGAAAAATTTTCAAACACATTCAAGATTATGCCACAAAATTTGTTTGACGGAAACATTTGGTGTCTGTATTTAGTCTTCGAAGTTTATTGTAAAATATTTTTGAAGGGGAATATAGGTCTAACTGTTCTATACACGAGACTTGATTTGGCGAGCTCAAAGCACAGAAGTAATACGGGCGACACTAACACGCGTGCTTTAGCGCCCCATCGCTCCTATGTACACGCAAAGCGTGCAGCTTTCCCGTCATGGTGAAGTACTCTGCAGATTGCACATGTAATAAATAAGTAACGGTAGGGCTTCGTTACGAGCAATGAAAGCCCGCCGATTCAACTACGTCAGTATTTCTTCACATTTCCTCGTCCTTCTTAACGCTCGGCTTCGCCCCTTTTTGCAGAAATTCTTCATTTTCGCGTCAGAGTTTCGGATTCATAGCAACTACTGACAATGTACGATTATAGCAAAATTTACGTCTTACAAGGTGTTTAATATTTTTGTGCGACGTTTTAACTGTATTTTACCTTGTTGTTGTAAAAATGCCGAGAAAATATTTATACTTTATTAATAAGTTCTCGACTTCGCAACAATCAGATAACACTCAATTGAACTTACGTGCAATGATATTAAACAACTCGTAAGATGAAAATTTTCTATAATCTTACATTGTCAGTAATTACTTTTAATCCAAAATTATGACGCGAAAAAGAAGAATTTCTGCAAAAAGGGGGGACGGGGAGACGAGCCTTTAGGCAAATATGTAGGCAATCTAGATACAATTCGATATTATTTTTACCACATTCATGATTTATTTTATCTTTAAATAGACTAAATATTATTAAAAAATAATAACCTGCGTGGCCTTAGCTGTTTGGTTTTTGCCGTCTCTGGCAAAAACTCGTTTTCCCAGAAGTTGTTTACTGAAATGCGGGTATACGTGCAAATGACGAATTCGCTGAAAATCTCTTAACGTGTAGGGGGCCCGCCCACATAGCCCTTTAACTGCTTTGCAGAGTGTTTGAAATACTGTAAAATAAATGTCGCAGTGTATGGCGTGTGAAGAGGATATCACCCGTCCCCTTACCTGAAGGGCCACGGTGGCTGAGCAATTAGACTGCTCGCCTCCTACCAAGGAGAACCGGGTTATATCCCCGGCCGGGTCACTTCCGGATATTCGCAAGTGGGAATCGTTTCGGACGATGCCACGGGTTATCCCGGGAATCTCCTGTTTCCCCGGTCCCTTCAGTCCTGCGCTGCTCCATTCTTACATCATTTAACCCTTATAGGCTCTCAAGACCTCGCTGTTAAGAGCCGCCCACGTCTCTTCACTCACGCACCAACCGACTGCGCCACGGGTTGTCACCTCGCGAAAAGATATATACGCGAAAGCTAGACTGCAATATCCTTTAACATACGTGCAGTTTTCCTTTGGTTATTGGTTGAGACCTGAAGAATTCGCGGATTCATTTTGGGACAAGCTAGAATTCAAAACACGTGCGTTTATGTAACTTTAGCTGTTGGTCCACGCGGTGTTTGACACCTCCTGGAGAACGGTGTCCAATTGCCTCCTTCCACTGTAACAGCAGACAACCAATGTGCAGTTAATATCGACATATTTGTACATAAGACTGTGGAGTCTAGCCTCGAGGTCATTGAACTCTCGAATTTTTCCGGTCTCTAGTCATTGGCCACATGTCTTTGTCGAGAGACAGTTCCTTGCCTGACTTGGCCAATAATCAGGATTAGGTAACTCCGACAACGAGTGTCCGTGATTCGCGGGCAGACACCTTCAATGCGTGTCAGTTAAGATCACCCAATTCCAAAAGTTGATCAGAGTACAAGTAGTACTGAAATCTTTTCGCGAAAAAAAAAAAAAACGTGGCCTTTTCCATTTGGTACACGCAGCAAGTCAGTTAGTGGTGATGGTGAACTAGAGCATTTAAGAATACAGAGGTGACGTAGCCGCTTATTCCCCGAGCTCCAGCCGCACGCGCCAGCAAAATGGCGTCACTGGGCATCAAAATGGCGGGAATCCGATCGCCAATCAGCGCCGGCAGACCTTCATGCTTGACGGCTGCCCAGCCTACAGCGAAACTTTTGCAGCATGCAGTAGCCAACCTAACACATGACCGGTTTTCAGTGCTACTTGCAGCCAATCAGAGAATGGGTACGCCCACACCAAAGGATCCCCCACGCCATATCGTCTCTGTGTACTTATCTATAGTCTATTCGCGGTTTATTCACTCTTTCTGAATCAAACCTTTTGAAAAATCACCCCAATAAATGACGTGTTTGGTTCTTTCCTATATATGTCATGTATAGAGACCTGAAAAATTCGTGAGTTCAATGACCTGCAGGCGAGACTCTACAGCCTTATGTACAAATATGCCTATATTAACTGCACGTTGGTTTTCCGCTGTCACAGTGGAAGGCGACGATTGGGCCAGCGTTCTCCATGAGGTGTCAAACACCGTGTGGACCAATGACCAAAGTTACATAAACCCACGTGTTTTGAATTGTAGCTTGTCTCAAAATGAATCCGCAATACAGACGTTGCCTTTACCTTGGCAATGATATTGGTTGCTGCTCACGCACCAGCTGTTTTATGATTGGTGGCTTCTTGTGACGTTGCTCTACTGAAACACTTTCCATAGGTTCCAAAGTGTCCGTTTTTACAAACAATTTGTTAAAACTTTCCTCACAAAAAATTTACTTTTTTGCAGCACGTGAAATTAAAAATTAATGTGCACGTTAAAATTCCCGCCTACCTGGAACTGCGTTCCTGAGTGTTTGATATACTCGTTTTTCTACGAAACTACTGCACGTGCGTCCTATGTGCTAATCAACGAAAACAACACACACTTCATACGAAGGCTTTTGAGTACTTTCAAGAAGTCACACATATTAGAAACACAATTTCACAGCACACCCAAATGGCAAAAAAAAAAACCAAATTTTCAAAGCGCTGAATCTCGAAATATACCTGCCACATACATACAAAAGTACTCAAGGGCACTGCAACGAACCTTCCTGCAGACTTTCCCTCAATAAAATAATACGGTCGTCGCTGTAAGTCCCATAACTGCGTGTACCACGCAGAGCGACGAGAACACAGGGGTTACGCTTAGCGGCGATGGAGCTTTTGATGCTCGTGGCAGTGTCGCCCTTATCGCTCCCGCGCTTCTCTGCCTCGAACGTGGGAAATACGCTCTAGGTAGGCGGGGGCCTTAAGCAGGGCTTTCGAAAGTGCTCCGTTTACCGTGAACAGCCTTACCGCTGCGGTGCTCACAGGCGTCAAACGCAGTAGAATGGCCGCAGGTAGTGGGCGGGCGCCACTTAAGCGACCTTCGAAGCGCGCTGTGGACGGGACGCTTTGAGTTTGCGTGAAACATNTACGAGAGCGAGCCTTCTGCTGACAAGAGCTGCTCGCCGTGCTCTCGCGTTTCACGCAGGTCCCTTGAACTCGGGTCCCGCGCCGACCACGGCGTTTACCTCCTCAAACGGTTTCTCATTTCGCGACGTTAAGCGGTCGTTTTTTCTCCTCCTGCGATGTCCTGGCGCTGTGGCCTATCAGGTGCAATTTCCCGAACCCGGATTTTCGCTGGACATGTTTTCACGGCCAGGTTTTATTTCGTCACGCTTTCGTGATCGGATGGTTCCCGTGTTACGCGCCTCGGGTGTCTGCACGCGAATCACAGACGTACAGTCCACTCACGGCTGCATCCAACTTTCCTAAATCGCTGCTAAAGTTCTACTTACAAAATATTCCTCCGCCACATGAAAATAAACCGTAACCTAGTCTAGAAAATTACGCCAAAGGGACGGCGCACCGCATTCGTGCGCTCGCAGTGAAATTATAGTTTTCATAGTAACTATTCCTTACTAGGCATTACCAACACACCATTTTTCTCCTATAATTGAAATATTATATTCTATAGGCGAAATAACAGTTAAAGTTCAATTTAACCCAAAAAAAGGTAATTTTTATGTTTGCATCAGCATAAAACGCTTGTGAAACATTGCATATTTAGGAAATAACTAAGCACGTCATACGTTAGATGATTTTTAAAAGGTTTGATTCAAAAAGTGTGAAGAAACCGCGAATAGTTTATACGCCTATATAATACTTAGAAGTAGCATGTGCGGAAATCTTTTCGCTAAATTCAAGTTGCCCGTGCAGTCTGAAGTAGGCTACTGAAATGAGAAATTCCCGTTATTACAGTATTTTAAGACGGAATTAACTTAAAACACACGTACTTTTTTATTGCTCTTCTTTTAAAACTTAATTTATTTATATTTCGTTTATCCCAACTTCGACGGCTTCGAACCAATAGCCTAGGAAACAAATGAAAAAAAGATGAATGAAGTTCACATTCTTTCACGGCCATTGTCTGAGCATTCGTGGCTTTTGGGTCTCAGCCATGTCGCAATACCACAGCGTACTTAAGTATACAGAGGTGTAACAGCAGCTTGTACAACGAACTCTAACGACACACGCCAGTAAGATGGTGCCACTGGCCAACAACATGTCGGATCACCGTTCGCCAATCAGTAGGGCCACCCGATTTTCGCGAAAAGACTACCACGGAAGCTAAATTTCAATATCCTACTTGCACAACTGCAGTTTTCCATCCGTTGTTGGCTGCGGGCCTTTGTTGATGACTGTGTGGTATTTGACTGGGCCAAGGAGAACAAGACTACTCCGGTACTGAACGTCTGTGATTCGCGGGCAGGCACATAATAAGCGTAGCAGTTGAAACTATCCAATCGCGAAGTGGATCTGAGCTTGAGTGTTTTCAAATACAACTTTATTGGAATTATTTTTCGCGAAAATCGCTTGGCACTACCAATCAGTAGCTGGAAACCTACCCGCTAGACGACAGTTCAGCCAATAGGCTACCTCCATCGCAGGTTTCAGTATACAATCAGACACAAGGTCCGTTCCCAGATCCTCGAGCAGCCAATCAGAGAATGGTTACGCCAATATCAAAGGAGCCGCCACACTACTTAGTGTCTGTGTACTTGTCTACTCTGTAACAAAAACTGTTATTTCGGTGAACTGCTTCTTACACCCGACAAATCTGTTGTTTGTTAGTCCCCTGATAATATAACAGTCAGCTCGGTAGTTTTTTAATAAAATCTTTCCAAAACTGCTCAATCTAACACTGCAGCTTAAAAGCCCGTGTCACCTGCCAAAATGAATTTTAGATTCATTTCTTCCTAATTCGAACTTAGGACAATTTATTGAAAAATGCGAAAACAGAAGCTTAGCTAATTACTTTACCCATCATCACAAACATAATGTATGAACTATTAATACATATTTATGCAACAATTAACATAATACATCATTTAACATATTAATTTATTCTCACATTTTAATGACAACCAGGGAACACCTATTAACAATCAGGTACAAAAATTGGCACAAAAAAAAATGAAATCTAATGCTTCTATAATGAAAAAATTTTAGTNCACAAAAAAAAATGAAATCTAATGCTTCTATAATGAAAAAATTTTAGTTATGGCCCTGACTTTTCTGTTATGATATAAAAACGAATAATTACAGCCTCTTAAGACAAAATGGGCGGACGAATGGAGTAGAGAGATTTNTTTAACATATTAATTTATTCTCACATTTTAATGACAACCAGGGAACACCTATTAACAATCAGGTACAAAAATTGGTACAAAAAAAAATGAAATCTAGTGCTTCTATAATGAAAAAATTTTAGTTATGGCCCTGACATTTCTGTTATGATATAAAAACGAATAATTACAGCCTCTTAAGACAAAATGGGCGGACGAATGGAGTAGAGAGATTTNTTTCTGTTATGATATAAAAACGAATAATTACAGCCTCTTAAGACAAAATGGGCGGACGAATGGAGTAGAGAGATTTGGGTGGCTCTTAACAGCAAGGTCTTGAAAGCCGATGAGTGCGAAGCGAGGTGAGTATGGAGCAACGCCGGAAAGCAAGGGAGGGGGAAACGGGAGATCCCCGAGAAATCCCGCCGACCAGCGGCATCATCCGGCACGATTCCCTCATGCGAAAATCCGGGATCTACTCCGCCGGGAATCGAACCCAGATCGCCTCAAGTGGGAGGCGAGTAGTCTGACCACTTCACACGACCGTGGCGCCTTGGGTCGGCGACATCCAATCGTCAGATCGCCGAACACAAAGTCCAACTCAACAACGTCACTTCAGATGTCCGATCGAGCGGCTTGTAGTTCAACGACCAGTGGAACAAAAGCCACGCTGTGACTCGTAAGCGACGCTGTGGCCTAAGTTTGCAAAGAGTAAAAACGATTCCCACTTCTGAATGTTTCTGAACCCTAATTGCACCAGTCCTCTTGTTTAATCTTCCCCGGTCACGTTTTCATGACGGAACACCAAAATATCTTTATCTGCCGGGCGTTTTATTTGCTTTAAATGCAGTGTAATATATATCGCAGAACTAATTAGATAAAAACTTGTGTGTTCAAACAAATTCAGGAACTCGTATTTTTGACCTCAAATGCTTGTTAGTCAAAAAATTCTTTGTTGCAAAACATATTCCGCCCTAAGTACGTTAATGAGAAATCCGCCACGCTGTAATTCAAGACCGTTACTTAACTCCTTACATTTAATGTTTGTTTTTATTCGTATTAAGTTTTCGTGGGAAAAAACTGAACTACNAGACCGTTACTTAACTCCTTACATTTAATGTTTGTTTTTATTCGTATTAAGTTTTCGTGGGAAAAAACTGAACTACTTAAAAAAGTAAAAATGTTTAACGTTTTACTGAAAATTACACTTTATAAATGGACAGAAAAATATGAAACTTACTGCAGATAACCGTAATGAAAACGCGTGTTAATGCCACAATCTTGGTTGCAAAGTGTTTTAATGACAGTCCAAGCGAGCCAAATGCAGTGACTAGTTGAAAGAATCTTTCAAAATTTACTTGCTTGGTACACCAATATGCTAACNTCCAAGCGAGCCAAATGCAGTGACTAGTTGAAAGAATCTTTCAAAATTTACTTGCTTGGTACACCAATATGCTAACTATTAATAGCAAGAAAAAAAACTATATTATTAAAATATATGTCTGGTATTTAACAATCTTTTCAGTTGGTTATATGTTTTTACGTCAGTAAAACCGAATTGTATATAGTTAGTATACTGGGTGGAACTGAACTCCACCGACAAACTTCGGCAGGTCATTTCTCATCAGAAAATAGGTCGAAAATGTATACTCGACCTATAGCTTTAGTAACCACCCTTGAAAGTGCAGTTGAAGAAGATTCCCTCCCCCTTAATAATACAGCCAGAATGAACGGTATATGTATGAGTTTCTGGATACATCATAATTAGAGATAGTGGAAAATTGCGAAAATTATTTGACCCAACATATCTTCTGTAACACTGTAAGTGGTTTATACTTTCGTGATTGGATGAACAAGGTTTTGACTCGGCTTTGTTGTTGGCA
The DNA here is from genome assembly GCA_002778355.1 of Clitarchus hookeri. Taxonomy (NCBI): domain Eukaryota; kingdom Metazoa; phylum Arthropoda; class Insecta; order Phasmatodea; family Phasmatidae; genus Clitarchus; species Clitarchus hookeri. The sequence continues at coordinate 1,196,522 of NQII01000018.1, forward strand.
GACCAATCACGAACGTTCTGCCTTAGGGTATCAGAACCTTCATTGGTCCAGTGGAAAGGGGTAGTATCTCAGTATATGCATGACATCCAATAAGGAAAGTAAATTGTCGGAAATGCGTACAGTATGTCGAATCCTAGCAAACAGTAAACTTTTCTCGCGATATTTCGCCATTTATACTAATTAATAAACGACGGAGTACAAAGCACAAAAATGTGGGCTCCAATATCAACCCCCATCCATGAAAAGGGAGGGGTTTGCACCCAATTTGTGGAAATAAAAATGTAACTGTACCTCCATTGTTGTTGTTTCCTGTGGATTTGTAATTTACCGTACACGGTTAACAAAAAATACCGTCTGTTGTTTTAAAACCAAATGCCACGATTTTCGAGAAAATTATTCAGTATGATCAAACACAGCAAATGTTGCAATTGTTTATGATTTAATGTCTTGAAAACGATGGTATGAGGGGTTAAAAATCAAGGCAATCTTTTTCTATCACGTATGGTCGATTACAAATCTGCAGGGAACTACCCAAAAAAATCTTATGGTTTACACTTCGTCTTTCAATAATGCATTATCTAGAAACTCATATATATGTGTCTCTCATTCTGGCTGTGTTGCGAGCAGTAAACGTGTGCTTCAACTACTCTACACTCAAAGAAATCAATTTTAAATGTTCCACATCAGTGTATACGTACAGTGAAAGAGTGCGAATGGTGAAATATTTCCCGTACATCCATGGTATCGTTCCTACAGTTGCTCGGGAAATAATCACATGCGTAGGGAAGTTCCAACTTTGTATAGTAGCGATGGTAAACNCACAATATTTTCAGCCTGACACTGGTACTATTTCCACAAACTGTATAGGTTAAAAACTTCCATTACAGTTTAGGAAGTATACCGGAAATTTTTTTACAGTGTACTATTTTTTTTATGGGAAATCACCTGTCCAAGTTTGTCGGTAAAGTTTAGTTCCATTCTGTATAACTGAAGAATACAGTCTGTCTTTGGTCGTTCTGTTATTCTGACACGAAACAAATTAAAAATCTCCTGAGTCCAGCTGGTTTCTTACCAAAAGGAAAAAATGTATATATAGCAGCTACAAAATTATTAGTGGATTCTCACTCCACTAAAATTTTTGTTGCAAAAATGAAATTATTCTCTAGTAGGCTACTGAACGGTTTTGTTAGAGACAGCATAACAATATGCGTGTCACATGCAGCAGAAAAAAAGCCCATGTTTCTGAAAATGACAGTTTCTGGTAGTGGAGATCTCATCACGAAAAACGTACATTTCCTTAACAAGAAAAAAATTTTTACTCCATGAAATTTATTTTGTTTATAACTCTTCTTCTAGTTGTAGTTTTTTCTGCAAGATATAATATACTTGCTTTCAGAATTTTAGTTTTACGGCTCAATTTTTAAAAGTTGTGTGATTATTTTTTTTTCCATAGGAAAGCTTTTAACAGGGCGTAACTCTATTAATTTTACTCAGTGTTTTCTGTAACTAAACAAATTATTTACGTTTGCAAATTTCCTCAACTTGGCGTTTCTCTTTCACGCAAGTTTAAAAAAAAANTGTAACTAAACAAATTATTTACGTTTGCAAATTTCCTCAACTTGGCGTTTCTCTTTCACGCAAGTTTAAAAAAAAAATCTTCTTAAAGGGATGTTCGATATTATGTTATTATCTCTACGGTTATAACTCAGTTAACCGCGTATGTCTGTTTTTTGCGAAAAGATTTCAAGACAAGTTGTGTTCTAAAACACTTTAATTCAGAACCACTTTCGTGATTGNTGTCTGTTTTTTGCGAAAAGATTTCAAGACAAGTTGTGTTCTAAAACACTTTAATTCAGAACCACTTTCGTGATTGAAAAATTTGAAATTTTTACGCTCCTTATCTGTTTGCTCGCGAATCACGGACAGTCAGTATCGGAGAAATTTTATTCTGATTGGTCATCTCATGTAACAGGCTCACGCGACGCAAAGACTAGCAGGCAATAGCAAAAGGAAGGCTGCAAGTGTGGATATAGGATATTGAAGTCTAGTCTCCGCGTAAATCTTTTCGCGAAAAACATGTGGTGGCCGTACTCATCGGTAGCATAGGAACATTAGCTGGCGTTACTGAAATCACCGAGTAACGGAAAGTGATCATAGTCGTCGGGCACAGGAGAAAAATGCGCTTCGCATCCGCGACTTTCTCGAGGAGGCGAGGCCTTCATTCTCTCCCAGATGACTAGCACGAGCCTCCACTGCCCAACGCCAAGAGGAAAGGAGGGGACCCTGCGTTTCATGGAACCAAACGCGTCAGCCATGCTTATAACTCTCGACTGCTCAAACATCGGCCGCAGTCAGCAGAAAAAAAAAAAGGTGGGGCCAAAGTAAAAAAAAAAAATNTAACTCTCGACTGCTCAAACATCGGCCGCAGTCAGCAGAAAAAAAAAAAGGTGGGGCCAAAGTAAAAAAAAAAAATTGCGTAGCGCGACTCACAACAAGTTTTCTCTCGTTTACCCGGTAAGTGAGTTTTATCTGCGTANGTAACTAAACAAATTATTTACGTTTGCAAATTTCCTCAACTTGGCGTTTCTCTTTCACGCAAGTTTAAAAAAAAATCTTCTTAAAGGGATGTTCGATATTATGTTATTATCTCTACGGTTATAACTCAGTTAACCGCGTGTGTCTGTTTTTTGCGAAAAGATTTCAAGACAAGTTGTGTTCTAAAACACTTTAATTCAGAACCACTATCGTGATTGAAAAATTTGAAATTTTTACGCTCCTTATCTGTTTGCTCGCGAATCACGGACAGTCAGTATCGGAGAAATTTTATTCTGATTGGTCATCTCATGTAACAGGCTCACGCGACGCAAAGACTAGCAGGCAATAGCAAAAGGAAGGCTGCAAGTGTGGATATAGGATATTGAAGTCTAGTCTCCGCGTAAATCTTTTCGCGAAAAACATGTGGTGGCCGTACTCATCGGTAGCATAGGAACATTAGCTGGCGTTACTGAAATCACCGAGTAACGGAAAGTGATCATAGTCGTCGGGCACAGGAGAAAAATGCGCTTCGCATCCGCGACTTTCTCGAGGAGGCGAGGCCTTCATTCTCTCCCAGATGACTAGCACGAGCCTCCACTGCCCAACGCCAAGAGGAAAGGAGGGGACCCTGCGTTTCATGGAACCAAACGCGTCAGCCATGCTTATAACTCTCGACTGCTCAAACATCGGCCGCAGTCAGCAGAAAAAAAAAAAGGTGGGGCCAAAGTAAAAAAAAAAAATTGCGTAGCGCGACTCACAACAAGTTTTCTCTCGTTTACCCGGTAAGTGAGTTTTATCTGCGTACAAAATCTCCAGTTTCCTGGAATACTTGCAAGGAGATGAGGGGGAAACCCGACAGGAGCAGTAATAACAGGTCTGCAGGCGCGCGCGGGCGCGGGCTCGGCCAGGCTTGCCAACTCTCGCATGATTAACCGCTGTTTCGGAAAGCAACTCGGACAGTGTTCCACCTTCGGCAGGTTGCGGTCTCGGCACGATATCGCTTTTAATTAACTCGCGCTTCGTCAAGCCGTGCATGTTTGTTTTGTCCTCCGCGGAAAGAATTTTTTTTTTTTACCCTCGGCTTTTGCTTTTGCGATACCCATTGGCGTAGCAATGACACGCGTAACATTCAATTCAGGGTTTCTTCACAATTTTTAAATCTTAAATTTGAAAAATCACCCCACTTATAACGTTTTATTTGTTATTTCCTAAATATTCTACATTACATTTAAACCGTATCACAAACGTTTTTTACTTCACTACCTTAAAAGTACTTTGTTTTTGGTTCAATTGAACTTTTTCTTATATTTTTTCTATAAAACATCTATTATTTATAAATGATATGAGTAAAACAGTGCAAAATATTATTACACTGAGTGCGCACGAATTCGGTGCGTCGTCCGTTTGGTGTAATTTTCTAGACTTGGTTAAGCGTTGCTTGCCTGTGGCGGAGAAATATCCTGAAAATAGAACTTTAGCAGCGCTCCAGAAAAGTTGGGAGTAACCCTGAAAAGCCTATACATAATAGTATTAGCACCAATTTGCCATCCAAATATCTGTTGTTACCACGTCAAACGTAATGTTCACGCTGTTAGTCACAAATAAATTTTGGTTTTGTGTTGCAAATAACTAAGTTTTTTTGTTATGTATGACATCATATATTGGGACCAATATGTCTTTTTAATTTTATTTTACTGGCAGCAGCTGCCTGCGCATGAAAATACGTAAAACGGTCTCGACAGCTAATAATACCTGCCACATGTGATAATATCGTTGCTACTTATCAATTGATTAGAAAACGCATAAAAGTCTGAAACAGGGGAAATTTGAATGAAACTTCCGTTGCAAATTTCGCAGAGAAACGTGGAGGGTCTCTGCTCAAAATTCAACACGGACCATTAGTCACTGTTGAGCCGCGAAGAGATTTCCCCCAGTTATCTTAGACAAGCAGGTATCGTATAGCCCGAGGTATAATTTATCATCGACATTTATTAATGAACGGAGATCCGCTGCGTCTATAAGGTAGGCGACAGGCTTTCCAACAGACCACTCCACAGGATTATACAACATGCAGAGTTCATAAACCAGTAGTACACACAATACTAAAATTGCGAGAATAATACGATTTCAATTGTAATTAAAAGCATACATTGAGTAACAATGAAAAATTTTTTGCTACAGTTAAACTATTTATATTTTAAAAAAAAGTATATTTTTGATGGCAATTTAGGCGTATTTGGATTCAGAATACATAAAAAATACATTTAAAAAAAAACCATCTATCGAGCAGAATCATCATAATAATTACTATGATCTTATGTAATAAGATCATATTAATAATGCTTACAAATACTAAAAATAATTAATTCACTTCAGCCACTGGAGTTATTATGTTTTTACAACTGAAATTGATTTGCTTAGAATCACTTATGAAGCAGTCATACCCTGTTTACACATTTGTGTACATTACGCATGTGTAGGTAAGTTTCCGGTGTGCACTGCACGCTGCTAATGGTTGTGGCAACGGAACTAGTGTTGTGTCGACTTAAGTACAGCACGCATCATAAAATGATTTGTTCGTAACACCTGAAACCGTAAATCAACGTGTGCGTGTAAGGGTTGAAAAATAAGTGTAAGCGTTATCACTTGGGACACCAGACTTTCACGACAACAATACCATTGTGGCTATATTTCAATATCCTACTTGCACTCCTGCAGTTTTCATTACGTTATTGGCCGCGTGCTTTCGTCGGAAGACAGTAGGGTGCTGGCTGGGCCAATGAGAATTAAGTAACTCCGGTAACGAACGTCTGTGATTCTCGGGCAGACAACTAAAACGCGCAGCAGTTGAAACCATCCAATCGCTGTAGTGGGTCTAATTGGAGTGTTTTGAAGTACAACGAGACAGGTATTATTTTTGCGAAAATCAGGTGTCCTTAATCTTAGTAATATTTTATTTAATATAATCGGATTAATGATTATGGTGTTCTTGCTTGATGAAGGCTTCTTATTGCAAAATTTTGCTTCTACAGCGTCCAGATGACATTTTTATCAATAATATAGACATTTTATATTTAATTTTTTAACGTTTGAATAAGTTAATTCTCTTAGAATGTTTTACAGTGGTACAGAGTATACGCTTTCTTGTTTCATATACAAATTAAATCGTACTTTACCGACAATTTTGGTACAGTGTGTACTACTTTTTAATGAACTCCGCATGTTGTAGAGTTGAGTGCAGTGCTCCAGTAGAACCCTCTCTACTTCTACCTTAGGGGCCGCGGTGGCTGAGCGGTTAGACTGCTAGCCTCCCACCAAGGCGAACCGGGTTTAATACCCGGCTGGGTCATTCCGGATGTTCGCAAATGGGAATGGTGCCGGACGATGCCCCCCAGCTGGGTCATTCCGGATGTTCGCAACTGGAAATCGTGCGGGACGATGCCCCCCAGCTGGGTCATTCCGGATGTTCGCAAGTGGGAATCGTGCCGGACGATGCCCCCCAAGCTGGGTCATTCCGGATGTTCACAAGTGGGAATCGTGCCGGACGATGCCCCCCAGCTGGGTCATTCCGGATGTTTGCAAGGGGGAATCGTGCCTAGGGCCAGTGACTTTTCGCGTAAAAAACGGAGCCACACAGTAGACTTCAATACTATATACACACCTCAGCTGTTGTTATGCCTCCATTGGCTGCTGGTGCCGTGTCCGTCCTTGACCAAGCCACTCAGGACTAAGTAACTCCGACTCCGAAACTTCGTGATTCGTGCGCAAACGGAACTTGGGCCAGAAATTTTTTTAGCCAATCAAAGAAGCTGGACGACCCTACAGTGCTTTGGACTGTATCTTGTCTCGAAATCTTTTCACGAAATTTCACTGCCCCTTATCGTGCCGAATGATGCCGCCAGTCGGTGGGTTTTCTCGGGGATTTCCCGTTTCCCAGCCCTTTCAGTCCGACGCTGCTCCACACCTCGCTTCACCCACGTCGGCTCTCGAAACCTCAATATTAAGAGCCGCCCAAATCTCTCCACTCCACTTGTTCACACAAGCAGTGTTCTCACCTCGAGTCCTACCCACGTCGTTCATGACAGTCGTGCCGGCAGAGAGGCAGTCCGATTTTGGAACACGGAGAGGGACGAATGCGCACCTCGAGCGCACAATCTACCGCGTTTCCCCTCTCCGCTCACGCTCGACATGCGGCGCGACGCTCCTTCGTCATCCTGTGTTTTCACGCCGCAGCATCACAGTCTCGCGCCGACATTTTTCCCTTCTTAATCTCCGCTTCGTTTATCGGCCATTAAGTTTCTTGAATCTCCGACGGCGTGCCTTGATTTCCCCGCTGCTGGCCTGCGGTATTTACGTTTTATTTTCATAAACAACGCGTGCTATTTATAGAGACCCTATCATTTCGCGTCATAATTTTGGGGTCCACTAGGCGCTTTTAAATTATATGTTAACTTAATGTGTGTTATTGGTAGGGCCACCTGTTTTTTGCGAAAATATTTACGTGGAGGCTAGGCTTCAATATCTCATGTGCACATTTGCTGCCTTCCTTTGGCTATTGGCCGGTTGTCTTTGTCTGAAGAGAGTCTCATAATTGCATGAGTGAGCCAATCAGAATAAAGTTTGTCCGATACTGACCGTCCATGATTCGAGGGCAGACGGGTAAGAAGTGTAAAAATTCAAATGATCCAATCACGGAAGTGGTTCTAAACTAAAGTGTTTTGGAACACAACTTGTTAAATCTTTTCACGATATACAATTTGGAGAGTTTAATGACATGTATGCCAGACTCCACACTCATTTGTATAGTGGAACCTCAGATGTTTGTTCATAGACTGTTGCCCCAGTTTACCCCACATTCGACAGTACGAGATTCACTTATTGTTCCCTTGCAAGTCAGCTATTGGCGCGGAGTCATCCGGTCTAATATACTATGGTCCAATCGCGAAAGGTGACTTCAGTGTACACGGGTTTGAAATCTACCTTGTCCTGAAATGAATTCTCTAATTTTTCCTATCCCTAGTTTTTGGATATCTGTTAATCCGACACGCCTTGCAGGTATATGCACCAATAGTAAACACGTAGCACTCTGGTGTCTTCATCCCGGTTGGCCGAGTCGAACAGGAGACTGTGGCAGCGGCCAATGAGAAAATGCGATTTGCTTGAGTATGTATAGGAATGTGAAATCTAGCATGGCACCTTTTCTTAACGCAAAATGATAGGGTCTCCAGTTATTTATAAATATTCGCGATTCTCAGTTTTTCCCACCACGCTGTTTGTTGGCGATGGTTTTGTACGCTTCTAATACTGGCCGTCACGGAAGCGAAATAGTCCGAACTCTAGTGCCAAGTGGCATATCATAAACGCAATCCGTGTGTGATCTGTAGGAATAAGAACGCCTTGTCTACGCGAAAATATTTCACGAACAGTAAGTACTATTTCGTAACACATCAGTTCAGATCCATTTTCGTGATTCGACGGTTTGCGTTTACGGGTCTGAGGTTTCTGCGCGCGAATCACAGATGTAGAGAATTGTAGTTGCCTAGTTCTGATTGGCCAGTTAAGTAGGAAATGTCTTCACACAATAAGCAAACGATTACTAGTGGTACGTCCATAGGTTATTGAAATCTAACATGCTCAGAACTCGTTTCGGGAAAATCGCATGTCCCTAGTGATAATTATATAATTATTTCAACCTATCTTCTTCTAAAGTTAAATTTTGATAGCCGTAAATATTTTCTTAATAAAATTTATTGTCAATGAAAATATAAATAATGGTAGACTCATGGGACGTATTTTGTTGCTGAAATTAAAGTTTATTTCATGGTTTTTGTGTTTATAAAACAATGTTTTACACCCCACAGCTCAAAAATTACGATTTTGTTAGTTTGTTTTGTCTTTTCGTGATAACGTATAATTCAAATCATGAGCCATTATTACAGACACTTTAAGCAAATAAATTATGGGGTTCGTCTGCGATAAAATACATGCAGTCCTTTTCCGTAGGGCTTGCAAATTAATAAATACTACTTATCAAGAACGTTTTCGGCAAAAATTGGATGTTCATAATAATTTCATAAAATTCACAGGTCCCTCATTTAGTATAATCCCCAATCGACTCCTTCAAATATTCAGTTTTAAAAACTCTTTTGCAGAGATCGCTGCTTAAAAATAAGTCCACTGTCAACTTGAAACCATTAAGAGGTGGCATTCCGTGATGTGAATTCCATACAAAAAAAAAATTCACAAGCACTATGCCGACATTTCGTGCAGCAAATGCCATACGAACCCTATCTAGCTTTGAAAATCTGCTGTATGACCATAGAGAATTTTTACTCTTTGGAGTGACAAACACAATATGTGATGTCAAAACAATAGTTTTTTCTAAAGAATGGATGTGTGGATGAATAAAGTACATAAGACCATTAAACACGCGAGTGAAAGCGACGGACTGATAAAAAATATCGATTAGTGTCGTTGAGCGAAAAGTGCACAGGTGAGTCATCTAACTCGTTGGGGCTGTTGGCCAGAAATAATATTTTACTCGCACAGCTAGTGAGCTCTAGTTCAGCAAACGACTTAACATAAAATGCATAGTTCATGAAAATATTAGAAGGTTAGCTCTACATAAGCGCGCATACACATTTCGCACCTTAACCTGTTCCAGAAGATAATACAGGCCCACGGCTCGCAGAGCTATGCAAAAATGAACTAAGGATAAATAAATAGTGAATTCGGATTTCTATTCAACAGGCTAAATCCAGCCAAAAGCTTGGTCACTGTTTGTTGCTGAAAACTATGGAAACAAATTTTTCCTACGAAATTTGAGAACGTGTGTTTGTTTGTTATAATTTAACTGAAACAAGTCACATAACTGCCGAACTTAAAGAGGAATATTGTTTTGGAGATTGGAGAGTATAATTTGAAATTTCCCCGTAGAAAATATCCGCTTCTATAACATTGGAAATTTCAGCATCGTCTATAAACTTTTTTTTACTGTTAAAAAATATATATTAATATAGGTAGTGACAGAAAATTAAAACATTATAAATTTACATAAACAATGCAATTTTTGTAAATGCCGAAAAGCGAACTTCAAGTGTCAGTAACACACACACACATATATGTGTGTGTACATATATGTGTATATATGCGTGTGCGCCTAACCAAAAAAAAATATATCTATTTGTATGATTATCTACCCAATTTTATGCTTTGCAGATAACACTAACTTATTCTTAAAGAAATCCCACCCATATATTCCTTTTCATAATTATTAATATGCCTATCTATAAGGTAACTCATAACGAAAATGTACACATCATAGTTAAAACGGTAAAAAAGCAAAAAAAAAAATTTTACGTAATATTTAAGTCAACCAACGCTTAACTCGTAACCATTAAAAATTATGCCATTAGAAAAAGATTACATACGTTTCTTTAACCATGTATCGAAGTCACAATATAATTCTTCGAGGAAAATATAAAAAATTAATAAGCTATATCACATACAGAAATAAGATAATTTACAAGGTCACAATTAAGATAAGTTGCCTCAGGATATGTATTANATATGCCTATCTATAAGGTAACTCATAACGAAAATGTACACATCATAGTTAAAACGGTAAAAAAGCAAAAAAAAATGTTACGTAATATTTAAGTCAACCAACACTTAACTCGTAACCATTAAAAATTATGCCATTAGAAAAAGATTACATACGTTTCTTTAACCATGTATCGAAGTCACAATATAATTCTTCGAGGAAAATATAAAAAATTTATAAGCTATATCACATACAGAAATAAGATAATTTACAAGGTCACAATTAAGATAAGTTGCCTCAGGATATGTATTANATAAGCTATATCACATACAGAAATAAGATAATTTACAAGGTCACAATTAAGATAAGTTGCCTCAGGATATGTATTAAAATAATTTATTCTGTGGTTTATATTGATAAATACAAATAAATATTTCGAAGGTAGTAGAGAATTTATGGGGATTGTAGCACATCGGGACCTAGGCCGAGAGTGTCGGAGCTGTTCGTGCTCTGTCATTCAGATCGGACGGCAGCCATCTTGGATCTAGTTTACAATAACCTTTGACTTTAATCATGGTGACCTTTGGCCTTAAAACCAAAAAATCCAAAAAAAATATATATAAACAATTATTTAAAAAAGGTCAACTGGATCCAAGATGGCCACCGACCGACTAGAATGTCAGAGCACGAACAGCTCCGACGCTCCGGTCCAAGGTCCCGATGTGCTGAAGTTCCCACAATTCCTCTACTGTAGGTACATTTTATGCGTGGTCGTTCCTCATTTTTTTTTTCNCCCGATGTGCTGAAGTTCCCACAATTCCTCTACTGTAGGTACATTTTATGCGTGGTCGTTCCTCATTTTTTTTTTCAAACTCTCTATTGCTAAACACATATTAAAATTAGTTAACACGTTAACTTTCTTATTTCCCGCATTNTTTTTTTTTTCAAACTCTCTATTGCTAAACACATATTAAAATTAGTTAACACGTTAACTTTCTTATTTCCCGCATTTAAATTTCAGTGCATTCAGTCACAGAAAAATAAATACAAAAACCATAGCAAAGGCAGTGGAAGGTTCACGCTTACAGCATTTAATCTCTTTCTCTCGCTGGACACTTGGGAACGAGGCCAACTAATTTCATGTGTGGCTGCTCGGTTGACTTGGTCGTGTCGTGTTCAGCAAGCACAGGCCACTGCTGCAAACGTCTCGAGAGCCTTTCCAGCAGTCATGCACAGTTACGCGCTTGTCGCATCCGGGTTCACATGACCTACATTCCCGCATGTGCACCTTTAGCAAGCATGCTCCCGGCCTCCTATGAATTCCGTAAAAAATAATAGTTTAGAATCGAGTGGACGGCTCTAAAAATATAGGTCTTGAAGTGAGCATGGAGGTGCGCCGGAATGCAAGGGCAGGAGTAACGGGAGAACCCCGAGAAAACCCGCCGATTCCCACGCGTGAAAATTCGGGAGCGACCCCGCTGGGAATCGAATCATGTTCGCCTTGGCGGGAGGCAATTGTCTGACCACTACACCACTGCGGCCCCGGTATAGATAATAGTGAGCCTGTGGAAGTTGAAGTTACCTTCTGTTTTATACAAGGACACTAGATTTTACAGAAAATAATTTCTTTGTACGTGGTTTCCAAGTACTTTATCTCTTATCAATTTTCGCTAGTGGATTGCTTATAGCCATTTCTCCGCTTTCTTAGGTGCCGGCCTGCAGGAGTAAGTTTAAGGGCGATTGTCTATGAAAAATTCATTATTTGAAAGTTATTTGAAATACCATTCAACTTATAGGCATTACTTACTATCTTTGCGTAAAAAAAATTTTGAGCCCATAATTTTTGCATTATGGCATGTTATAATCACAATTTAAGTGTTTTTGCGATTCATAAAAATATAGATAAACGCAAACCGTTACAGAAAATTTCGCGAGAGTGACCGAAAGATCATGTCTTAATTCATATTAACGTGTGCTTAACAAAATTCATTTGCAACATATCATAGACTGCAACAAATAAATATATTTTCGTATTTTGAATACATTTTTAAAGCTTGCAAAAAAATTTCGTAGCGCGATTTTAAAGTTTTCTCGAAATAGTACTTGTAAGTAATATATACAAGATAAACAGTGTTTACTATAAATATACGATTTATTTTGTGATAAGCGCCCTTAATTCTTATTCTCTCTGTGATAGAACACGCCTTCCCACAAAAACGTACGCTGCAAATAACAAAAAAAAAAAAAAAAAACTGCGGGTGTGGACATTTTAAAAATATTTTTATTTTACTATAGTCTGTTCAGTGTCAAATGAACACTTTTTGTATAAACTTCTGAAAAATGGTACTGCCTCTATGTGCATATAATTTAACGAGCTCCGTTTCTGGCGTGTGCCCAGTGAAACTGGTAACATAGGAGATAAAGTAGTTCAATTTCCTAACGTTGGATTAAAACGTGTGAATTAATTACTCGTGAATGCTGAAATTATTATTTTTTCTGTATGGCTTTTTAATTCGTTTAAGTGCAAAAATGCGCAACTTTATGCAGTTTATAATGTTTGTAACAACTCGACAGCTTCCTTTAAACGACACGTAAATGAAGTGATCAGGCCTATGGCAATGTTTATTTTACATAAGGTTGAAGAATACAAAAAGCGCAAACAAGTAGATCTNACGAGCTCCGTTTCTGGCGTGTGCCCAGTGAAACTGGTAACATAGGAGATAAAGTAGTTCAATTTCCTAACGTTGCATTAAAACGTGTCAATTAAACACTCGTGAATGCTGAAATTATTATTTTTTCTGTATGGCTTTTTAATTCGTTTAAGTGCAAAAATGCGCAACTTTATGCAGTTTATAATGTTTGTAACAACTCGACAGCTTCCTTTAAACGACACGTAGATGAAGTGATCAGGCCTATGGCAATGTTTATTTTACATAAGGTTGAAGAATACAAAAAGCGCAAACAAGTAGATCTNATGAAGTGATCAGGCCTATGGCAATGTTTATTTTACATAAGGTTGAAGAATACAAAAAGCGCAAACAAGTAGATCTTAGACAGGGATCTCAAAAGCCTTTCGAGACATTGTGGAACTCTTTTCACGAAAATGGGTTGTCCTTAGTTATACATTGTTAGCGGTAGTGGTACTTTGAGATAGAATTTCTAATGTGTATGGTCGTACGTATTTGTTCATTTTAGATAAATCTTGTATCGGCAGGTGTTAAATCTGCGGGGTACTTATTAAGAAAACAAGAAGTGGATCAGCCACTTATACCGCGAAAATAAGCTACACTCGCCAGCAAAACGTCGTCACCGGCCAGCCACATGGCCCTATTTCCCGCGAATACGGAATCTTTCGCACCGTGCCGCAGTCAATGAAACACGGACGCCCGTTTCACAGCCTCGCGCAGCCAATCAACAAAAGGGTACGCCCACATCAAAGGAACCCACACGCCATTTAACTTCTATATACGTGCCTATTCTATGGCAGATGTGTGGCCGCGGCGGTGTAGTGGATAGACCACTCGCCACCCTTCTAGGCGAACCGGATTTTCGCTTGTGCAAATCGTGCCGGACAATGCCGCTGGTAGGCGGGTTTTCTCGGGTACCTCCCGTTTCTCCCGCCCTTAAATTCCGGTGCTGCTCCATACACACCTCACTTCACCCTCATCGGCTATAAAGTCCAAATCTTTTCATCTGTGGCCACGTCGTTCACCCGATATGAACCCCATACTTGGTGTGGAGGCCTATTCGCATCCAAGATCCTGCATNATCTGTGGCCACGTCGTTCACCCGATATGAACCCCATACTTGGTGTGGAGGCCTATTCGCATCCAAGATCCTGCATCTACAAATAGCATTTAGCTGTGGGTATCTGTTCAGATGGCATTGGTCAACATCTCTCAATAGATATTTCGTCCACGTGTTGAATCAACGCTATGACGTGTGTGCGTTATTGTTTTAAGACATGTTATACTTAAAGGACATGTACATTTACCCTTCTATTGTCAATGGAACATTCTTTATTTGACACGCTCAGGGTGACTCTACTCCAATGAATAAACACTTCATATTGGTAATGCCGAATCACTTGCCGAATCACGTGCCGAAACCAGAAAGGAAATGGCTTGTCACCTAGGCAACAACCAATTAGCATACGTCACCTGGTCGAGTATATACACGACTATGAAGTCTATCTTGATGTCGAAAATAACGCAAATTTCGCAGGTCCCTACCCATGCACTTTTGGCATGTCAGTACAAGTGTGAATCGGCACAGATTGGAAAGTGATAATGTTCGATTATCAGCTTGTGTTGAGTAGAGAGCTGAGTTTGGTTGGCGCTTAGAAGGGAGATCTTAAGCGCAGATTAGAATGACGTGAGGTGAAAATTGAGCAGCGGCGGAACGCAAGAGCGCGGGAAACGTGCCCCAATAGCATAATTGACTTGAGTCAAGATTGAATCAAACTGGTCATGACAAGCATGTAAGTTTGATTGTAGCTTGTTATGCGGGCCAACAAGTTTGAATAAAGTTTGATTAAAACTAACTAGTCTTCACAGGTCATGCTTGTAGCATGCTTGATAAGCAAACCTTGCTGCAACTTTGCCTTTGCAACCGACAAGCATAATTCAAGACTTCTGCGAGAGCTCTTCATTAGCAAGTAGGCGCCAGTCACGATACATTCGGCATGAATCAAGCTTGAATCAAACATGATATGGCATGTTTCCTTGAGAAGGGAAATTCAAGGAAAATGGCAAGGTTGCCGCAAGCTTTCATGCTAACTGGGCGAGAGCCCCGAGAAAATCCCACGGCAGCATCCGCCATGTTTCCCACATGCGAAAATCCAGAAGCCCCACCGTGGTGTAGAACCTGCTTCGACGCAGTGTGAACGTCAGCTTGGAAATTTAAAAGTGAAAATTGCTTTCATTATTAATGTAGTGACGAGAAGAAACTTAAATCGTTGCTTAATATTTCTTATATAAATGATTCTCACTGGCACGAAACTCTCAGAACTAAAGCTATCTTCNCTTCTCACTGGCACGAAACTCTCAGAACTAAAGCTATCTTCATTGCACTAAAACACAATAGGTCTTTATATATAAAAAATTGAATTCCATTCATATAACACGCTCGCCTTTCTTTCCAGTGAAAGGAAATTAAAATTTACGTTTTGTTCAGAATTATGACGTATTTTTTATTAGGCATACAAGTTTCTCATGAACGCCCACAAATATACTCAAACGAATATTTTACAGGAAAATTTAAATTCTGACGTACATAAAAAAGGAATTCAGTTCCTGGTAAAACAGTAAAAAAGTACGTGTATTTTAGTCGATTCCGCCCACACCAGTCGATTACCGTGAAAGCGCACCAAACTCCTACACCAGTCAACAGAATTTAACTTCCGGACACGCCCTGAAATGCGTTGCAAAATCCTGTGGTTTCGTTCGTGTCAAAGGTGAAAGAGCGAATATTTATCGAATCGGTGAATTGTTTTCCTCAGAAGTGGTAAAAAAAAANTCGTTCGTGTCAAAGGTGAAAGAGCGAATATTTATCGAATCGGTGAATTGTTTTCCTCAGAAGTGGTAAAAAAAAAAGCCCCCGGTGATTAATTCCAGGACCATTAAATTCATGAAAGTTGAGGCAGATACAGGGAAGACGTTAAAGGGGGAGAGTTTTGACAGCAGGCGAGCCCGTAGAACGAAGTCCTTTACTTTCACATAAACCACTTTTTTCGTTAGAGACCGCTGCGGTGTAGCGGCGTGAAAATTGGCCTCATATCGGAGTGAACTGTGTTCATTACCCTGATTTCACACTTTGAAAACGTGGCAGACGTTCATACTGGTCTGTGGGTTTTCTCAGAATACTCCCTCAGCTGTAACATTTCGTCGCTAATTTATCGTCACCTATTTCACCCTTTTATATCTACGGTTCAGTTGCTAAAGATGATTTATAGCCATCATTTTGGAATTTCGTATTATTAGCTACAAGTAAAGGGAAAATAGCTGTAAAATTCTCCAGAACTCTCCTTAAAATTACGAACACACTGCTTTTTCATAAACGGACTTTCCGTCAATTTCACAGAACATGCCGCGAATTTCTCTCCGTAAACTTGCAAGTAAGTTTTCTGTACTTCTATCTAGGCTAAGCTGTATGTACGTTTACTGAAATAGCCCTTCATTTTTTAAGGCTACAAATGTTCAGCTTATTTTTCAGACATCACGCTGTACTGCACAGTAACTAGCATCTGCTAGAGACATAATCTGTTTCATTTTCCCGTATTATCTCGGCATGATTCTGCCAGGCCGTCGTTGATTGTTTATCAGCTGTGAGTGTACCCCATGCGTAACTATAAAATAAACTGCGGCGCAGAAACACACACATTGCACATGCACAAGTGNTATCAGCTGTGAGTGTACCCCATGCGTAACTATAAAATAAACTGTGGCGCAGAAACACACATATTGCACATGCACAAGAGCTTGTAGTCTCTCGTCCAATAACAAAGAAAATTCGCGTGTTCTCGGTTTACGGTAAGTACAAGACGGGTTTGAGTTGAGATGTTTTGGTAGGCACCTGCCTGGTGCTCTAATTTTGTTGCAGTGTGTTTGAAATCAATTTTTTTTTTTTTTTGGAAACCATTAAACGTGCTATAAAAATGCTTATCTGCGAAAAGAAAACACACTTCAGAATAGTCGTACATGGTACATTCAATATGTCACGCTCATTGGAAACATTATTTTAATGCCCTCAAACATGACTGAAAAAGGCTTTTTCATAATGCCGTTTCTCATAATGCACGACGCGCATTTATGCAAAAATACGATACACAGAAAAAACAAATTTAACTGAACTGAACATTTTTTGTAAAAATACAAATGCTAGTACTTTAAAAAAAAANGATACACAGAAAAAACAAATTTAACTGAACTGAACATTTTTTGTAAAAATACAAATGCTAGTACTTTAAAAAAAATTATTGCTACCCTGTTACATTTGTACTTGCAAAAACAGGATTTCTAGAACTACAGAAAAATTCTTGCGGTAATACGGACATTTGTATAATTTACAAGTATTAACTTGTAATGGCACTAAAAACTTGTTTGGCACTAATTTCCAANGTAATACGGACATTTGTATAATTTACAAGTATTAACTTGTAATGGCACTAAAAACTTGTTTGGCACTAATTTCCAAAAAAATGTTTTTGTAAAATTACAAAAAAAAATTTTTGTGTGTAGAGGATTGCGCTAGACTTTGCTGGTGTCGTGGCCAATAAAATGATAGCGTCGCCCTTAAAGTGCCATAGTTCCAGCGGTACGACGGACACTGCAGTCAAGTTCACAACTTTGCGGNAATGATAGCGTCGCCCTTAAAGTGCCATAGTTCCAGCGGTACGACGGACACTGCAGTCAAGTTCACAACTTTGCGGGTAGAGGCGATATCGCTTTACATGCGCCGGTCAGCGTGGACCTTACAGCTTCATCGAGTTTTCCCTCACACAAACACACACATAAACACTGTCTCATTAGGGGGCAGCCTTAACAGTGAGGTAACTTGTGTGCCGGTGAGGGGTAAATGAGGTACTATGGAGCAGCGGCGGAATGCATAAGCAGAGGGAAACGGGAGAACCACGAGGAAACTCACCGGCCAACTACAACGTACATGTTTCCCGAAAGCGAAAATAAGGGCGACCCCGTCGTGAATCGAACCCTGTTCGCCTNCGAAAATAAGGGCGACCCCGTCGTGAATCGAACCCTGTTCGCTTTTGTGGAAGGCGAGTAGGCTGACTGCTAAATCACCGAGGTTCCTCCGACTTTTAGAGGTCCAGGTATTTCATCCCCCCTCCCCCTAACTTTCATTTCAATCAATTTATTGTAAAGTGATAGCTGGACCCTTCTAATACGCTTTAAAACAAATCAAAAACATTTTTTTACTAGGTGAAAACAACATATATTGAGAACAGCCGTCAAGTTATAAAACAGTAAAAAAAATTGTACGCTTTACAAACATTTCTACCTGCCAAAGGTTTTCTTGTAGCTTAATAAGAGAAATAATTGTTGTAACTTTACAACACGTTGTTTTACGAAGCATGCAAGAATTGTTTATGTTAATAATGCGAGATAAAACTGTTATGTTTAATATATATGGCATTAAATCTAAACTAATTTATCTTCACAATAACTTGCGTATCTCTACCCGTATGACGAACAGTCATGCCTTAAGGGAATTCGAGCTCATCAGGAATCCACGTATTGTGGCATAGTGGTGGATAAACGTTTCATAAACGCAGTTCGGGAAATATGCTCATTGACAGCTATGCATTTTACGATGTTTAAAGTTCAGTAGTCCACCTGGGGATTACGCTTAAAAAATCTCTCCAAGCTGGTTTGCAACACAATTTGTTTCCAGAAGAAAGATTTTGTCTGATAGAAATTAGTGAAAAAATATTATGTCATACACAGAAGACAAAAATAATATGACCTTATCTTTCCTAGGTTTTCGCAGGCCTATTTTTTTTTCTGCAATAACTTAATGTAGCTTCAGAGTGAATAAACTTTATATCATACTCGTACAAAAACAAAACCTCTTGACAGNGCGACGGGCAAACGGCTGTAAATTATTTCTGACGACCTTTCAGCACGTTTGTAGGGTGAAGTGAACCGAAGCCACCATAACAAGAAACGAAAACCGGCCCTCACCCCCTCCCTCTCACTATCCAAGAACCAATGTGACGAGGAGAGTCTTACACGCGAATTTGATTTCACAAGTGTTCCTGTCGCAAATAACTCCTGCTGTCGCCCCCGAACCCCTGTGTCGCTGCTGCTCCGAGAATGACCACGTGTGAAACTTTTTTATTTTTCTGCCCCAAATGCGCGGCTTCTAAAAAAGAAAGCCGCCGTCACCACCCCCCTTCCAAGACGTAATATTATTTACGGTAGCTTATGTAAGTGACTTTTTTATCGCCTTCTCGCACGCACCGATTGCGAGTAAGGCTCGTAAAAGCAGACGGGAAACCATGTCGCGTTCTCATATTGCCGGGCGAGGGCGTGTGTCGGTCGAACCAAGTCCTGAGTCTCTCTCCCTCTTTCTCTCTCTTCCCCTCGTACTTCCCCTCTTTCTCTCGGTTTTTTGTGGAAGGGAGGTCGACGGAGGGACGAAAATAAAACCCCATCTTCCGCAGTTTCCGCCGCATAATGAGCCTTCTTTTGTGCCTTGACTTTTACAGAATTTGGTAACCTGTTGCGCCTACCGCGGGGCCCCTAGGGATTTTATTTTATTCCTCCCTCCCCTTTACCAACCGCTATAAATTCGGGCAATAAAGCTTTTTGCTTTAAAAAGTTTTTAAATGTCTTCCGTAGGTGTGCCACGGAGGTTGGTAATTAGAAAAACATGACAAATATCTCTCTTTCTCTCTCCCACACTCCGTTTTTTTTTAATCCCACCACTGGCGTATTTGAGGTCATCCTTGCTAATGTTCAGAAGTTCAGACCTAACGAACATAATACTGAATAAGGAAAGTGGACTAATCCATTCTGCGCCAACCGGTTTTCCAACCGTGCGCGCACACACACACACACACACACACACATTTCTTACAGCAGAAGAGCTTCGAGTTAAAATCGGTCAAGTCCACTTAATATCAAGATGATTAGTTTTTGGGATGGAGAGGGGGCTGGGGTGGGCAAGCATATTCTTTATTTACCTTAAATTCCTTGTAGACCACCGATAAAAAATGACACGCCTTTACAATGAACTAGGCAAAAAAAAATGAATGCTCTGTCTGTCTGTTTTCAACATTGGAATGCGAAAACCTTAAGGCGATAGTATCTATTCCATCCAGGATTCATTTTCGTGTCACCATAGCTTATTTTTGAGATCAAAAATTTGGAAACGAGATTTGTCAGGGCATAACGCCTATCTAAACGTATGTTTTTAAGTAAGAAATATTTTTAATAAGTTGTTGTTTTTTGTATCTGTAACCATCATGAAGATTAACTCATCAGTTATTCAATTACAGACTGAAATCAGTCCTCTTAAGTTTCGGGAANATCTGTAACCATCATGAAGATTAACTCATCAGTTATTCAATTACAGACTGAAATCAGTCCTCTTAAGTTTCGGGAATTTTTGTAAATTAATTTTGTATTTAATAATAAGGANACTGAAATCAGTCCTCTTAAGTTTCGGGATTTTTTGTAAATTAATTTTGTATTTAATAATAAGTATTTAAAGTAAAGTATCAAATGCAAACAGTATGTAAACTTATAAAGAATGAGGGACCGCGGTGGCTGAGCGGTTAGACTGCTAGCCTCCCACCCAGGTAACCGGGTTTAATCCCAGCCGGTTCACTCCGGTTTTTCGTAAGTGGGAATCGTGCCGGACGATGATTTGGCTGGCCAGTGAGGCCATTTTGCAGGCATGTGTGGCTGGCAGTCGCGATGTGCCTCACCATTTCGCTTCTATGTCCCTCAATATTCTATACCATTATTATTATTAAATAGTTTTATATTTGCAAGAAGTTTTGTAGTGTTCACGATATTTGCTCATTTCTTTTTTATCCATTCATCGCTATTCTATCTCAAAGTTATTAGGAAACTGATGATTTGTCTCGATCTTTAAATAGATGTGTGCCATCCTATGAAGTCACTTTAGGCTACAAGTCATACATGTGTTCAACTTTTCGGTATATTTTTGTAACCATCTTGTAGTAGATGTGGATTGTCTGTGTGTGTGTGTGCTTTTACACATGTATTAACATAAATGTAAGTACACAAAATCCTATAAACTAGAAAATTATATTTCAATTCGTGATTTGTTTGAACTAGGAAAGGTTTTTTTTTAATTACAAATTATTGTGACATGCTATTACAGTATTGTTAAACGAACTGGTAAAATTGTTTCACAGCCTCATGATAATTTGCACTGCATGAATGAAATGCTAATATTAAAGTATCTGGTTGTTCATAAAACATTTTAGTTCCCCGCATTAGTGATAGGAACGCGTCTCTTTTAAAACGAATGTTTCTAACCAGCTTTTAGTAACAATGCGCTTGACCTTGACCTCTGCACTATCACTTCTCCTTCTACGTTTTCGCTGCGTGCCACCTCACTTTGCAAATCACGCCAGTGATATGATCCAACAATACCGGCTCGTTATTTATTTCGCTTCTCGCCTTTAATAGTCGCTTGACATGCGAGTGCGTATAGCGACTAATATTACACGCAGAGTAATGAAGTATTTAAGGCTCATATATTATAATAACGGTTTTGTTAACGGAAGTACCCATTTTTATAGTTTGACT
Organism: Clitarchus hookeri; assembly: GCA_002778355.1. NCBI lineage: Eukaryota > Metazoa > Arthropoda > Insecta > Phasmatodea > Phasmatidae > Clitarchus > Clitarchus hookeri. The sequence goes on from NQII01000018.1 coordinate 1,217,903, forward strand.
TATATAACACGTTCTAATTAACCTAGAGGACGTTTATATAGAGGACTTCAAATATTCAGAGGTCAGAACCGATTGCATCGCCAGCAGATCTTCAAGAAAATGTATGCTCTATTAAATTTCAGTATAAAACGATATTTCAAAATATACACTCTGTTCGCTAAATAATTTGGAAAATCATTTGTCGCTTGTAATAACTTTACCCTTGAGTTACTTGTGCAAATGGTTCACACGTTTTGGAGGACATGCCATTTCAGTTTAAGTAAATATTTAAATCTAAATTTATTGCTAAACAAATTTTAAAATACGTTTATCCTATTTTCGAGAAACACAAACATATGCAAAATATATGAGGTAAGGTATTAACAAAATTATTTTAGTAGTTGCCGCATTAAATATGCGTTGAGCCACTTGTTTTTCGCGAAAAGATTTATGCTCAGAATCGACTTCAACTTCTACGTGCACACTTGCAAATTTCCTTCGGCTATTGGCCGTGTGTCTGCGTGAGAAGACATATTCTACTCGACTAGGCCAATCAAAATAAAGGTAACCCGACACTGAACGTCCGTGATTGGCTGGCAGAAACTTACGACGCGTGCGAGTGAAAATCATCTAACCACGATTTTGGTTCTGAACTAACGTGTTTCGGAGTGCAACAATTCGTGGAATCATTTCGCGAAAAACAGGTGGCCCTAATTATGCGTAATATTTCAAAGCAAGTTGTTGCACTTTTTAATGTAGAGTGTAATTTACGTAGGCCGCCGATTTTAGTCTGCAAGGAAATTTAATTTCCCTTTTTTTTTTTTTTTTTTTTTTGCGAAAAAAGTTCCACGCAATATAGATTTTAATACCTAACATGCATACCAACAGCTTTTTTTGGCTTATTGGCAGGGACTTGCTAAATTCTACTTTTTTGGCATCAATTAAATATTCACAGTACTCTATATAATCGATTCGGCGTCGATTCTCCATTGTCTGCTTCATATACGTGAGGTCACGCCCTTCCTGAGTGAAATGCACGTGATTGGTGCTCATGATTGTGAAGTGTTCATTTATTTGCTCAGATTTACCCAGGGCGTGTCGCATAAAGAATGGTCCAAGGACAAACGTACTGCAAATGTAAAAGTGTTTCAAATTTACTATGTCCTTAAATAATGACGCAGGTATCTGCTGTTTGGTAGAGACCCTATTATTTCGCGTAATAATTCAGTTCCAAGAAAGACGGCATACAAGTATAACTTTGTTCTACGTGTGTCAATGTCCGCTCATCCAACACGATCTGCAGGACTCGGGACCAATAGTAAATATTCAACACCCTGGTAGCTTTATTCCGTGTAGCCGAGAGTAACAGGAGAGTGAGTTCTGCCTGTGGCGGCAGCCAATGAACCAATTATCTATGCTCAATCGTATAGAGGACTGTGGAGTATAGCTGGGCGCCATCTTATAACTAGGGGCATACATTTTTCGCGAAAAAATTTTAAGACCGGCAGTACTCCAAAACACTCTAGTTCATATGGACTATCGTGGTTGAATGATTTTAAATGTCACGTGCTCCTAGTTTCTGCCCTCGAATCATGGGCGTTCAATATCGGAGTACTTTATTCTGATTGGCCCAGTCAAATAAGGTCATGTCTTCTCACGTAGACGCGCGGCCAATAACCAAGGGAAATTGTGGTTGTGGACTTAGGATATTGAAGTATAGCATGAGCATGTATCTTTATGTGACAAATACAAGGCTCTACTTATAACCCAAATTGGTAGTGTCTCTACTTATTGGTCGCATGTCTTCTGTGAGGAGGAATTTTCTTACTTGACTATGGCTAGTCATAACCAGTTCATAACCGATATCGCACGTCTGTGATTCGCAGGCTGGCACCTAAGACGCGTCAACACGCAAATCATGCAATCACGAAAGTGGATCTCAACTTAACAAGGGTTATGAAATGTAACTAGTCGTGAAAGCATTTTCGAAAATTACGGCGTCCCTACCTTTGGTAATAAGCCGATTCTGTTTACGAGAGTGCGTTTTCTTACTTAGCTGTGTTAGTCAGAAGTAGGTTACTCCGATACTTGACGTATTAGTAAGGACTTGCGAAATTCGCGTAATTTTTTGATGTCAAGCTAACATTCACAGTACTGTACATACTTGAGCCGGCGTCGTTTCTCCATTGGCTGCTGCCTAGATGTGAAGTCACTACTATTGTGAGTGAACTGCACTTGATTGGGCAACACGATTGTGAAGTGTTCATTTATTGAAGCAGAATTATCCGAGGCGTGTCAAATAAATAATGGTCCTGTGGCAAACGTATTGCAAAGGAAAAGTGGTTTAACTTTGAAATGTCCTGAAATAGTAACGCGAATTTTGCAGGTCTCTACTTATAAGTATGATTCGCCGTGAAGCACATAATACGCGTGAAAGTTAAAATTTAAATTATGTATATTATATATACTGTATGAAATACTAATATATAACATATAATAATGTGTAAATATAATGTAATAAATCTGTAATAACTTCAATAGATATTATATTATGTGTATTGAAGTTACAACTTTTCTTAAAATCTTTTTGTGAAAAATCCTGTGTTCCCACCTACGTGACGTTTAAAAAAAATCATGGGAATCGTGCTGGACGATTCCGCTGGTCCGAGGGTTTTCTCGGGGATATCCTTTTTCCCCCGCACTTTCATTCCGGCGCTGCTGCATACTCACTTAGATCACCCTGATCGGCTCTCAAGACCTCGCTGTTAAGAGCCGCCCAAATCTCTTCACTCACTCACCCTCCTAACCTACCGTACAGTGCCCCGTTTCGGTACACGGATTCAGATACGAGGAAGCAGTTTTTAGTTTCTGCATCCTTTACACCACAGTTGTCGCCACGAGAGCAGGTTATTTTCAGGAGCAAAATGAAATGTTCTAAACATCTTACATACCGACATACTTGAGCTTCTTTCATTAATTTACGACCCGAGCACGGTCAAATGGCTCGTCGTAGTGAGCCTTTGAGTGGGCCCCTTTATGTCGCCCTAACGGAATCCAGATCATCGTCGTGACGACCACTTAAAGCAGCTTCATGTCCGAGTTTCTTCCATAGTTCGGTGAACTCCAGACAAGCTAGTACGCAGTTATTTCAAATGTGGAACTTCCCTCCGAGCTGAAAGGAAACGTCTATTTATACGACACCGTCCACTAGAGTAGTTACCGTGGCTTTAAATTTCAATTTGGGATAACTCACTCTAAACGACGCACATCCGAGGAAAACTGGCCTAACTTCGCAAAATTTTCTGTTCCAACTGCGTGACGAAAGTAGGCTTCGTAAATTAATGTTCGGGTGCTTAACCCGTACGAACTCACGTCTTGCGATCGTCTTAATTTTTTTGATGCGCTCTGTACTTGCGTCGTGCATGCTTCCCGCAAACAGTACACGGAGCANTTAATGTTCGGGTGCTTAACCCGTACGAACTCACGTCTTGCGATCGTCTTAATTTTTTTGATGCGCTCTGTACTTGTGTCGTGCATGCTTCCCGCAAACAGTACACGGAGTACTGCGCGTTCGTTTATGTCGACATTAACCATTCATAAATGAGAAATGACGAAACTTTAACTAATCGAATGTCTAAACCCGGAAAATTCGCGTTATTATTTGGGGACTCGTTAAACTTCAAACACATGTGCCTATACAATAAGTTTGTCATTGGACCATGTTACATTTGACATGCCCTGGGTNGTACTGCGCGTTCGTTTATGTCGACATTAACCATTCATAAATGAGAAATGACGAAACTTTAACTAATCGAATGTCTTAACCTGGAAAATTCGCGTTATTATTTGGGGACTCGTTAAACTTCAAACACATGTGCCTATACAATAAGTTTGTCATTGGACCATGTTACATTTGACATGCCCTGGATAGCTCTGTGCCAATAAATGAATACTTCATAATTGTGTAGTCCAACCACGAGCGGTTCAGTCCGAAAAGGCGTGGCTTCACACCTGTGCCGCCACCAATGGATAAAAGAGGCTTGCTCGAGTATATAAAACAATGTTAAGTTTAGCTTGTTGCCAAATAATACCGCGAATTTTGCCGGTCTATACTCATAACGTTAACTGGTTTATCATTCAAATATACACAAACGAACTTACAACTTGAAAGACTGTCGCAACAAAGGCGTAGTACACGACATATTATTCAGACAGAAGTTGGTAGGAATAACATGAACAAGAAGAAATTCGATTTTTTTTAAAATCTGATAGNTTTTTTTTTTTTTTTTTTTTTTTTTCCCGCTTTCGAGGCCCAGCGATACGGGCGACAATCACACGCACGACCAGCGCCCCGTCGCTCCTACGCGCAAGGCGCAGAATCTGCGTGCAGTGCTTCCGCTGTTACGCTTTCCTGTGTAATTGAGATCCGTAACAGTGGGATTTTATTACATGCGACAAAAGCCCATAGAGTAAACTACGGCTGCCCCGTTCTATTTTTATCCTCCTACCTGTTAAAGAAGCTGAGCAGGAAAGCTCTTAAATAGGTTTTTGACCATTTTCACGATTATTTCTCTTAAATATTATTAAAACAAAACTGTACGGGCTTAAGTAATTCTTTTTTGCAAAGGTCATATTCCCAGAACAACAAATACTAACTCGTTCACATATCCATGATCATAACGTGTTGCACATGAAGGATATTTTTGATTGGAACTGCACACAATTAATCAGCAGAGACATGCAAAATTCACGTTATTTTTTAGCTTCAAGATAAAATTTACAGTATTGTATATACTCTAGCAGACGTCGTTTCCCCATTGGCTGCTGCCTAGATGTTGAGTCACTCTTTCTGAGTGAACTGCGCGTGATTGGAACACACGATTGTGAAATGTTCATTTATTGGCGCGGAGAGTTACCCGGGGCGTGTCAGATAAAGAATTTCCAATGACAAATGTTTTGCAAAGGAAAGGTGTTGTAAATTCAAAAAATCCTTAAATAATAACGCGAATTTTGCAGGTCTCAAGTAATCGGTTGCCTGGTGATTGGAGCGTCTTTGTTATGAGTAGAAACCTGATAAATTCGCATTTTTTTATTTCGGGACAAGCTAGAATTCAAAACTTCGTACATTTGTATTGCTAATGCTATTGGTCCACCCATCAGTTTGCACCCCCTGGTGGACAACTCTGAGCTAATAATAAATACACAGTAAAATGCAGGCCGTATCACCGTCTTCCGGTAATACAACCAGCAACCAATTAACAGTGATATTTGCATGTTTTTAAATACGATAATGGATATATCCTACAGGTCATTGAACTCGCGAATTTTGCAGGTCTCTGGTAATCAGAGACCAGCAAAATTCGTGTTATTATTTGAAGACAGCGTAGATTCCAAGCACGCGTGCAATTGCATTACTCTTGTCATTGGACTTCAGCTGTATTGACACTCCCTGGGCGTCCTTCAACCAACGGATGAATTTAACTCGCATGCGTCTTGAGTGTGTGCTAGCCAATCACGGACTTTTAGCGTCGTGGTAACTTTATTCTGATTTCCCCAGTCGAGTAGAAAATGTCCTCTCGCGCAGACACATGACCAATAGCCGAAGTAAATTTCCAAGTGTGAAAGTAGTAATTGAAGTCTAGCCTGGGTACAAGTCTTTTCACGGAAAACAGGTGGCCGTAGTCATAAGTAAAGACTAAAGACCTGAAGAATTCGTGGATTCATTTTGAGACAAGCTAGAATTCAAAACACGTATGTTAATATAATTTAAGCCATTGGTACACACGGTGTTTGATACCTCCTGGAGAACATTGGCTCAATCGTCGCCTTCCATTGTGACAGCAGACAACCAATGTGCAGTTAATATGGGCCTATTTGTGCATAAAACTGTATATTCTGGCTAGCAGGTCATTGAACTCGCAAATTTTGCAGGTCTCTACTAATATTGAATATTTCGCAGCATGCGTTAGTCAATCAGACACAGGACCTGTTCACACAGCCACCCGTAGACAATCAGCAAAGGCACAATCAAAGAACAGCAACGTAGTTTAATTTATGCACTTTTAACCTATTATGTGTTTTCGCGGAAATAACGTATCTCTAAACGCTATTATTTTCGTGTTTGCTCTTAAATAAATGCTTATGAAATTATCATATTTAGAAAGTTCCTCTCAAAATGGCGTGCTTTTCCACGACAAATTCTGGGGGCCGCGGGGTTTTAGTCGTTCGACTACTCACATTCTACCAAAGCGAACCGGGTTCGATTCCCGTCGGGAACGCCTTCCTCCTCCCGATTTTTGCACGTCGGAATCATGCCGGACGGGCGGGTTTTCTCGGTGAGCTCCCGTTTCCTCCACCCTTGCATTCCGGCGCCGCTCCATACTCACATCGCTTCACCCTCATCGGCTCTCAAGTCCTCGATGTTAAGAACCGCCGAAACATCTGCACTCTTCAGGACTAATTGTGAAAGCTCGCGTGAACAGCTTTGCTTGTCGATCAACCATGGCTGGGGGCAGGTGGCAAGCGATCCGGCTTATTCCTAACGCCCAAAGCTTAACGTTTGCTCTGCTTTTTACACCCGCTCCCCGACGACCAGCTGCACCAGCGCCGGAGAAAACCTGACTTCACACCGTTCGGCTCTCTGCACTCGTCTGCTCTTGCGCGTCTATTTGCTATTGCCGTGACGTTCTGGCACATCATACTTAGTAATTAGTAGTGAAATGAAGAATTCACTTATTCATTTTGAGACAAGCTAGAATTCAAAACAACGTGTATTTATATAACTTTCGCCATTGGTCCACGCGGGGTATGACACCTACTGGAGATCGCTGGCCCAATCGACGCCTTTCACTTAAGCAGCAGACAACCAATGTGCAGTTAATATCGGCATCTTTGTACACAAGACTGTAGAGTCTAGCCTGCAGGTCATTGAACTCGCGAATTTTTGATGTCTTCAGTAATTAGAGACCTGCAAAATTCGTGTTATTATTTGAAGACAGCATAGATTTCAAACACGCGTGCATTTGCATTACTCTTGTCATTGGACTACAGTTGTATTGACGCTCCCTGGGCGTCCTTCAACCAACCGGTAACAATTAACGACAAGATAGCCCAATCACGTCACGCCTAGTGAAAAGGGGTGACGGTCCTCACTCACATTTTCAGTAGCAAATAAACTAATGACACCGACTCGAGTGTACATAGGACGGCGAAATCTCGTGTACCACCACAAAATAACGCTAATTTTGCACTTCATCCTCTTAAACATTAATTTTTCTTTTAGGCATTGCAAACGATGAAATGTATGGTGCGGGAAATACCTAAGAGTTTCTTGTTACAACTGGTGCATTGGAACCTATGGAAAGAGTTTCAGTAGATCAACGAAACAAGAAGCAACAAATTCATAATGGTTGCTGAGGCAGCAGCAACCGATAGCATCGCCCTGGGATGTCCATACTGCTGCTAGCTTATGGACAAGCACAGCACCGACTATGATTTCACCTACGCTGCAACATGTCAGACGTGAACGGGTATACTCAGGATAGAACGTTAAGGGTTGATAATACGGAAATGAAACAGCAGCCTGAACCGCGAACGCCACCCGCGTACACGAGCAAAATTGGCGGCATTGGCCATCACCGACATGTTGGAACGCCCTTCGCCAACCAGCAACTGGCAACCTGCTCGCCGGCCCGACAGCCCAGGCAATATAAAACATTTCGTGGCATGCAAAGGTCAGTCAGAAGTAAGTCCCATTACCAGAGCCTCGCGCAGCCAATCAGAGAATAGGCCAGCCCACGTCATAGGAACCACCCTCAATCTCGCCCCTACGTACTTATTAACTCTGCGGTAGAATATTTATCCTCAGGCTGTGAAAGTATTTTGAGACACGTTGAATTTCAAACACGGTATTTGCTTGTATCGTCCATAGATATTTGAATTTCCCTTTACAAATTTTAACTTTTTGCTCACAAGTATGATATGTTCAGAATGAAAATGCCGTGCACCGAATGGTCAGGCCAAATAAACTGCACTGCAAAAATGTTTTGTACGTGTGCAAATAATTATTGGAAAACTTGTTGCCTAATATATCTTTGTAACACTAATAATAAATTTGAGAAAATTTCCCATATTCTTAGTGTGGGATGTGTAAAACTAATGGTGAGTTTTAAAAAACAGGTTTTTGTAAACTTCAAGTTTATTATGTACATAGAGCTCCATAAAATGTTTGTATGTAAATACACAATATTTAATCTGTATACCTAGAAGAAAATCGTTTGCATTTTCTTTCCAAAAATGTGTTTGTAATAAGAACAGAATAGTTTTTTTTTTTTTTTTAATAAGAACCTGTTTGTTTGAATTGTGCATCCAACGTTTAAATCTAGGGTGTTCATAGAATGATATTTGGAGGAAAATCGCAGCTTGAGCAACGAAATTTGTGTCGATTGGGTGTTCAAATATTACTCGCAGGGCACTTTGCGCAAAGAAAACTCGCCGCGCGTAAATGGGAACACAAGTAGTTACACGGGATCCGCACTTCCGGGATGCTTGCGTTTTATGAGCTCGTGAACACGCTTTCGCACTTCTGCCCGGACACGTAACAGTGAATGTCGGGTAGAAAAAGACAACTGCGAATCAGCTACGCGAGAAACCAGATAAACGTCAGGTGCGGCACAAACGAGTCGCTCCAGCAACACACTTCACTCGCCGATGCCAAGAAGTTACTTTCGGAACACAGAGTGGAAATATTTGAATCGCTGATAAAACATGTATACACTAAGAGAAATATATGTTCCAGCCATCAAAATACTTGTTTGTTTATGGAAAAATATAGGACTTAGCTGTCCCAACAAAACATTTTGCTGGCTAAACAAAATTTGAAAAGCATCAAAACTAATTTTGTTTATCTAACAAAATACAGCCTTGAAAAAACTAAACCTCTTTTTGGGCCAATAAATTTAAACTTTCAACAAAATATTTGGTTCGACAAACTGTGTGTATTTGTTTGACTTCTCATTTGATTGACATCGCTCGAAAATACCGCCCGAGATTTTCTGTTTAATTTTTGTGACAGTAAGGATAGTAATAGTTAGAGACCTGCAAAATTAGGATTATTATTTGGGGACTATTTAAACTTCAAACACGTGTACCTCTGCAATAAGTTTGTCATTGGACCATATTATATTTGACACACCCTGGGTAACTCTGTGCCAATAAATGAATACTTCACAATTGTGCAGTCCAACCACGTGCGATCCAGTCATAAACTGCGTTGCTTCACACCTATGCAGCCACCAATGGAGAAACGACGCCGGCTTGAGTATATACAGAATTATGAAGTTTAGCCTGTTGCCAAATAATAATGCGAATTTCGCAGGTCTATAGTAATAGTGAATTTGCATTCATGAAGTCAAATGGCGTACGTCTCGACGAGATGTCGAAATTGCGTGCAGGTGCAATACTTGTGAAGGTCTACAAAGTTCGTTCCGATGGGGCACGCATTGCCAATCGCCGACTCTTGGCGTCTTCCAAACACATAAACAGGATAATAGTGATTTATGGCAGAGTCCAGCATTACCGGAATTTCCTCGTACGGAATATTCCTCTCGTCCCACCTTACTCCGTGCGTTTCGAACGTCTGTAGGCATTACGTCTGTTGCATGGTGCGGTCGAGGTGCTGCCATGGACACGGCGGTAAAAAAGGTTGAAACTGTGGTTTTCTCGTCTTCGTCACTGTTCGATATGGCAATATGCTTGATGGTGTACGAGTCCAACGATGGATGCACTAGATGATATTTTTGTTATAAAAAATGTTAAGTTCCTATGCACACACCGATTTTCTAAGAATGTTTATAAAGTCATAAAAAACTTTATCAAGGTCCAAACACATTGAGCAGCTGTGTTCTAGGTTGGTTTACACGCCAGGTAGTGCTTGTCAGTAAATTTCTTGAAGGGCAGCATCTTCCACGGGTACAGCTCGCGAGTAGAAAACTTGCACACGGACGTCGTCTTCTGCGGGGAGGGCGTATTGTACGGGGAGAGCGTCATCAACGGGGACATCGTCTTCAACGAAGAAGTCGTCTTACATATTCTTAGACGTCGTGAGGGCTGCTCGACGGGCCTTGCACCAACCCCTACCATGCGGCGTGTCGGGAACTGAGGTGATGCAGTCCTTGAAACACTCCTTGCACGGGAGGCAGTCCTGTATGCCTTCCTCCTGCTGCAGGTGGGCTGGCAAATGCTTGTATAAGTTCGATATTTCGTAAGGTGCGTAGACCTGGAGAAATTCTTTCGGCAGGTACGGTAACTCTTCCCGTTTGTCCAAGGCACTAAGCGAGCGCACCCTTCCAATTGCCAAATGGCCGAAAGTATTTTATGGCTGCTCGGACAACACGCGTACATTTCTAAGAGCGAGAAAAATGACTGATTTTCCGATGGGGCTCAGAGTGCGTCTTATAAATAGTTTTTAATGGGGAAAAATAGTCTGCATTCGCGATTAAAGTAGGCCTCCGATTGGCTGGACGAAGGTATCCGAAAACGCATGAGCAATTAGCCAATCCAAGAGATTGTCACGTGACGTGTTTAGCCAATGAGAATCAGGGTTGGGGGTGAACACCTGCCGACTAATTAGTCGAACGAAGCAATAACTGGTGGAGGGGGTGATGGGGGTGGGGAAATTTGCCAATGAGAAACAGGAATAGAGTTCGAGTGAACGCTTCTAAATGGTCGAACGAAGGTTTCCGAAAACGTACGAGAAATCAGTCAATGAGAAACATTGGCGGGGAAATTAAATAAATTGGAAGGGAGTGGGGCAATTAACCAATGAGAATCAGAGGTGGGGCAAATGGTTAGTTTTATATATTGTAAAGGGGGAGTGGATGGGTTCAGTTGTCTGTCTGTTAGGTGCGGTACTGGAGACAGCACTAGCAATGTAAAACAAATGACAAACGGAAAAAAAAGATGGCGGATGGTGGCTCTGACACCTACCAAAATGGCAGACTACACCGACCAAAATGGAGAACAGCTGCACCTACCACGATGACGGGCGGTGGCTTTAACGCCTATCAAAATGGTGGACTGCACCTACCAAGATGTGGACTGCACCGACCAAAATGGCAGACGGTGGCTTTGACGCCTACCAAGATGGTGAACTGCACCTACCAATAGGAGGAATGAGTTTTTGGGGAGGGGGAGTCGGGCACCTCCGGAAATTTTAATTTTTTATATAAATGTTTTGATAATTTGCAAATAATTATATATATATTTTTTTAATTTTTTTTTTAATTTTTCTGCTTATTGGATTCTTTGGGTCATAGGTTTAAGGTTAAGGTCAAATTCACATGGATACAATATGGCGGACCAGATGGCCACCGGGGGACCGGAATGAAGAAGCATGAACAGCTCTGACGCTCCGGTCCCAGGTCCCGATGTGCCTAAGTCCCCATAATCCCTCTACATTCGTGGACAACCCTGCTTATGAGAAGATGCGTTTCAACACACTTCATTTTCGTCTTAGTTTATATGACGAGCGGGCCAGAATAACAGATGTTCGTTGTACGAGTTAACTTTTCGGCCGGGCCGCGCGTCAAACACCACGACGGCATGTCGCTACCGAATAACAAATCAGGGGGGATTGTAAGAGTGTAAACACGACATTAACCCCCTCCCGTTCGTAGCGCGCGCGTCTTGCCCGCGAGGGAGTCGGCGTCTCTATTTATCACTGGCCGAAGGCCCATCCCAGCGGTGTGTCGGATAAAGTGCGGCCGGGCCCTGGCACCGCACCAGCCGCGCTAAATTTCAGTTTTATCGAGCGCTGCATAACGTCCGGTGCATGTCGACGCGTCGGCTGTTAGCTGTAGGTGCGTCATAACTGCAGAGCCCGCCCCCTCCTCTTCATCTTTCAGAGACTCGTCACATCATCCCGTCACAGAACACAAACACTTTACAGAAGCCCAACTGCCACCAGACCTCTCTCCCTTCCACGCCCAACCAGCCTATGGACTCCCAACGCCCGACCGGACGATGCAGAACATGTGGGGAAGCAGAAGCGGAAGAATCACCGCTCATATATCAGCGCAATGTAGTGAGTAAAGGCATTTGGGCAGCTCTTAACAGCAACATATTGAGAGCCGATGATGGAGAAGCGAGGTGAGTATGAAGTAGCGCAGGAATGCAAGGGCGGGGGAAACGTGAGATCCCCGAGAAAACCCGCCGACCAGCGGCGTCGTGCGGCACGACTTCCACACGCGAAAATTCGGGAGTGACCCGGCTGGGGATTACACCCGGCTCGCATTGGGGGGAGGCGAGTAGTCTAACCATTACACCACCGCGGCCCCAGTTATACACAATAATATATCAAAACGGTGATGGTATGCAAAGCAATGAAAACAAAAGTAGCAAAATAGGAGATTGCCTGTAACCACGTACGAGAAAAAAAGTTAAAGTTACGTGGCCCGAGAGAGTCAAGGCACAGAAAAGAAAAGTATACAGAGACGAATCAGTGATGCGGCTCCTTTGATGAGGGGCGTACTCTACCTCTGATTGGCTGCGCGAGCATCTGGGAACGAGGCTTTGTATCTGATTGGTTACTACACTTGCGGTAGGTAGCCTATTGCCTGAACTGTAGGTTTGCGGGTAGGTTACCAGGTGTTGGTTGGCGAACTGTGTTCCAACTGGTTGCTGGTCAGTGACGCCATTTTGCTGGCGTGTGTCGCTGGAGTTCGCTGTATAAGTGGCAATTTCACCTCTGTATACTTAAGTACTCTGTGGCCAAAGTATGGAAGAGATTCAAAATAGATAAAACACTATAATCAGTTAAAGGAACAACATACACCCCAGTCTTATCCAGAAACTGCTTGTAAAATGCAGAGGGGCAGGGGTTTATAAAAATTGGAAGACCTCGTCTTTGGATGCCCACGGAAAAAACCGAAGCACAGCCAAAAAGGTGTCAGTCGTAGCATTAAACGGCCAATCAGACGCAAGGCGTTTTCCTAGACTCTTGTGCATGTAAGGAACGACCTTAGCATGTTCACACGAAAAGAACACTTTGCTTCTGTAGTCTAAAGGTAGCTAATCCGTGGCCAAACGTAATGGCCTCGTGACTAGTGCAGTAATTTATTGCAGAAAAAGTTGACTCCTTACTACCCTCCATCGTAAGTCGTAAATGCCTGACGTTTATCCTTTCGATTTATACAGTCGCCGATGGACGTAGATGTTTTCCGCATTTTGCAGCGCCAATGAGAATCCTGGTACTCTTATACCGAACGTTTGCTATTCGTGTGCAAATGGTAGAGACCTGAGGAATTCGCGGATTCATTTTGGGACAAGCTAGAATTCAAAACACGCGCGTTTATATAACTTTAGCCATTGGTCCACACGGTGTTTGACACTTCCTGGAGAACAATGTCCAATTGTTTCCTTCCACCATGATAACAGACAACTAATGTGCATTTGATATCGGCATTTTTGTACATATGACTGTAGAGTCTAGCATGAAGATCATTGAACTCGCGAATTTCTCAGGTCTCTGGCAAATGGATAAATTGCTTTAAAAATTAATCTCCAATACATAATTAAAGCATGCAAATGTACTGCAATGAAGTAAATATATAAATAAATAAATAAATAAATAAATTTATTTATTTATACGCACACACATACCTCTTAATCTATATCAATGCGCACATTATTTTCGTTATTTTTCATTGTGTAAACTCGCGACTAGAGAAAGTGGTTTTTCCGCAAAAACTTATGAGAGCATGTTATTTCCGAAGTACTATATATGGGTCTGTAACTTGTCTGTCGTTTCTGGTTGTCGTATGAAAATTTATTTCCTCGTATGTAAAGTCCAGTGAAAGTCTATACATACTTGGGTGAGTGAGTGAGCAGATTCGGGCGGCTCTTAACATCGAGGTCTTGAGAGCCGATGAGAGTGAAGCGAGGCGAGCATGGAGCTGCGCCGCAATGCAAGGGTGGGGAAAATGGGAGTTCCCCGATAAAACCCGCCGACCTGCGGGATCGTCTGGCTCTATTCCCTCATGCGAAAATCCGGGGGCGACCCCGCCGGAATTCGAACCCGGTTCGCATTGGTGGGGAGGCGAGTAGTCTAATCACTATACCACCGCGGCTCCTCATACACTTGGGGACTTGGCATCAGACTAAACTTCACAGTACTGTATGTACTAGAGCCGACGTCGTTTCTCCTTGGCTGCTGCATAAATGTGAATTCACTCCCTTTCTGACTGAACCGCACGTTATTAGGGCACACAATTGTTAATTATTCATTGATTGGCTCAGCGTTACCGGGGATGTGTCAAATAAAGTATGGTAACGTATAAGCAAATGTACGCTGTTTTGAAGTTTAATGTGTTCCCAAATAATAACGCGAATTCTGCACGTCTCTACACATATAGTCTATTCACTGTTTCTTCAAACTTTTTGAATTAACCTATAAAAAATATAATGTGTTTGGCTGTTTCCTCAATATGCCATATAAAACAATCTTTTTTAAAAGGTGCATAAATAAAAGTTCCTTATTTTCAGTTTAACTGATTATACAATTATATTTTATCTATAAATTATAATATTGAATTTATAATTAATCCCTTTACCCACACATTAATTTTTCAGTTCAGGTGTTGCAAGAGAGGAAACTTTGGGTGTAACCAATGCCTATGAATTTCTTATAACAAGAGGCAGTAATATTTCGCAAAAAGATTTCGAGACAAGATATTGTCTAAAGCACTGTAGGGTCGTCCAGCTTCTTTGATTGGCTAAACAATGTTCTGGCCCGTGCCAACCGTTTGCACACGAATCACGAAGGTTCAGTGGCGGACATACTTAGTCATGAGTGGCTCGGTCAAGGACGGACACGGCGCCAGCAGCCAATGGAGGTATAACAACAGCCGAGGTGTGTATATAGTATTGAAGTCTACTGTGCGCTCCAATTTTTACACGGAAAGTCACTGGCCCTACTTATAACAGCTGAAACTTTGTTGTCTATGGACAGAGTTTCAGTAGATCCATGGTACAAGAAGCAACCAATGATAATATAGTTGGTGTGTCAGTAGCAGCTAGTAGTATTTCCCCGGGAAATGCTATGTCCGTATTGGTGCTGGCTTCTGGACTTGTACAGCACCGACCATAATTTTACCTATTCTGCAGCATGTCAGACTTGAACGGGTGTATTAGGGATAGTATTTTAAGGGCTTAATGTGAATAAAATCAGAGAGAAAATAGGTGTGTTGGTAATTCCGGATAAACAATAGTTCTTATGCAAAGTTATTACACTGAGTGCGCAAGAATGCGGTGCGCTGTCTCTTTGGTGTAATTCCCTAGACTTAGTTAAGCTTTGATTGCATGAGGCGGAGGAATATCCTAAAAGTAGAACTTTGGCAGGGCTTTATAAAAGTTGGAAGTAACCGCGAATCGACTATGCTTTTGTACTGCCCCTCCATGATTCGTCTCCAAAAAAATTACTCTCTGCCAATAATATGTTATCCATTTATAAACCTACAAAGAAATATGAACCATTTTAGAAAAAAAAACACTGACTCTTACTATAACATTTATGCAGATACCTATATGTATAAACGGTTCTAAGAAGTGAGCATTGTTTTTTTTCCCACAGAGAAAGGAACTCGTATTTTCTATGGTACTTCCTTTTTAAAATTTGTAGCTCTCCACAAAGTTAACTTAACATTCAGAACACGTGACATGGTAAGAAAGAGTGTAATTTCAAGAGAAATGTCGCAAGAAATTAGTTATTCAGAAAGGAAAATGGTTGTTTCTGTTTAGTTCCGCAACACTGACGGTGTCGTGCCCAGCTAGATTTTAAACTGGTTTTTCTTCGTTTGCCCGGTTACGTTCCCTTTACGGAAAAAGTCGGTGTCGTGTTGCTTGGGTGTCATTCGGTCTGACAGCACGTTTACCTTGAAAACACGCTCTACATTAAGAGCGCCGAGGGGGGAATAGCACTGTAAATTTTCGTATCTTGACAATTCAAAATTTAAGTGTCCGCAGATATACTGTAAAACCGCGACACGAAAGTGTTCAACCAACGTAATTCCGATAACACTCTAGCAAGTTCATGCCTTTATGATAGGATGTAACATTTTCTCCTCTCGGCTAAGCAGTTCTTTGAAGACCAATCACAAACGTGCTGTTTTATAGTATCAGAATCATTATTGGCCCAATGATGAAATGTGATAGTGGCTTCATACGTACATGACAGCTTATGACGAATTTTATGGCTATATATATATATATANCTACTAACTTTATAATTATTTGACAACAGGCATAATTTAAAAAAACTCGGCTGTTCTGTAATTGGGCAACACTTTTTTTGACATGCCATCAAGTGGAAATTTTTTTAAAAAGAAACAAAATTACTTGGGACAGAGAAATTTTTTGTTTTAAGACCTTAACATTTTATTCCGATTATACTAGTTCACTTCTTATATGTTGCCCAATAGGTGAAAACATCGTCGGTGCTGTAAATTGTCAGAAACTAACACCATTACAAACATAGCTATTTCCCTGGGTAATGGGTAATGTTATTGGTTGCTGGCGACATACCAACTATTCTGTAATTGGTGGGTTCTTGTGCCATTAATCTACTGAAGGATTCTCCATAGGTTCCAAAGTGTCAGTTGTTCTTACAAATTCGTAAGTACATTTCACACAAAAAAAAATCCCTTATTTTCTTACACATGAAATGAAAAAGGGATGTGTGCGTTAAAGAGTTAAACGACCTGTACGCTCCTACTCCATGGTTCTATGTATTTTTCTAGCCTCGGCTTTCTGTTCATTGGCTGCTATCCCAATCTGTAGTCAGTTTCGCCTCAGACCAGGTGGCACGGGATTCGGTGCTTGTTTCTGTGCAGGTTTGTTATTGGCTCAGAGTTAAACTGGACGTGTCTCATAAACTGCGATCCTATTGCAAACGTAACGGAAATACGCTAGGGTTGGAAGTCTTAGCTTGTGCTTAAATGACTTCGTGAAATTGTCCAGTCCCCAAATATAACGTCTGGATGACCCAAACATGTTAAACCTAATCAGAAGGAAAACAGATTCCCCCTTTGAAAATAGATAACTAATAAACGACACCGATTCAAGTAAACAAAACACTGTACAGCGATATCGAAAAATAACTTAACGTTTGTAGATCTCTGAAATCAGACTTTTATTTCTTTTCCAAGAAATATTTTCATGAAACTTTCTCATTTTAAGTTGTGACAAAATTGGTTATTTTTGCGATTTATATACCAGGCTAATAACTCAGAAGCGTTGTTAACATTTCTTGATAATCGTGACATTCCACTATAGTAAAATCGGAAAGTAGTAAGGATAAACATCTAATATCCATCTTAGATGTGCTGGCTGCAGTTGTAAATCATTGAACGATTTCTCGGTAGGTTTCGAACTAGGATTTGACGGTACCAGACAAAATAAGGCATTCGGGCATAATTTTTTACTACCCGGACGTCTTAGATATTGGTGAAGTGAGATTACTTGCTGCTATCCTGCTATACTCCGAAGACCTATATGTTATGAGCCGCGCAAATCTGCTCTCTCACCCTAATCAGAATTAGTGTAAATATTGGCAATGACACGTAGACGATACGCTTATAACTAATTCCCCTTATTCACTGTACCAATTCAGACCATAAGACGTGAGCCAAAAGTGCTTATTTGAAGTTTATATTTTGTAATGATGTTCAGCTATTGAAAAACTAAAATTCTGGCGAAGTAGAATTCTTAATACACCAAATTTCAAACTGTGTTCGTTTTCCCCGCGTCTTAGCTTGTGCCATCGTTAATTTTACACGAGTTCAATGACCTGCAGGCTAGACTCTACAGTTTTATGTACAAATATGCCGATATTAACTGCACATTGGTTGTCTGCTGTCTCAGTGGAAGGCGACGGCTGGGCCAGCGTTCTCCAGGAGGTGTCAAGCACCGTGTGGACCAACGGCTAAAGTATTATAAACACACGTGCTTTGAATTATAGCTTATCACAAAATGAATCCGCGAATTCTTCAGGTCTCTAGTTATAGATTAACATAAAACAAACGAGAAGTTTCATATTATTTGAAAAAGAAGAGTTGCTAATGAAGAAGCCATTGGCTCTGTTCTATCAGAAGCGGCTGCCAATTCGCTAACTTTAGCTCGGCCATAACGCATGACGATAAATGTTAGTGGGGTTTACTTATTCACTGTGTTCTAACACTTGAGAATCAAGTTACAGAGAAACACTTTTATGTGGAGAAAGACGAGAGAGTAATTTTCTACGTTTCAAAAATATATACATATGAGAATCGTGTTCTCAAAGTTTCGCAAAATGTTAATTTTAAGTGGGCATGCGCGCTAGTGAGCACACTTTCGTAAGTGCAAGATCGTCGAAAGTTCTCAGACGTGCACAAACTCCAGCTCGCATATTGCCAACTTGTTTACTTCGATTCCAAGAGAACCATTTCTGATATTTGCTAAGAAAGCAACGAAAACAATCTCTTATTTAAAATGAAATAAAAAGTCTTTTTGAGGAAGAAAGTGAGGTAGTTCGAATTTGAATTGCAAATATTTTCTTCTGNCCCCCCCCCCCCAAACAGCACGTCTCTCTGCAGCCACAACCACCACTCCTTTTGCCGTTGCCTCGCTTTTAAAAAACTGTCTTTGTCACACACGCCAGTGAATGTTATACGACTTTGGAACACACGTAGAAATGGTAAACATCTTCTGAAAGGCCAAGCGACGTGTAGGTTGAATACGTAACGCGACGTCATGAGTGCTTTGGCGCCGGTACCTCACTACAGAATATTTGTCGCGGATCTTCAAAGACTGCCATGTTCCTAAGATAACCATTTCCCGTTAATTTACGCAAACTGGGCAACTAACTTAACGAAAATTCAACTCAACGTTTGCCTAGATGTAATACCCTTATTTTGTGGTCTTGCAAAGTTTTCAAGACAATGTAATCAACATTTATTAACACCAAAGGAGTGAGTATCGTTAACCCTTTCGGTCACAGCGTCCTTTTTTCGGGGACGTTGCATATGAAGTGGCTTGAATGGTGTGCACTGTACACAGCAGAACACACCGTCCAATTAGAAAGGTCCTCTACGTGTGTCAGACATCTTTCGCTGCTGAGACTATGTTCCGTGGCCTCATAAACCACTGCTGCCAGTAACATAAAGCACACAAAGATTTCTATTGGTCCCGATGTAAGACAAAGAGTCGTCCGGATATCAGTACAGTTCCCAACAAAATATGTGTTTGTTGCAACGCCTAAAATTAAATATTTATTTTTGACTGTAAGGGTTAAGGACCCTTGATTTTCACGAAATAAAAAATATACACATATGCTATCCTTCGATATCATACGTTTTCCTTGTGTTATTGGTAGGGGCAGTGATATTTCGCGAAAAGATTTCGAGGCAAGATACAGTCCAAAGCACTGTAGGGTCCTCCAGCTTCTTTGATTGGCTAAAAAATGTTCTGGGCTGTGTTAACCGTTTGCGCACGAATCACGAAGTTTCAGTGTAGGAGTTACTTGGTCCTGAGTGGCTTGGTCAAATACGGACACGGCACCAGCAGCCAATGGAGGTGTGTATAGAGTATTGGAGTCTACTGTGTGCTCCGATTTTTACGCGGAAAGTCACTTGCCCTATTAACATATTATCCTTAGTAAACTCGTTCACGTACTCCATGTTGCAGGATATTTAAAATTATGGTAGGTGCTGTACAAGTCCAGAAGACAGCACCAATACGAACATACCATTTCCCTGGGAAATACTTCTAGCTGCTACTGACTCACCAACTATGTTATCATTGGTTGCTTCTTGTACCATGGATCTACTGAAACTCTGTCCATGTTATCAATCAAGGACGTTATGATTGCGGGAAATGTCGACTGTACGATTCAACGTGGTGTACATTACTCCGACAGTCCCCTTTCGTTACTGTCTGTCGTGCGTGTATGAAACGAAGTAACTTTCCCTTTCCTCTGAGCCAACGAGGGTTATTACACTCTATAGTAGAACGTTCGTGATGGGTCTGCAAATTAATAGGCCGAGTTGTAAACTTACCATCAAGTCACTGAAGTACCAAAAGCTAGAGAGTTTTCGAAGATATGACCAAAGATTTTTTGCTGTTCCCCAGTTTCTCTAATGATTAGATACCCTGCCATTTCGCGTTATAAAATTTCACCAAGCTGCATTCCACAGTTCTCTACATGCTCTAGCCGAGATCATTCGTTTATTGGCTGCATCACTGACAGAACTCATTTTCCGGTTTGACCGGGTCACACGGAATATCGTCACTAGAATGATGGCAGGGCGTTAGGGGAGTTCCAATGACACGGGTGATTTTGATTAATTTTGATTTATAGTGTCATTTATTAACAGTAATTCGAACAATGCAAGGAAAAAAGTAATACCAAAACAAACGTACAGTATTTAAAACATGCCAGCTCTTCTGTCGTCCTGGTTGTTTAGAAGAACAATTGTAATGGACTGGAGGAGAGAAACTACTGCAACAAAATGAAACAAGATTATAACACGAGAAAACTAACCAAAACCTCAAAAATTGAAAGTACGTGTATACACACCAACATTTTTCTTTAATTTTACAAAAAAAAAGACATTTTTTGGAAACTATTTGCCAAAAAAGTTTTTAGTGGCATTAGAAGTTAATGCTTGTAAATAACGCAAGTGACGTTATTACTGCAAGAATATTTCTTTGGTTCTACAAATCATGCTTTTTCACAAGTAAGAATGCATCAGTTCTACAACAAAATTTTTTCTAATCGTACTAGCATATGTATTAGTACAAGAAATTTTCATTTCGGTTTACAAATTTTTTTTGTGAACAAATGTCGAACACACAATATTTAGACACTTGCAGAATTCACGTAATATTTGGCGACAAGATTTATTTTAAGCACATGTTAATTGCGCTAAATTTTTCATTGGACCACACTCGATTTCACACCCCCTGAATAACTTGGCGCCAGTGAATACACACGTCATAATGGTGTGCCCGAATCATGAGCAGTCTTGTTAGAAGGGGAATGGCTTCACATACAGACATCAGTCAATAAACTAACAACACCTGTTCCAGTATTCACAAGGTGGCAAAGTCTATTGAGATGCCGAAGGAATACGCTACATTTGCACGTCCCTAACAATATATAAATGAAAAATGAGTAGTACATTAAATATTCAAACGAAATGTGTGCATAAATGCCGTCTGCCTTGGTACTAAATTACTATGCAGACTGATTGGTAGTTTTTCGCGAAAATATTTACGCGGAGGCTAGACTTCAGTAGCCTATGTGCACACTTGCAGTCTTCGTTTGTCTATTGGCCGCTTGTCTTTGTGTGACGACAGTCTGTTACATGAGTAAGCCAATCAGAATTAAGTTTTTCCAATAGTGACCGTCGTCCGTGATTTGCGGGTAGACAGCTATGACACGTAACAATTGAAATGATCCAATCACGAAAGTGGTTCTGAACTAAAGTGTTTTGGACCACAGTTTGTCCTGAATTGATAGGGTCTCTTCTAGTGATGTGCCAGCTGCGGAAGAGTGATTCACTGTGGTGTCTAAAGAAACATGATTTTCGCGGAATAGTTCCACGCAAGCTATACTTCGCTATCCTATGTAATACTTGCAGCTGTGTTTTGTTACCTGACCACGTGTTTCGTGAGAATACATTGTTGGTATCTGACTGGACTAGGGACGTGCAAAATACTCGTTATTTTTAAGCATGCTGCTAATCTTCACAATACTGAATATTCTCGAGCCGACGTCGTTTCTCTATTGGCTGCTGCGTAAACGTGAAGCCACGCCCTTTCTAACAGAACTGCTCGTTATTGCGGCACACAATTGTGACGTGTTCGTTTATTGGCGCAGAGTTACCCAGGGCGTGTCAAATAAAGAACGGTTCAATGAAAAACGTAATGCAAAGGAACGTTTGTTTTTAGCTCAACCTCTCTCCAAATAATAGTGCAGATTTCACAGGTCTGGAATTCATAGTCAGATCACTTAAATTGTTAGGCATCTCAGGTGTCTGGCCGCAAATCATACGTTCAATATTGCAGCCACGTAAATCTGGCTGAGCCAGTAAACTAATAAAATGTTTTCTCACAAAGTCTCGCGACCAGTGACCAAAAAACGATGCGAAAGAACACACAATATAATGAAGTTCATCCTGCACGGAAATTGTTCTGGTGAAAGTGTGGAATCTTTCGTAGTTATAATACCCTTTTTAAGTCGTGGAGACATACGTATTTATCGAACGGAAAAGTTTCGTGAAAGTGGTTTCCATATTGGTGCCATTGTAAGCAGAGACCCAGGAAACTTGGCAGTCCTTATGAAGCTGTCACAATTGCTGAAGACTCGGGAGAAGTACAGCGACTCACACGAGGTACAAGTCATCGACACAGGCAATCAGTTCTAGCTCGCGAGGTGCGCTAGCTAAGGGCACCCGAATTTCGCGAAAAGATTTCACGGCCAGTTGTTCTTCATAATAGTTTAGCTCAGATCCACTTGCGTGATTGGGTGGTTTCCATTTTACGCGTCTTAGGTTTCTGCGCGCGAATCACAGACGTGCAGCGTTGAAGTTGCCTGATTCTGATTGTCCAGTCAATGAGGAAAATGCCGTCACACAAAGGCACGCCGCAACAAAGCAAAAGAAAACTGCTGGTACGTCCGTATATTATTGAAATCCACCATGTGCGGAAATATTTTTGTGAAATTCAGGTGTCCCTAGCAACAGCATATTCTCACATATTTATCGGTTTGCTTTTCCTGGCTGTGATGGTATGGAAACCCATTTTTCCCGAAAAGAGTTTTTGTTACTTGTATTTCAAAACATCGTAGCTCATATGAACTTACATTATAAGACGGTTTTTGAATGCCGCGTGTCTCAGATCCGCGCCTGCGAAACACAGCCGTTAATTAAAATAATTACTTAATTCTGATTAGTCTAATCTAGAGCCGTGCAAAATTCGCGTTATTATTGGGAGACACGTTAACCTTTAAACACGTGTGCCGTTGCAATACGTTTGTCATTGGACCATATTTTATTTGAGACGCCCCGGGTTACTCTGCGCCAATAAATGAAAACTGCACAATTGCGTGCCCCAATCACGCGCAGTTCAGTCGGAAAGGTAGTGAGATCACGTCTGTGCAGCAGCCAATGGAGAAACGACGCCTTCTCGATTATATGCAGTACTGTGAAGTTCAGCCTGATGCCAAATAACAATGCGGTGTTTATCTCTAGTAATGACCAAAATGGATCGTTCCTGAAGTGATACGAAACGCAACTCATCATGAAATAATATATTCGCGGAAATCAGATCTCAGCTATCATTGATTCGCTTTAATTTTCACGAACTCCACGCCCGAGCTTATTTCTAGACTCAAAGTATTCGGAAACAGGTGAACAGTGAAGGGGTGCACAGAACAAATGACGATGATAATAAAAAAGCTACAAGTGAAATCTTGGCAGGCGCTCGAGCTAACAATTTTCTGGTGGAAAAAAAAATTAGAATAATAAAAGTGTCTGACTGAAAATTGTTCGGACGCCAAGAAAGCAGAATTTTGTCTAGAATGCGGCAGCCTTTAAAAGTGCTTTCTTCCTTCTTTTTTTTTTCATTCGTGCTGGCATTTTAAAAATTAGTTTTTAGTGCTATAAATAAAAGAAGGCTCATTAGGCTTGGTGGTGTCTTAAGGCCGTTGGTCCGTCAGAAAGACGGGACTTCAAGAATACGGAGCGCCGTTACATCTGCTCTTCTAAATGATGATGGCTAATCGAGAATTGCCTTGAGGGGATGGGAACGTGTGTGGGGGAAGCGGGGAGGTGGTTTAAGTAGGAAGGCACCTACATCCTAATGAACTCGGAACGAGCGCGTTCACCTGCAATGAGGACGCGAAACGTCAGGGAAGAAAACAACAACCTGTGCATCCTGTTGGCAATGAACCCGCGATCGTCCGAGTTATAGTCGGGTGTGGTGAGCCGCAATACCAAACAAACACTTCAACACTTGAGCTGCTGGTTCAGCATTTTTTTCTAAAACTCTCAGGCATTTTTCCAGGGGTTGCAAAGAACATAAGTTTTTTTGTTGGGGACTGTACTACAAGCGTGAGTGAAGAGATTTAGGCGGATCTTAACAGCGAGGTTTTAAGAGCCGATGAGGGTGATTGTGGTGAAGTATGGAGTAGCGCCAGAATGAAAGGGCGGGGGAAACGGGAGATCCCCGAGAAAACCCACCGAACAGCGGCATCGTCCGGCACGATTCCCACACGTGGAAATTCGGGGGTAACCCGACTGGGGATTGAACCTTGTTCGCCTTGGTGGGAGGCGAGCAGGCTAACCGCTCAGCCACCGCGGTCCCTATTACAAGAGCATAGGTACTTAATTAGGGCTATAGAGTGATGAAACCGCCGTTTATAACGCGAACTACAGCGACACATGCCAGCAAGATGGCGTCACTGGCGAGCAACATGTTGGAACACCGTTAGCCAACCAGCACCAGGATTCCTACTTGCTGGCCGACGGTTCAGCCAATATGCTACCTGTCGCATGTCGCAGGAGCCAATGAAGCACGTTCCCAGAGCCTAGCAAAGCCAATCACAGAATGGGCACAGGTCACAGAGCAAGCAAGTACACGGAGATGAAATGGCGTGGCAGTTAGTTTGACGTGTGCGTAGGTACCCGTTCTCTGATTGGCTGCGCAGGTCTCTAAGAACGGACCTTGCGTCCGATCTGTAGGGCCACCTGTTTTTCGCGAAAGGATTCTACGACCAGTTGTACTAGAGAAGAACGTTTCTTCAGAACTAATATCGTGGTTGAGCTGCCAGCCAATCACGGACGTTTGCTGACAGGACAACTTCATTCTGATTGTCCTAGTCGAGTAGGAAATGTCTTTTCAAACAGGCACGCAGCCAATAGCCAAAAAAAAAAAAATGTGCAAAACTTTGCGTAAGAAGTTTAAATCTAGCCAGGTGTCCCTGACGATCGCCTATTACATACTGCGAAAGGTTACCTATTGGCTGGTTTGCCAGCTGGCAAGTGAGTTACCAGGCGCTGATTGGCGAACAGCGTTCGGTCATTTTGCTGGCGTGTGCTGCTGGATTTTGCGCCACAAACACATGTCCTACGTCTGTAGTGTTAAGTAATCTGTGGGATCGGCAAGCCTACAGCTGCCAGACTTTTCGCGTAAGGAGTGGTGGGTCCCAATAAGTTCAGTTCCTATCCTGTCTCCACAGACTGCAGAGCAACGTGCAAGGCCCGGCGTGCCCTGCAACAGTCTGCGATCTGGCACGCTGACGCGGCGTCATCGGCGTCGTCCACGAACTCCCTGTGTCTCCCCTCCCATCTTCTCTCTTCGGGGAATGCGAGCGCCGGAAGCCGTGCCCAAAGTGCTGCTCGCGTGCGTGTCAGGTCACCGACCTCTTCACACACTCACACTCTCCCTCCACCGCGGAAGGCGACCGAATTTAGGGCACTTAGGAAGGTACTCCCGCGTTTCCCGTTGTTGTCCCGTTGTTGAGTGTAACCTCTCTCCTCCCCCCCCCCTCCTCACACACGGCAGTTCTTGCGATATCGCCGGGCGCTAGCAATTTGCACCGCTTCACACCTCTGCATCCTCTCTTCGGACACGAAAACCCGCTTACGGGAGACATGAGGCTCTTAGCACCGCTTCTTGACCTTACNTTTGTGCACATAATTTTCCTGAATATAATTCACGACCACAGCTGGTTCGTAATCATTATCGGTAGTAAATTTCACGAAAATATTTCCAAACTATTTATATTTCAAAACACTGTAGGGTTGTTTACATATTTTGATTGGTTAAATTCCGTTTTGACACGTGTTTACTGTCTGTACACGAATCACGTAGGAGCCGTGCCGATGTTGCTGAATTCTGAGTGGTCCGGCCAGTTATGAAAACTCCCTTTCTCAAGCAGACAGCAACCAATAGCAATATACAAACTGCTGTTGGGCGCTCATTGTATTGACGTAAACAGTATGCTCGTATTTTTCCGCGAAAAATCACTAGCCCTGGTGATCATTAGGGCCACACGATTTTCGTGAAATTAATTCCGCGGAAACTCGATTTCAAAGTCGTACTTGCACTCCTGCAGTTTTCCTTACGTCATTGGCGGCGTGACTTCGTCGAAGACATTGCGGTGTTTCACTGGGCCAATGCTTACTCCGGTTAGGGCGATCTTCTTTTCGCGAAGAGATTCCAGGACTAGTTGTACTGCAAAACACGTCAGCTCAGAAACAATGTTGTGGTTGGGGAATGTCAACTTTCGCGCGTCTTACCTCTCTGCCAGCCATTCACTGACGTTCGGCGTCGGGACAAGTTAAGTATGATTGACCCAGTCAAGTAGATAACGTCTCCTCACACAGACACGTGGCCAATAGTCGAAGGAAATTGGCAAGTTTGCGTATGCGAAGTTGAAGTATAGCCTGCGTGTTAATATTTTCGCTAAAAACAGGTGGCCCAAACTACGGTTCTGAAAGTTTGTAGCCGGGTTTCACCAGCAAGGAAGAAACTAGCCCCCCCAGCAACTTTAAGTGTTCCTTAAGAATGTCGAGGTGTTTCACCATTATAAAACTCATTTTTGTAAGTGTCACTTTGCTGAGGGTTGCTTAAAGAAACAAGCTGCAAATATTCTCACGTGGGCAGTGGTGCGTTGTGGTCATGTGACTAAACGAACCAATAAAAATTAAAACCTAAGAATGGGGGGGGGGGGGGAAATATCCCTTCAAATGGGATTACTTTCGTTATGAGCAAACGTATCCTAACCAAAAAATGGATAATTATCTGAACAATAATATTATGTTCACGGTGCGTCCTTGATATGATATGCAATGTTTCGCCGATAATCCTTCAAGCAATTACACACTGTGAAGAATAAAATACATCTTCCCATTAAAGATAGCATGGTTAATTTATTTCTTAACTTTCATCACTTACAAAATTGAACTTTCTGGAACAGTGATAGATTGTTGAGAATACCAGTAACGATGTTCATGTATAATTTAAAAAAAGTCCAGTCCTTAAATTTATTGATTCAATTTTATTATCATCACAGTCACACGTGTATGATATATTTAATTGGGCTCTCGTTAGCTATATTTTTAATTTCAAACTAAGTAGAATTTATGCAAAACTTATACTAAATATTTCTCTTGTGTAGTAAAACCAAAATGTAAATGCCTTTTATTATGTTCAGTCTCAAACTTAATCTAAGTTTTAATATATTTTCACATATCGTACATATAGGCATATTTTCACTGATAAAAATACCCACCTTTAATATAATTATCGAAAATGTGACGGAGTCGTATGCAGTGTAGTGAAGGCAAATTTTTTTTTTATTTATTTCAAATACTTCNTAATTATCGAAAATGTGACGGAGTCGTATGCAGTGTAGTGAAGGCAAATTTTTTTTTTATTTATTTCAAATACTTCCGTGTCTTGTGAATATTCAATAATTGCATATGATTTTAGTCAGTAACCGGCCTAATGATACTCAATTTCCTATGTATATATTTTACTTGCCTATAGTAAATACCTTGGANTTTTAGTCAGTAACCGGCCTAATGATACTCAATTTCCTATGTATATATTTTACTTGCCTATAGTAAATACCTTGGAAATGCACAAAAACAGAATGCGTGCCTCTTACGAGTTTTAAGCTCTCGTTGTATTTCGTCATAAATGCAGAGGTTACTGCAGCAAAGAAGGACTTGCATCACGCCTCAATAACTTTCCTACTATGAAACTTCTTATTTTTATTTACTAAGAATTTAAATTACAAATGTAAATACTGTATAACACATTTCGGATTATCTTTCCAAATTTTTTCAGGAGCAGCCATTTTCCTTTTAGTTTACTTCTCCGTTATGGGGCCCTTAAAGATTTAAGTGCCCCCGATTTCGAGCTCCTAAATTAAGGGCTTCCTAGCGCTGTTAAGGGTCACTTAAAGTTGGCGAAACAGTTTGCATCCTTAAGTGCCACTTATTGTGGAATGACGTAACCCTTAAATGTTAGGGGATGTTGGTGAAACCGACCATGTGATTCGTGGGCAGGCACCTAGGACGCGTAGCGGTTGAAACCATCCAATCGGGAAAATGAATGTGTGTTTAAGTGTATTGAAATATAAATATTTTCACGAAATTCGGGTGTCTATAACGATTATTTATTTATTTTAATTTATATTATTATGTGATTTAAGTGTCCTTGAATGTCATAAAGTTTTATTAAGAGTGGTATAAAGTCCCATCTCTAGTGAGAAACACTCAGTGGTTTTGTAATCATTATTATTTTGGAACTATTCAAGAGATGGCAACGAAATTTTTTTTCCCGTGCAGGTTAAAACTTTAATTGTTCAAGATATGGTTAAACGTACGATTATATCGGTATTAAATATATTATTTTAAATAATGTATCTGCGTAACTTTCCGCATGATTTTCAGTTAATTGGAAAACAAATACTGGTAATAAAAATAATAGTGGAATCAACTATAATTTTCTGAGTAAAATCATGCCCAAAAAGGTATTGTAGCAGCGTTGAAATTAATGAAATTGAACTAAATCTGTAGGTATGTTTTGCGTATTTTGAGGGCCGTCTCGTGCTGTTGCCTACTCGCTACGTGATAATCCTCATCTCGCCCCGAGTGTTGACCGGGGTGGGAGGGGATGGCTGGCATGGCCTGCCGTAGTAGGGGAGGTAATGTCCCCTCTCAAGGACAGGCGTGTCTGTTAGGNGGGAGGGGATGGCTGGCATGGCCTGCCGTAGTAGGGGAGGTAATGTCCCCTCTCAAGGACAGGCGTGTCTGTTAGGCGGGCCCGAGGAGGTAGTCTTGGTGACCCGCCTCTTCACTACTAGCACTTTTCCTATCAACTAGTAAAGAGCATGATGCCTATCCATCTGTCTCCTGTAGCATTTTCTGTTAAATATGATAATGCAAGAAGCAATTTTTTAATTCTTTCCTATCGAAAGGGTTTTTACGGTGACTATGCCGGTTTTTCCCTTTCTCTTCTAAATATAGTTTAGCTATGAGTACACTTAGGGAGGTTCTCATGGCCAAAAGCTGGCCATGGCAGCCCAATCCCTCTTTGCCGTGATGCATGTCTCCTTGCATGATTCTCCCTTCCTTGTAGGTGTATGGGGGCTTAGCCCTGAGACGCACTTAACTCCCGTCCCTTTCGCGGGCTCACATAACACTTAGTTTTAGAGTAGTTAGTATAGTTAAAAAAAAAAAGTAGTCTTGGGCTGCAGGGCTGAGGCATCCCGAGTGATCGCTCACGTGATTGTTCGCAGTACTGGGCAGGGGGTCGAAGCTCTATGCAGATTTTGTGGGCCACTAAATTATAGAGTATAATGACTTCGTCAACAGTTGAAAAATTTAAAATAATGCTTATTAATAAAGAAAGTTGTGCATTTTATAAACAATATAATTTTAATTTTAAAAATAATCATGTCACAAGTTATTTAAGTTTAATTATTCTTATCATCATTAATAAAATACATTATTTTGATGTAGGCATGCACTCTAATTTTTTTTTTTCGTTGTAATGATCGTTGCTGGAGAAGGAGTTGATGTTTGGAATTAATTTGCAGGAATTGAGCTTTATTGAGTTTTAAAATGCTGATTGTCCAAGAGTAAATGGCACAAGAGTTATTATTATAAGCGAAAATGCCTTTTTAAAAGAAAAAGATATGTTAATATGCATTTTAATAAACGATTAATATATTCTGTAGTTAACGTTGTAGCCAACCTATGTATTATCTACTATTTATTTTGAAACACATTATAAATTCCGGGTTTCCATTTGTAAATACAGCATTTAATTATAACGTTTTTTGACAAATCGTTATTAGCAATAACCAAAACGTCTTTCTGAAAACTGAAATAATAATTTTTAAGAGTTTGTTTTTTGGCATCAAATTCTACGTAATAGCCCAAACATAGAAGAAAATAAGGGCCCACCAAAATAGCATTGAGCTTCGTCTCTTTGACTTCCTTGCTTTGTGGTACTGCTTTGTTGACGAGCTTCACTCTGCTGCATTCCTTGCCTTCTTCCAAGAACCAATATTTAGGGGGACATTTTCGAGTCGTAATTTATCAAACTACTGAACATGTAAATGTTTTCCACTAGTTGCGATGAATTTATTGAATTGTAGTTCGATGTATGATTGATGAAATAATTAAGAATATTTGACACACAAGTAGACGAATGTCGTGTTTTCCAAGTTGAATGTGAGTCCGCGGTTGGCATAGTGGCTAGGAATCTCGTCTCTCACTCAGGCTTGTATAAAAAAACNTCCAAGTTGAATGTGAGTCCGCGGTTGGCATAGTGGCTAGGAATCTCGTCTCTCACTCAGGCTTGTATAAAAAAACAACCATTTTGTAATTTTGTCTTTACTACCTTATTTTTCTGGCGTCTAACTAAAAATTTGGTAATGGACNAAAAAAACAACCATTTTGTAATTTTGTCTTTACTACCTTATTTTTCTGGCGTCTAACTAAAAATTTGGTAATGGACTGACTTGTGAGAATTCTGCGGGACTCATTTGAAGACATGCTGTAATTTAAGGATGCATGTAATTGAGTTACATTTGTAAATGGGTAGTAACTTTTTTCAGACAAACCGTGAAGAATCGTAAAAAAATTACAAATTTCTAAGAAAACAAGTTCCGAACACCACACAATCTGCGGTGAAATGAGCTACACTTCNTCGTAAAAAAATTACAAATTTCTAAGAAAACAAGTTCCGAACACCACACAATCTGCGGTGAAATGAGCTACACTTCAAAATAAACGTGTGTATTTATTTACACATTAAATTTATGCGTAAACGTACTATTTAGTATGAGTAATGTTCAAAGACAGCTGCAAAAGAAACTACTTAGAGTGTTATATAAGATATTTAGGCTCCGTAAAGTTTCGCGATTTTCCACCATCCCTATATATAACTAAGGGCAGTGGTATTTCGCGAAAAAAATTTCGAAAATTTCGAGACAAGATACAGTTCAAATGACTGTAGGATTGTCCAGCTATTTTGATAATCTGAANTCGTAAAAAAATTACAAATTTCTAAGAAAACAAGTTCCGAACACCACACAATCTGCGGTGAAATGAGCTACACTTTAAAATAAACGTGTGTATTTATTTACACATTAAATTTATGCGTAAACGTACAATTTAGTATGAGTAATGTTCAAAGACAGCTGCAAAAAAAAACTACTTAGAGTGTTATATAAGATATTTAGGCTCCGTAAAGTTTCGCGATTTTCCACCATCCCTATATATAACTAAGGGCAGTGGTATTTCGCGANGTTTCGCGATTTTCCACCATCCCTATATATAACTAAGGGCAGTGGTATTTCGCGAAAAAATTTCGAAAATTTCGAGACAAGATACAGTTCAAATGACTGTAGGATTGTCCAGCTATTTTGATAATCTGAAAAATGTTCTGGTTTTAGACTCACCAGCTTGGCAATCAGGCACTGACTCGCTTAATTTGCCAATCAGCGACAACGTGAAGGTGACTGAGTGACGTGGCCACTGATATCTAGAGTACGCGAATTGCTCGAATTAATTTGGCACCAACATAGTCTTCTTAATTTTTTTCGTACTCGGGCCACAATCTTATATTCATATGCGCTTGCCTTTGGAAACCGTACATTTTTACTTGTCCTGGTTTGCACGTAGTCAAGATATGCTCTCCTGTTCCTAACAAGACATGGCGTAAAAACCGAGTTCTAACCATAAAATGACGCGTAAGTTTAGACAACGTGTTTGAAGCCCCGCATGCCACTAAATAAATTTGCTACATTTAAGGACCTATGTGAATTATAAGTTACTCTGTTTTTGAATGAACAGCGCGTTATTGGTGCACACGATTGAGAAGTGTAAATTTATTGGAGCAGAGTTTTCCAGTTCGTGTCACATAAAGTATGGTCCAACGACAAACGAATTGCAAAGGTACAGGTGTTTCAAGTTTAACGTGTCTCAATATAACAACGCTAATTTGGCAGGTCTCTAATCATAATGCAAATGCCAATAACATAGTGGCAGGGGCTATGAACGCTAGCGTGGACCTAGAGTTCGTCGAACCGCGCGGGGATCCGTACTCATCAGGCGAATTGCAAAGCGGTGTCTACTTTCCGCGCTCACCGTATCAGTTTCTGTGCGAGCGGCAATAAGCACCACCCGACACCCGACACCGTAAGAAGTTGCAGTCTCGTACCTGCCGGAGAGCAGGAAATGTCTCGTCACCAACTCCGCGGCGCAGTTCAATGAACCGACGACTATAGGCCCGCCGGCAGGGCGCGACAGATGAATTAAGCCCCGCTGCTAATGACGCGGGACTTTGCTTTTTCGCGGCCATTAGCGGGCTCTTCCCAGCAACCGAGAGCGCGTGGGGAAACATCTGCCCGCGAAGCCAAACGTATTCCGCTTTCTGTTTATACAGCTGGCGCACAAAGCCCTCTCGCGTGTACGGACACTGTCGTTTCAATAATAACTGGCTAGCCGGCAGAACTGAGCCTCGCGGCCTTAATGTGCGCAGCTGCGGTCGAGCGCTACCGCGGATTGAAACACTGCTGGATTTCCGATGGACGCTAGGGGCCGCGGTGGCACAGCGGCTAGAGTGGGTGAGTGAAGCGATTTGCGCGGCTCTTAACATCAAGGTTGTGAGAGATGATGAGGGTGAAGCGAGGTGAGTGTGGAAGCAGCGCTGGAATGCAAGTACGGGGGAAACTGGAGATCCCCGAGAGAACCCGCAGACCAGCGGCATCGTCCGGAAGGTCGTGTTAGGAAATGAGTGGCCCGATCACAAAACTATCAATAAATTATGAATGTTAAAATTCTATCCTAGATTCGTACGGTTCGTTTAACTGGAGAACAATATCTTTTACTTAACTGGGAATGTCGAAACTGATATACGCCTCCAATCAACGTCTGTCTGTGATCCACGGGAAGACAGCCTAAAACAAAAATAAATTAAAATTACTTATTTACGAAAAGTGGTCGCGGTGACTGCGTGGTTAGATTGCTAGCCTCTCAACAAATCTAACCGGGTTCAATCCCCGGCCATGTCACTCCTGGATTTTCTAAGTGGGAATTGTGCCGGACGATGCCGCTGATCGGCGGTTTTTTTTTCTTCAGAATTTCCCGTATCCCCCCACCCCCTCCATGCATTCTCACATAATGTCATCCTCGTTGGCTCTCAATACCTCGTTGTTAAGAGACGCCCAAATGTCTCAACTCATAACAACTCTCAAGCAATTCGCGATTCTGGACCCGAGCACGCTAGAAGTTTCCGCGGAAATCGCGTATCCTTCCCGGCGGTACAAATCTGGTTCATTCACAGAGAAAAAAAAAAGCTGAATGCCAATTTCGAGAGACCTGCAGAAACGACCTACAATTTGACATTTCGGCCACGAAATGCTTTATCTTATCGAGTTTTCCACCTCGCTCTTTAGGCGAAGTGCAGTGAGACGTGCGGTCGAGCAGTTTCGTCGGATAGGATTATCATCGTCCGTGCAGCCGGACTGTTAAGTGGAAATATTACCATTCCGTGTTCACTCGCTTCTGTCCTCATTCCCGCCCGTAAACTAATCGCCTTAATGAAAACTTGCCGGTCCTGTGTTTTGCGTAATCGCATGGTCATTACTTTTTTTTCCCCCTGCCTGACCTTGGTTTTTTATTCGTAATCTCTCTGTATTTTGTCACGTATTTCACTTCTTTCCACGAGCGGATGAAAATAGGACGGCCTGCTAACCAAACTCTGTTTTCAATCATCAAAGGAAGTGTGGCCTTCGCTCAATGTTAAGCTCGACACAAACATCTGCTACGAGCCTGAAACCCGATTAGAATTATTTGTTATTTCCCCCTTGCTTTGCTGTAACATGGGGAAATTAGTTCCATTGTCCGTATTGAAAGTTAAAGCTTAATGACAGTTTAGAAAAATTTTAAGTCAAGCATTAATGCCGCTCGGTTATAATCCGTTATACTGGTTGTTTCAATTAGAATTTATAATATCCAAGCTGTTTGCTAGCTACATTTTAACGATAACTGTCGTAATTTATAGCACACATAATAGAATGTGCTTTCTTTATATGTGAGATAAGCGCGTTTAATGTCATCCCACGTATACGAATGCATTCACAGAGAACATTATCTCATAGCGCCTCATTATTATGACTGGATAATACAATTTTAACTCAGCTAAGTTCTTTTCAGACCAATCACAAACGTTCTGCCTTAGAGTATCTAAATGGTCAAAGGCAAAATGAAATAGTATAGTAGCATCATACATGCAACGAAAGAAAACTGTCGGGAATGTTTACAGTACGTTTAATTAAAGGAAATACATATTTTCCCACGTTAAACCATTGTTAGACACACTGGAAAATATCGAAAATGTATTGAGCCAACTTATCTTCCTAAACACTGTAGCGTTTTACGATCATTTTATGAATGGATGATGATCTTTTCTTTTTTAACTCGGCGTTTACAACCCAATCATAAACGTTCATTTATAGAGAGTCATAAATGCCATAAGCTCAGGTAAATGGGAAAGAAACTAAATTCAAATTACGACAACGAATAATGAAAGGAAATTTTTACATTTGTGCACAGAAAGTTTGAACCTACGGTAGAGTCGACTTTTCCCGTGGCACGCCTTTGTTACTACCAATGTTTATAGCCTTGTGTATTTTGCGGATTGATTTGACACCAGACTAAACATCAGAGAACCCTATACACTCGAGTCAAGATTGAGTGAAGAGATTAGGGGGGTCGTTAACATCGAGGTCTTGAGAGCCGATGAGGGTGAAGTGAGGGGAGTATGGTGCAGTGCCGGAGCGGTAGGGCGAGGGGAACGGGAGACCCCCGAGAAAAGCCGCCAACCAGCGGCATCGCCCGGCACGATTCTCACTTGCGAAAATCCGGGCGTGACCCCACCGGGAATCGAACCAGGTTCGCCTAGGTGGGAGGCGAGTCGTCAGGCAACTACACCACCGCGGCTCCTAAACGAGGCGTGTCTGAAGAACTGCCGTCCAGTCAGAACAGTAGGGGAAAAGAGGAAGTTACTGAAGACCAAATCGCCAACGAATGAATTCGCGGAATAGTGGTGGCTGTGCCAATGGAAACGAGACCATTTTCCAGCAGCCAATCAGTGAACAGTGGGCGCGCCGGCAACAAAAGGAACCGCCCCGCCACGTCAATTCTGTACAGTTAGCTATTCTGCGGTGCCTACGTCGTGGGCGAGCAGGCACGTTTTGCATGTCGGGGCGAGACTCAAAAGCAGCTGTGAGCGGCCGGTACAAGCCGTCAGTACCGTGACAGGCGAAAAACCTGGCCCCGCCGTAAGTCAGACCCGGGTGATTGATAGTAACGCTGCTCTCAGAAACGGGCGATACGAAAAAAAAAAAAA